>WEIU01014342.1:2911-91450 GCA_013389925.1 Aegithalos caudatus
ATGCCTAGGCTGTACTGTTTAATGGCAGAACATGGTTATTAGCTGCAGTTGCATGTGATTCAGTGAAGATATAATTTTTTTTTTGTGCAACTGAAAAGTTTTGCAGAAAATAGCATTTTCAATGCAAAAAGTAACAAGATGAGTGACAGAGAATTAATAATACTAAAAAGCCAAAGTAATGAAGGTTTGATGTAGCTTGCCCATACTGTGAGAAGAGGGTGTTGCTTTCCTAAACTAATAACTGTGTTTTTCCTTAGAAATACCAGCACTTGATAACACTTGGCCATTTGCTTTTTAGGCATATCACCCTGCTCTCAGCCCTCTTTGTAAATATTTTGCACAAAAATTAAATACTGAAGATTGACAGTGAATGTAAAGGAGGTCCGTTATTTGTCTTGCCGAGTGGGAGTTTTGTGTAAAATGGATGCATGATTTTTTACATGTTTCAAACCTTATAGGTAACATACAACTTTACATGGATGGGACAGCTGCAAAAACTATGCTTTTAATGATCATCTATCTTTTGCCTCAGTGTAACACTGCAGGCAGAAATTTTGCACGGAGAAGGTTTGCCCAGCTTCTCCTAGTATTATCCAACTTGAGTCACCATGATCTCTCCCTAGGAATTTCAGTGTTTTGATCCTCTTTTATTCTGTTTGTGCTACCAGGTTTATGGCTGCTAGAGATGAAAATAATAAACATTATTAACTCAGTGGAATTCTGTCTTGTGTCTTTAACAAGTTTGTGTCTATTTTGTATTATGGTTAATTATATATCCGTGAGATCTAATATCTGCAGTATAAGACCATGCTCTTCAGAACTAAAAAAAAAAAAAAAAAAAAAAAAAAAAAAAAAAAAAAAAAGACAAAAAAAACCAAATACATTCTGATGTTCTGGCATTTTATTTTAGTACCTGTGTTTTATTAGCATGGGCTGTTTAGGAAAGTGCACTGAAAAGCATATGTCTTTCACTCTGTGATTGCTGGTTTTGAAGTTTGTGTTTTCTTTCCTGAAGAAAATTACATTATGACAGATGTTTCAGGTAGTATCAGATGCTTGATTTAAGAATGTAATAGGATTGTGATGATTTATGGAATCATTATTAATTGAGCCACAAAGAATAACAAAAGTTCTAAAATGTGGTGTCTTTTCTTGTGGGCACTGAATTCTTCTCTTGCCGCTAGCAGCTGGGGCTCGTGGTCTTTGCTGACTCGCACCTCAAATCGTTCATGGGATTATTAAATTGCTTGCAACTAACCATCCACAGAACTGTTAGCTCATACCTGGCAGTTTTGTTGTTTACAGCAGTTAGTTTCAAGCTGAACTTTGAAAAATCGAACTCAAATGTACCAGAGAGAAAGAACTCAAAACCAAACAAACAAACACAGAATGCTAATAGTAGTTGTTTATTAGAGTCCACTGCTGTGTTTTCCTTTCTTGTTTTACTTGAGCAATGATGCCAGAAGCTCAGTCTTCTTTTTTTCTCATACTGGACATCCACATGCACAATGCTTTTCAGTTAGCATTTGCTCTACCCTCTTGGATAGCTTGTTAGAAGACAAGCATCCTGTAATTCAAAGCAGCAAATAGACCTTTGCTGTGAAATTTGTTTATAAAACTACACAAAAGGAAAAAAAAAAAACCAAACTTTTTTTCTAAAAAATCTTTTCTAATAGTGTAAAAGTTTAATTGACTTTAAGATGTGCCAAATTCCATTTTTAATGGTATATGCTGTGGATACAGTGTGCTATTCAAATAAGTAAATTTAAAGCAACAAAAAAATTACATAGGAGCTTTATGCATGACTAAGTGTGTAGAGACAAATCTTGACAATCAGTCTATGGACTTGGTGGTCTCCAACTTAGGACACTGTTCTTTGGAGGTTCATCAGGAATCTGAGAACGTAAATGTCAGGTTAATCACGATTTTAAGCCAGAAGTCACTTGTGGTGGGTAATGGCTTCTTGAATTTGCTTTGCTCTTCCTGAATTATTTATTAAATGCGGTTGAGCCACCTACAGTCTGAATCACTTGGATATCTTACAGGTCATCTTAATTACTTGAGGTTAAGCTTTCATGTTCAAGAAAGTTCTTTTTGGGGTTAATATTCAACCTACTTTGCACTGAATTCCCATTTTTAACGAGGCTTCCGAATGGAATTACCAAATTGCAAGTAAGTCTAAAATTACTTGCAGCATCTCAGGTCTACTACTGCCTTATCCAAAGAAAAACAGGATCTCACCACCACCTTGAGGGAGAGTTCTGGGGGTGGATTTTTTTAGTGTAGGCATCATCCCAGCAACTTTTTTAGTGGTTGAGTTTGTTGACCTTGTGGAACAGATTAGAGACAAGTATATTTACAAAAGGTGGTTTTATTTTAGATGGGTGGGGAAGGGCTGAGTCCTGAATTAGACCAGAAAGCTATTTACAATGGAGAGTGAATTTGCATAGAAAGATTGTACGCTGTTTTTCCACAGTAATTACCTGCTTAGATTTGCCAGCTCTTTTTCCTCCAGCTGAAAGAATGAATTTTAAGGTTTAACTTTTTAGATTACTTTCAAAACAACTTTACTTAAGGTACTTGTAAGATCACAGAACAAGGTTCTTTGGTACTTGTATTGGATTATTTTTGTCTACAGAAGTTCAATGGTAACAATTTATGGGAGGAACTCAGCATAATCAGGGTGTGAAATGCCTGAAGTATTTGTTTCAAATCTGTTGATTCTGTTCCTACCATTATGTTTTTTAGTTTAAACAAATGCCACTTCTTTCCGGAACTTCTTGACTTCAAGAAATGAATGATTTTATGCTAGTGCTGGGATCCTGTCAAGGCTTCAAAACAACATCTGCCCCAGAAACTGAGGGTTGGCATTCTGTTGGCTAAGCCCAGAGCTCTTGTCCTTGCTCTGGAAGGGCAAATGAGGTTGACAAATCAAGAAACAAAGTAATGGTGCAGTTTATTTTTATGTGTTCAGGAGGAAAAAGTAAAGTAAGATCAACAACACAATCCTTGTTGTTTCTTTTTCTCTTGGATACCTATACAAAGGTGGTTGGAATTTGCATGCTCTGTTCTCTGTTGACCTTAAGATGAGTATTCAAATGAAAAAAACTGAATTGGGGTGGCAATGCAGTTACTGCCCTTTCTGTTTGTCCAACCTTTCTTCTACGTCAGGAGTAGCTGACAGTAGGAGCTCTTCTGAGTCCCTGCAGTTTGCATCCTGGTGTACTAACAGAAGCTAAAATTCATGTTAGTTCATTTTACTGTATTGAACTGCAGACTGTGGTGCCTCAGATACTGCTTGCCTTGGAGCTCCTACTGTGCACAGAAAGAGGTTGAGGCAGGCAATCGACAACAACTTTGTTGTCCTGGTGCATTCTGCTGAGGAGTTAAGATGAGTCAATATTTGATCTGAATGACTGAGTAGATGAATGGACAAGTCTATGCCACTCACAGAGCAAGATGAAGTAGCTTTTGTGTCTCTCATTTCAATTTTCTGGATTCTTGAAGGTGTATTCTACTTTATTGTCCTCATTCCATGCCTTCAACATACCTCTTTTCCCCTCCTTTGTCACTTGACTTCATTATTTCTAGATCTGTACATCCCAGTGGAAGTATGAATGCCTGTGGGGGGACATTTGAGGATTAGAGTGTTGCTTTATAGACGTGTTTTGAAAATAATGAGTATGTACTATTGATGCATACACTTCTAGTAAAATGGTATGACATTTTAGAGTTGTCAGGTTAGCATACCTCTTGAGAAATAAGAATGCATTTTCAAACACAGGTAGTAGTTTGATCAACTCAGCTTTGAGATATTCATCTTCAGGTTTGAGCAAGTAAGTTAAGGAATTTGTACATTCTGAAATCAAAATGCTTAGCTTTAGAGTTTTAAGCACAGGAACTTTTTGATCCGTTTGTAGGCCTAAATTCAATTAAGCAATTATGGCAAACCTAACATCTGTTGAAGTATTTGGTGGTATTTTTCTAAACTCTTTCACTATTCAAGCAATAAATGCACAAAACTTTTAAAATCAGGAAAACAGTATTAATGATTCTCGGTTGCATTCTGAATATATTGCTTTTGCTTTTACTTCCCTATTTCAGCACTCATGAAGAGCCACACACAAATAAGGTTTGTACAGCTGGGATGATTAAAGTATCAGGACTGCTCCCTTCACTTAAAGTATGGATGGGCCTCCAAAGAATTGGGGCTTGGCAAACCCGAAATGTAGTCATAATTACTTCTATTTCCTTTGTTTATGGAGTGCTATTATTGAATATTACTTTTACAGCTTAACATTCCTGCAAACAATGTTGTACATTGCTCAGTGGTTGTTTCCTATGTTGTCTTCTTCTTCAGCTCAAAAAAACTTGAGCTTGAAGCAGCAATTCTTATCTTAGAACAAAAGATTTGTACTCATTGTACATTTATATCACAACTCTTTCTAGTGGGATGGGGGAGGGAGAACAAGAGAGGATAGTAATCTGATTGCATCATGATCCATCTTTGAACTTAACTATTTCTGAATATTCCATGGTTTTTAGAGCTGTTCTTCCTTTGATATGTGATAGGATATCAGTCAACTCTGGCAAAGCCAGATCTTTTCAAGTCAAAGGTTAATGGTCAATTTAGTTGAGGTAGAGATTAATTGAATTAAATTAACTTCTCTGGTATGCTGTTAGTTTTCAATAGGGGCCAATTCAAGCTGCTATTTTTTCAAAGTAGGTCTCCAGCAGCACTTTACGATTACTTTGTACCTGTTAGACAGAATTTGATGTATTAAATATTGTTCCCCACACCCTGCCGAGTTCTGAGGCTGTGGAGCTCAGCCCTGCTGCTGTGCCTGCGGCTCCATCAGGTGAAAAGAGAGGCTGATTTCTCTTTGATGGGTACAATAATGTAAAACCCCATTTTGTAGTGAAGCATAGAGATGCAGTATTTCTTAATGATCACTTTTCTCAACCCTTCTCTCTTTATTCTATGAAAATGTGGCAGAAATGGTGTATTTGTTGTGACTTGTCCTGAAAACCTCCAGCGCTTCACAGAACTGTAGAAGGAAGGGGAGAGACAAGAAAAGAGTTAGCCATTTGTGGACAGGTTTTGATACAGTGCTCTGTGCAAACACATAACTTCTTGAGAGATCCTTCTCATGTTCCTAAGAAAATGGAAGAAATTATGCAGATGATTTAAAAGGTTTTTGCTGGCACTCCAAGATGCCATGTTTCAGGAGAGCTGCTGTAGACTAGGAGAGTCTAGAATGAGTATTTCCTACCCCGTCTCTACCATGTTGAAGAATTCATGCTACACAAGATAGGTAAACTTTCCAAATTTAATGATGTATTTTCAAAATCTGTACTACTTTTATAAATAGAGTAGAACACTAACACAGGGTAGACATGCACCTGTATTTTTAATAAAGTGTTAGAAGTGTAATGGTGATAGTAGAATTATTCTTTGGTGTGGGTTTATTTTTGTTTTGTTTGTACAAAGATGCTGTGGAATAGACAGCCATTATGAGCTTCAAAATATTTTCAGGACTTTCTGAAGTGTTTTGCCCTTGCTTGATCTATTTAGAATTTTCTACTTTCTATTTGCTTTGTGAGGTTCTGCATGAGTAGGGCTTGGCAAATTACTGATATTAAGTCAAGTAATTGGATTCGTGTAAAATGTGTAACACTGCATGTCTTCAGGTTGTCTCTCCAAGTATTGTGTTCAACAAGTGCTGACAGCAAATCTGGGAATTCTCGATAACCCGACTTTCTTGCAAAACTTCTTCATTTGTATATAAACATGTAGCTTTCTTTATAGACCTCTGTTGAAAAGTAGTGGAGTGGAAAGTGTAAATGTATTGGCTCAAAGAACTGTTTTAACTTTTGTACAAGGCTTGTATTTGCCTGTTTAAATATTTGTAACATGATAGCTACTTTTTATAGCAAAGAATTCTCAAATATGATACTGTTTATAACTGGGTTTAGATGGTTACCTAACAGAGGTTGGTTTCTGTAATGGGGAAAGGATTTTTACTTCTAATAGCTCCCTGCTTGGCATATATTTAGAAAAAAACTTAAGAAATTACCTTGCTATATTTGCTCATTAAGTTTTGCAAAGTGAAAATACCCTTTAGTTGAAATTGCCTCATATGGTATGTATATGTTATGCTGTACTGTCAAACACATCTTGCAGAGCTTTGGGCTTCAGTTAAGCTCAGATCTTGATTTGGTGCCTTTTATGGTTCTCATATTGGCCTGCAGTGTGAGGGACAGGTGTGTGATGCTGAGACAGGAGGTTCCATTCTTACTGTGGAATCACTAGCCTCTTCTGCTGATTTGTCTCACCTTTATGGAGGGACAAAACCCAAATGCTTGTGCCTGGTATATGGCTTGCAATTTAAGGGCCTTGAAACTTTGTGGGAAACACTGCCTGGAAACATACATGGATCAAATGCTATAAACTGGGGAGGGTCAAATGGGGAGACTGTTGCTGAATATCTGATAGTTTTGTTTCATGGGGAATTTGCAGCACTTACTACCATCTCTCTGTCCTAAGAATATGAAGAGCCACAATGCTCCTAATTACGATTTGTAGAAGATATTACCACTGAATTTACTCTTGAGTTTACAATGTCTTAACTCAAATGAAATAGAGAGAACCCTTAGGGTTTCTTTACTTTTAGTTACATGTATTTGAGTAGCTGTGCCCTGATTAAATTCTTTGCTTGCCAGCATGTAGTGGAACATGTGATCATATTTGGAGAACAATACATAGGCCTTGAAGCATAAATTTGGGCATAAAAGGCTTAATTTTGTATTTTTTCTTGCTTATTCATTTGTGTAATTTCTTTGCAGAAGCTTTAAAACAGGCATTTTTCATCTCCGTCTCTTTGCTCTTATCATACTTTTTTTTTCCTGATCCATAATTAAATTTTTGGCAAATATGGATTTTCTTATGTGAGGCAGCACACTTATTTTCAGAACTTAAAGAAATTGGGCAAAATACATTTGCTCACAGTTCAAGGAGAGAATTGCCACAGGAAACAAATTTACCACTGAAACTTGGTTTCAGTGAAAATGCTCCCTGGGAAATGCTTCAAAATCTGAAAGATCAGGGTGGTATTTGATTAGAAAAGCATTGGATTAAGCCCTTGCAGACTAATTATGGAGCCAATAGTAAGAATGTTAATTTATTGAGTCTGAAATAGCTTCACATTGTCTGTCCTAAGAATGTCTTGATTCTATCACAAGAACAGTACAGACTAGACAGGCTTGTCTGTACCTTAGTGTGCCTTTCCATGATGGAAATCTTCAAGGAAATTTGTAGTTACTTCAACTGTAAATTTAAACCACTGTCTTCTGGCAGAAATCATTGCCACTTTGAGAGTGTATTTCCATGCTGGGGTACGCTGATGTAACCTTTAAACCTCTACACTTGAATTTTTGTTTCATCCTATGTCTTTTACTACTAGAAGTGCATTTCATTGTATTAGAGGAAGGTCCAAATTGCTTTTTTTTTACTATTCTTGTGGAGGCTGTGGTAAGTGTAAACACAGACAACAGGAATGCATAAGGTCCTTATTACAGATCCATAAAACCTGATACCTAGATTAGGAGGGTAAGAGAAACCAAATGGAGAGGATAAGGCAGCACATACAATAATAATTTTCCAAATTTAAAATGAGATTGAAATCCCATGAAGAAATGAACCATTATCTTGATATTCTAACTTCTTTTTTCAGAGTGGAATCTTCTAACATAATTCATCTCTTGACACCAATACTCAGCTTAAAGTTAAAGAGTATCTGACAAGCTGCAAGCTTGCAAACTAGAATTTACATAAATACCTAACTGATGTTATCTTAAACCTCAACAAAAGAATGCAGTTGCTGCATTTCCTCTATTATCTTGGGAATGATACTCAGAAGGGGACAGAATAACTAAGATAAACATGGATTTCAGGTTCTGTACTCCTCTCCTATTTTGCCATCTTTTCTGCTTTCTCAGTAAATACTACTTACAGAGCTGAGTCTTCCAAGCTGAAGTTGCTCCAAAAATGTTGCCATTTGGAAAATGAAGGGAGAGGACCTAGGGTTGAAATAGTGGAAGAAATAACAGTAACAGAAAACCTGAGAAATAATGGGGAAGATTTATCAGACATATGTTTTCTTGTCCAAATATATCTTTTCTGAAAATGTGTTTTAAAAATAAAACCAACAGCTGTTTTCTGTAAGTCATCTTGGACTACTCTTTTCAAAATTATGGTACAATGGTGCTTCAGCCCAGTCAACTTTAGTTATAAAACTCTTTGACACCAATACTCTGCTTAAAGTTCAAGGACATTTGATGTTTTTCACGATTGTCATAAATTATTCATTATTTCTGTTTATAGACTAAGGTGTTGATCCCTTCAGCTTATTCCCATTGGGCTCGACTGTAATTCCCTTTAAAGCTCTAGGTAATTGTACACTTTTAATGTTTTATAGGCTTAATTCAGTGGGAAAAATAGGGGGAAAAAAGGATCATTAGCAAATCAGTCCAGGTCGTGACAGTAGTAAAGGAAATCTCTGTTGTATAAAATAAGGCTCCATTTAAATTCATAGACAACATATTGAAAGACCAAGATAATGACAGGCTTTGGGAGTCTTTTTTTGGAACAGTCCTCCTCTGCATTCCATTTTGTAAGGTGAAAACTTGCTGTAGTGGTGATATTTAACAACATTCAATTTAGTTACCTACTGATAGACATTGCAGATCCTCTGTGGCTTTAATGACATCCACAACTCTTGTTAAGTAGAAGTTTCTGAGAAAGCAGATGATCGTCTTTTCATACTTACTGTGGCCTGTCAGTGTTGCTCTGAAATGTTGGCTTTTTCTGTCTGAAAGGAAGCCTTCTGTGGCTACTCTTGTCCTATCTCCTGTACCTCCCCATCACCACCACATCACATACTTTTTCATATATGTCTTAAAGCCATAGAAAGAAGGATGGAAAATTTATTTGCTGTTGTGATTTGTTGAAAAACTGCTTGTTATGGCTGCAGTTAATTCTAATCATTAAAAGCTCTGGAAATACAACTGTGAATTAACAACTATTTAATAATATATTTCTTTTCAATTTAGATTTGGAAAGAAAGTCTCACAGCCTTCCTGGATCTTATATTTATTCTGCTTTCTCATGGAAGTCTAGTAAACAAGTACTAATCCTTAGAAAATTTCCTTATGGGCCATTGGTCTATCTTAAATCTTGTTCCAGTGATACATTATTTACAGGGATAAATTTCCTTCTAGACTTCAGCTGAAGTTCATGCTCAAGCATGCATTTGGGCCTGCTATAGCAACTCTGTGCTAGGTATGACCAGTTCTGGAGGATTTGCTTGACTGATCTCATTGCCAAAGAGTACTGAGCAATGTACAGCACGGTCCTGGCAGCGCCTCACTCAGATCAGGAAGACATCAGGAAATCTCTGACACTCTTGCTTATTTTTGCATTTCATCCAGCAAGGTGTCATAGAACATGTAATATATATCTGTATGTATTATTTTTTCTGTGCTGGAATTCACATATCTGAAGGTGGTGGTGGTATCTGCTCATAATGCTATAAAATCTTGTTTTGTGTACTTTAGAGTATGCAAAAATTGTCTATGCATCATTTAAGACTGAATGTATAAGTGGAAATTAAAGTAGCAGTACACAGAAAAGAACATTGAGTTGTATTGTCTTACACAATCTTTTAATTTCTTTCTTGGGTTGAACATTATCTTCCAAACTTGGTTTTCTTTCAGTTCATTTTTGGTCATGCAAAGCTATTACATGTGTCATACACTTTGTCAGCCTTTTCTCATTAACTGTAGATGATGTACTGTCTATTGTGTGTGACATTTGGTGGTACAGTGTAACACTGTACTCTTAATTATTAAGCTAAAGTTGATAGAGTAGCTCAAGTAATTTCCACAGACATACTATTTTAAGGTGATACATTCTCTACAGAAGCATATAGCAAAAACTTAATAACATTTAGTATGTGCATTCTTTTTCCTATGGACAACTGGGTTGATTTCAATGCAGTAAACCAGATTTGTAGTGTGTAAATGCATCATATTTTTAATAAAGCAGTCTATAAATTCACATAAATTAATTTTTATCTTTTTTACTTCTGTCTCATTCACTCAAATTCTACATCAAACTTCAGTTCCTTTTTAATTATGTGAGTGCAGTTGTTTGTGGAGCTGTACCATATGTTTGAAATGATAGGGATTTTGGAAGAAAAAGAAATGTTGTTGATCTACAGCATTAATGTTTAAGCTGTTGTACTGTAGTTTGTTTCTTTATGAAGCAAATTAATTAAAAGACTTTTCTATTTAAAGAATAATTTTGGGGGGGTTTTGGGGTGTTTTTTGTTTTGTTTTGGGTTTTTTTGTAAATAAAATATTGGGAGCCCTTTCTCCTGAACAAGGGAAATTTTGCAGCACATTGTTGTTGAGTTGGGAACACTCCAGAGAGAGCAGCTGGCAACCTGTTGTGATTGTGATGAATGATACCACAAGTGTACATCTGGGTACACATTCAATTGTTTTTGCTTCTTGAGTGTTGCTTTTCAGAGGCATCATTCCCATTGTGATACCAAATGTATTTTACAAGTCCTTTTGAGTAGCCCTTAAATAAAAAGAAGACTGTGAAACTGTTGTGATTTTAAAGTTAATATTGCCTAATGATTTAGAATAAAATATTGAGTCAGCACTTTGGTTTTCTTTAGATGGCCCACCAGTAACAATAATTTAGTTATTTATGAAAATAACTAAAAATATCTTTATATTTAGTATGTTAGGCTGCATATTGTAGTTCATATCATTGGTGTGTTGTCAGAATTTGTTTCTTATCAGCACTTTCCCATGACATTTCCTCTTGCAAAATACTTGACTCTTCTCCCTCCCACCCTCTTTTGTGTTTACAAAGTTCACTTTAATTCTTCTATCCTGATTAAAAAGAAGTGGATTTTAAAAAAAGCTGTAGCATTACCAAGAAAAAATTGTGAGGTTGTTGTGTAATGCCTGGATGTCCTGACAGACAGTGGGCTGCATCTGACACAGACAGATCTGATTTCTAAATCTTCTGGTTTTCAACTACACAAAAGCACCTCAAATTATTATTGTTGAAATATCTGTTTGTTTTCTGTTGAGAGCTGTGAATCCAGAGTTAGATGTGTCTACCCTGTGCCCAGGGTTTGTGCTGAGATCCTGATGAGGGTACTAGTTGTGGAAGGGAAGGATGCCCCTGCCCAGATCTCCAAGGTGCCCAGTGCCCTGTGGGTGAATTGCTTGGGGGGCCTCACCCCTCTTGGTGACCTCTGCCCACAGCATCCCTCTGTCTGCCCAGCCCCAAACTGAGGTGAGGCAGAGCTGTCACCTCTCTGTGACCAGATGGCTCTGTGGGAGAAGGGAGGAGAAAGAAGGTAAAAGGGTACACTGGAAAAGAGGAGCAAGGGCTCTTTTTCCTTCCCTTCCGCCCTCCCACTGCAGCTTCCAGCACAGCCAAAGCTCTCTAGGGACAGACCCTGGCTTTTAATGAGGCCACACTGACTGGGGGTTATATGGGAAGAAGGGTGTAATAACGTGAAAGATGAGTACTGCAGTACTCAGGGCTATTGCAGGAAAGATGGCGTGGGTAAAGCCTTTCACAATGTATGTGGTGGCGTTGCAAGGACAGAAGAACCATTGGGGTCGCCAGAGATAGCTCTGTGTGCATTCTTCACTATGCTCTGAATAACACAATGCACAAGTTCTCCCTGTGCACCCCCTGAGCTGGGGAAGGACATCCCTTGGCTGGATGTAGGGATGGATGTGGATGTTGGGCAGTGAACATCATAGGTGTAGTCAGTTTTGATGCAAAGGTGTCTCTGCGATCAAAGTCTCATAAGATCAGGGGGATGGTTTGTCTTAGTGCTGCTGAAGAGTGTAGGTTCTGTGATCTTAGTGAAACTTTGACCTTTATAATTCCCCCAAAGGTGAGCCTATGGGGAGAAAAATACGGAGACAGTTTCTCAGTCTTTAGCTGAGGCACTGTACATATGGCAGACTACTACCTTTGTATTACTGTTAAATATTGAGGAAAATCTTGATTTGCATACTTACAGAACATATTTTATATGACTTTCTCCTGTGGCTGACCTCAATTTATTTAAATCCTAAGCAAATGTTTCAACTTTGAAACTAAAAAACTCTCTGGTTCTGCCTTGAAATTTGTAAGATGAATCAAAAGTTTCTCATACTAGTTTTGTGTTTTGGGTTTCTTTTACACTCCCCTTCTTTCTCTGCCCCTCATCCCCCCACCTCTTCAGATCCTCACAATTTAGCCATGTCTGTCTGGATAACTGTTTATTTAGTTCTTAACATTTCATATTGGGTACTTAGATGTTCTTGAGTGTAATGCTCTACAGATTCCTAGTCAGGTATTACCAGTCAGTTCGTCATCTTATTTCTTTATCTGTTTGGTTTTTTGTTGGTTTTTTGTTTTTTGGGTTTGGTTTTTTTTTATGGGATATTGTGAGCTGACTAAGAGATTGAGTTAATTCATTGAATATCAATTAAAATTTTTGATATTGACCTAACTGGCAAAACTTCTGGTGATTGTGTTCTCAGGGAAAAATATTAAAGGAAAAGACTCAAGGCCCAAGTAGATGGACATTTAACTTACCAGGTGTATTTGGACTCATAATGGGAAGAAAAAACTTGTCAGCAATCAATGACTTAGAGGTCAAGATATGCAAGTATAACATCATAGTTATGAAAAAAAATAGCTTTGTAATTTCTTGCAGAAGAAATTGGAACAAACAGCAAAGTGTTCTTCAACTGTAAAAGTTAACAGAGATCAAGGAGAATGCAAGAGTGACCTCTGCAAGGTCCAGATGGTATTAAGGATAGAAATTATTTAGGAATGGTCCAAAAACTAAGTAGCAGTTCATGAATACAGACAAGGCAGTTAAGGCAAGACAGATACTAGTTCCTTCTTAAAGGATCTGTTCCAGTACTTTCTAGAAAATGTGCTTATTTCCTTAAATCTTTTAGACAAGTTGAGAAGGGATAAAGCCATATTATTGGAGACTGACACAAAAAACATTTAAGAAGATGAAAAAATAAGTAAGAGGTGGCATTCCATTAGCATACCAGCAACACTATATGTTGGTTAACTATGAAGAATTTTTCAGTCTTGCTCTTTTGAGAAAATCTGAGTTTTGTTTCAGTGTTGTTTTTTTTTTTTACTTCTTCCGAAATGATTGAGTTTGCCTCAAGTTTATTGTGAGAACCTTTAGTGTTTAGCAATCTGTATTCTGAGTTCGGAGCTTTAAACCACAAAATGTAGCATCCTGTCATAGGTAGCAATTGCTGCTAGTTGCATCAGGAGAAAGTAAAATGAGATACTTAGCTACTTAGCTCTCTTCACGATTGTCCTTTGGGATTGTCGCCTATGGATCAGTGATGGTGAATCTGAGTAACCTCTATGCCCTTGAGAAAGTAATACAAATGGAAAGAAAAATTTTTCTAGACAGGTTTGTACCACATGCTTACATGAGAATGAAGTCTTAAAGAGTTTTCAGAATATTTTCCTCTTTCTTGCCCTCTTTTAGGGGTTAATTCTTCTATTATGTTTCCATTGACTCTGCTTCAACCCTTTGACTTCTATTTGAAAACAGTTTTGAACAAAGACTCTGTCACAGTTGTAACAGAATTCAGAGCTTATGAATCAATCATCTGTTTTGGATCACCTCAGACCTTGTCCCTGTAAAACATAAAGGCAAAGAGCAGTTAAATCTAAATGCTTGGCATTTCTTGTAAAATGCTGGGTTTCAAACATTTACCCAAATATTTTTCATAGTTCTTGCAAATACTTGTTCTCCCAAATACTTGTTCTCTCTTAGTGGGAAAAACTCAGTTTTTTTCTTGACTTTTTTTTCTGCTCCTAATATGCTAAAGTGAATTTTGTGGCCGAAGGCAGAATTCTTCTGTTTTGAGACTGGTCTTTCCATGTTTCAGGAAATTCAGTTTGCCATATTCCATTAAAAATTTATTTTTAAAATACATATGACTCTTAAAGCTCAGGTTCTTTTTCTTTGCTCTTGACCTGCCCCCTGCTTCAGTCTGTCTTGTTAAAGGCTGCTGATTACATTGTGGTGTAAGAGCAATATTTTGTCACTGTAGCTTCAATCCAGATAACGGACTCACTTTGTCTTAAAAAGTCATTTTAATCAGAACGTTCTTTTTCTTTGTTTTCCTTTCAGCCCAGTCATTGAAGGAGTTTGCTCGGCTCCTGATTGCTGTTGAAGAGGAGAGAAGACGACTGGTAAGTTTGCTGGCAGTAAACTTGCTTTGAGTAAAATGGTACTCTCCTTGAGTAAAATAGTACACTTTTTCTATTCTTTCTGGAGTGATTTTTTTTTTAGATTTTATTGGTGTAAATCATAAGAATATCATAAGTATATCGTAAGAATTTTTTGAATTCTTATGCAAAGACAAAAATATACTAGCACTAAACTAGCAATTTTTAATAAACTGTTCAACCAAAGTCTTTTGCATGGATTTAAAAACCTCTCAATTTCCTACCTCCCTGCTTCCTGACCCAAAAATAGGCTTTGAATGCTGGTGTACCTTTCCCTTCCTGCAACAAGCCTGTATTGGAGGCATAGATCTGTATTTATATTTAATGAAATACCCTTGAGTGTTGTCCAGTGAATGTATGCTGGTAATCCAAGAATGTGATTAGTGTTAAGAAGAGAAAGCAAATTCATCACCCAAGAGAAACTCTTGTAGAATACATTATGGATCAGACTTGCCAGAGTCATCCATTGATATGATGTCTTTATGCCATTTGAATCTGCTGTTTGCTTTGATTTTTATATTTCCATTCAAATATAGATTTGCTAAAGGAGTTTTAAATGTATTTTTATGCAACTATTTTAAAAAAAGTCCAGGTAAGCAGTAAAGCTATCTTTGTCCTTTCTTGGGAGTCAGTCATGAATAAAGGAGTGAGCTAAGAATTAACGTCAGTAGGGGGTTTTTTAAATACTGTGAAAATTTAACTAGTTCTAATCTATCCAAAGATTATTTCTGTCTTGGTTTTCCTTCCTTTTATGGGTACTTAGAACCTTACCCTAGTATTTGAGGTAAGGCTTTTATGACTCAGATTGGAACAAATTTACTAATTCCGAAAGAAGTTTATATAAAGTTGTCTTACCCTGGAAGTAAATAGCCATAGAATTGCTCTCCCACTATTTCTGTTAAGATAAGTATCTAAAATGGCAAAGTCATGGCATTTATTTAGTACCACTACATAGCTAATATCACTTAAATGTAGAAAAGTAAATTTTTCTTTTGATTCATGCTAAATATTTTTCCTGGGTAGCTGGAAGTGGTGACTGTTCTATACTTACCACCTTAAAAGTTGGTTAGCAGAACACTTATTAATTCCTTAGTTAAACAGTGTTTTTAAATTAATAGCTTTCCAGTTTAAGTTAAAGATTGTTATGAGCTAACTATTAGGAAAAAAAAAAAAAGCAATTAATAGGTGAGGGATTTATTTTTCAAACTTGTTAGTGTTTCATAATATGTACAAATAATTTCATGTTATTTTTTTCCCCTCAGAGGAGTCACTACCATTTTCACCTTTAAAAGTTTATGGCCTATCTTTGGTTTATAATTTAATCTTGCCATATAGTGTTTTTGGAAAAGATGTAGGAAGACCTTTAGCATAAAAGAAGGAAAAAAGTGTTAATATTATTAAGTGAAAAAAGACCAGTCAGATGGAATTTTGTTCTGTATGAATATGATTTCTGTGGGAATGTATGGATTGGATAGTTGAGTGTGGTAGGTTGACCCCGTTAAATTAGCAGTGCCCACCAAAGGTGCTCTGTCACTGCCCTCCTCATCTGGACAGGGGAGAGAAAATACAAGGGAAAGCTCATGGGCTGAGATAAGGGCAGGGAGACATCGCTTGGCAGTCACTGTCATGAGCAAAACAACTTGGGGAAATCTCTATAACTTAATGACAATCAAATCAGAGTTGTGTAACAAGAAACAAACCCCAAATCTTAAAGAAACTTCTGCCCCTCCCTCCTTTTGAGGCTTTACTTTAATCCCAGCTCTCTACTTCCTGCTTGCCAGTGGCACGGGAGTGCAAGGAATGAGCGCTACACCTCCCTCCTGCTTGTGAGGATGACTCCTCACACACTTCCCTTGCTCCAGTACTGGTCCCTCCCTTGGGGGACAGTCTCCATGAACTTCTCCAACATGACTCCTTTCCATGGGCTGCAGCTCTTCGTGTCCTGCTCCACCATGGATCCTTTCCACAGGATTGAGGTCTTCAGGAGCAGGCTGCTCCGCCTGGGTCCCTGTAGAGTCGTCATGTCGGGAGAAGCTGCTCTTAGTGGGAAATAATTTGTAACCAGTTTTTTGCTCAGTTTGGAATAACCTCATTCAGTTCTCATTCTCTGTCCAGAATGAGAATATTGAGAACACACAGTTTTCATGGTATTTGCACTAGAAAATTTATCAAATTTAGAGTTTCTCTAGGTTTAAAAAGTTTGAGCTGCCTATTGGTGGAATTTATTTAATTATTACCGGAGTAAAAGTATAACCTTTGTCAAAGATGTGGGGTTTTTATTCCCCAGTCTCTTACTACAGTTTTCTTCATGTTGTCATAGAATCCAGAGGTCCCTGTGAGGATGAGTGTGCCAAACAGATTGCTAGTATAAGTTTTTTGCTTGAAAAACTTGAATTTAACTCTGGAATCTTCAGAGCTTGTTTCTGAAGAAGTTTGGGCATTATGCATACACTTAGATTTCTCTGCTGGCAGCACTTTAAGTCAGCCAATTTGCAGCTTAGTGACAATATTAAACAAAGTTCTCAGCTGATGGAAAAGCTTGAGACATGGCATGCAGGTCTTTAAGAATTTGATTTCCTTCTGCAGAAAAGAAAACATGCAAAAGTTATTTTTAAAAAGCCTGTTCTTTTTGACATTTTATAGAAGGCGTGGAGAAAACCAGCTAGACAGTGTTGTGGCTATTTATGGATACACTTCATCATAGTGCCTTCAACTTTCTTTTAATTCTTGCAGCATGTGATAAAGACACTATTGTATAAGGGAATGCAGGATGTATGAGAGTATGCAATGACAGATATTTTTGCATGTCAGCTAATGGCCTTGTTTCCCTGCCTTGAACTTTATTAAGTTATGATCATACATCTAAGTGCATTAATCAGATTTAAATATGAAAAGTATTTATTCATAGAACCTTTTTTTTTTTCATCTGATGCCTATTAAATTCTTCAGAAGTCAAATTATATTTTTGTCTTGGTGGACACAATGTTGGAGTGCTTTTCCACTGAATGTATAAACGTATAAATGAAATGGAATGGTCAAGGAAAATGGTGGTCTTCCTTGACCTTTCCAGTGGTCAAGGAAATAGTTTGAGAGATATTTAGTAAATCTTTTGTCCTTCCTGCATAAAGAACCAGAAGGAACTATTTTTTTTTTTTTTAAGAAGAAGAAGAAGCTAATGAAACAAGACATTGTGAACAGTATTATTGGGAAAAACACTGAAGTATAAAGTTAAATGAAACTGTGTATCACATAAATATTCTGTATTCCAGCAGCAGTAATAATATAGTGATTATTGCGAGTCAGTTTCTTTTATCCTTGTCTTCTATTTCTTGATGCTGGAAAATTGACTAATAGAAAAACTAGAGGCCATGCACCACACATTTCCCCTTGAAAATAAATTAAAGGAAAAAGTAACTCATAAGATATCTTCCTTTATGATATACAGCCTTAGGTTTGATACCTGACATTTTATGGTGGTGTTAATTTAGTGATGTTGTTGGTAAATTAAAAAATAAACCCAACCAAACAGCACTACTCTTGGGTTTCACATGTACTGTAAATAGGATTAAAAAGTCAGGTTTATCCTCACTGCATTTCCAATGACTTCAGCAGCAAGCCATCAGGGATATAGAGTAATGACCTCTATTTCCTAGTGTGTATTAGGGAACAATAGAGATGCTATAATTTAATCCCATGTGAATGTTTGAACCGTTATGAAGGGAACTTACTTAAATTAATTTCCTTCCTCTTTCACTGAATTTGAATTCTTTCTGTTAAGTAATATATTTTATTTTAGAGATTCATATTTTATTTAGGCTTCCCATTAATTTGATATTGTTAGTAAAATTAATAGCAAGCAGAAATGATCTGGGAGTAAAATAAAATGGCACTTCCTTTTTGTTTTGTAAGGTTATTCTGTGTTGACATAAGTATAGATGAACTGGTTCATGCTACTGGTCCTAGAGATCCCCTGTGAGTCTGAAGCATTGAATGAGTTCTCTTGAATGTCAATGTTATTTTGCTGGAGCTCCCTGGTTGTTTATGAGAGTTTACTAAATCCAAGACTGAAACAGGCTCTTAATTCTTATATTCCTTGCTATTTATCCAAGGTTTTTTTGGTTATTGGCTGGTGATGAATGGCCCCAGAGCTTTTATTCTCTGGCATCATGAATCAGTGAGATTCCTGACCAATATTAAATACTCCAGGGGATAGTATAAAAATTCTGAAGTGGATAGTTTTGTACTATGCTTGATGAATATTTTTCTTTAGAAAGTCTGCCTTTTTGTATCTAATAATCTTCATGCATCAGACAGGATCTCATTTTTGTGTACTTTTTTTGTATTAACTAGATGTTCTCATTGTGTTCTGTATTTGCCCTCACACAAGGGGTCTGATTCTATCTACTTCCAGAGAAAGCATCAAAATACTCAGTTTCAAAAGCTGAACTTGAAGAAAAATAAATGAGCTGTTAACATCAGCTATCCATGGAATGGTACATAAAATCAGATACTGAAGGGCACAGCATGTTGTTGAGCAGAATTAACCTTTTCCCTATAATGCAAAGTACATTACAAATTCCATCAGAAGACTAAGCAGACTCCTATCCAGAGGGTCAGCTTATTTCTCAGCTTATATAGGGGAAAAATAACATTGCATGTACTAGCACCCTGAGACTGCAGAGCAAACACCTGGCATTTTGCTTTGCATGGTGTCTCTCTCAAATTGAAAAACATAGTGTTTGATGGTGTTTTGATATACTTGGTAACTGATTCCAGTGTTTTTCACCTCTCATGAAAGATTTGGCATTTAAATTAATCTCCTTGGTAGGAGTCTGCCAGGAAGACCACTGAAAGCATGTTACTGTAAGTGAAGAAAACCACAAATAAAAGGACTTCTTTGAAGTTACGACTTTTTGTTTCTTTATTTCTGTTGTTCCTCCTACTCCCTCTCCCCCCACCATGCTTGCTGTCTAAAATTAATTAAGAGCACCTGGGGTTAGCGAATTTGAGTTTCTTCCTTCTACTTAAGATGGCTGTACATCCTCTTGAGTCATTTAGCTAGTTTGGACTATGCTGTTTATAACCTCTTTGGAAAGACTTTCTAAATTTGTGCATCAGATTACTAATTTGAAATACCTCTTTGAGGTTTCTATTGAAGAAGGATCAGTAAATCAATACTGAATTTTAAAATTTTCTTACAAAAATTACTTTTACCTACATTTATCTATTTATTTTTTCACCTTTTCTTCATCCTATTTCATACCAGGTATAGCAGACGACATATTTGATATTAATTAGAGAAAAAATTCATGTCATTGGTAAGGGAAATTCTGCAAGATAGGAAAATACTGATTTCAGTGGTTTTGTTAAATTTTTAATTTTGTTGTTTTGTGGGTTTTTTTGGTTTTTTTTTTGTTGTTTTTTTTTTTTACCATTAGCTTACTGTCCTCTGACAGTCAGGCTAAGTTTTAGAAATCATTGGGAAAATTACTGAAAACAAGTCACATGCCTTCATAAACCTTTTGGGGAGGCCCCATTTTGAATACTTGCTGTATGCATTTCTGGCCAGAAGGTATTATGTAGACTACAAAAAAAACAGAGAAAGACAGCAAGGAATGCTTAACAGCCAGATGCTGAGAATGGGAAGAAACTGCAAGGAGGTCTCTTTAACTTTAATTCAAAAAAATTAGATTAATGTTATTTGGAGGCCTGTGATTCATTAATTGAAATTACATCTTGCAGCACACTTGAACTAGTCCTCAGCAATAGGTTAACACTTCAGCTCTTGAAATCAATTTTTCTTCCTTTTTTTTTTTTTTTCCTTGCTGATACAGTTGTCAGTCTTTGTAAGAGTAAGCCAGAACAAATATTGCAAAATTACTTGGAGACTGTTGCAGAACTGAGAGTGTACTCAGTAGCATTTCTTGGTTTTCTGCTGTGTTTTAGCTCTTCAATGACTGGTGGAAATGTGCTACAGAGAATTTTATCTAATTAGCAGTTTGCATAACCAGCCTCACCCCAAATCTCAGTCAGTTTTGTGTTCCATCTTCTTTCTCCATCAAAACTGGGAGGTTACTTAGGGGGCATTCAGCAATGCTTAGAAGAATATTTCTGCATTCATATTAATTGCATATCTGTAGAGTGTTTCTTGAACCTTTTGAGAAAAGCTCTTCCCTGTTGTGGTGGTACAAATGTTTGTGTAACTGTGGTGAACATAATTGGAGAAGTGATACAGCTGGAAAAATAATTCCTCTTGTACCAACTTTCTATTACTTCCTTCCCATCACTTCAGTACACACAAGGAAAATGAAAACCTTCTGGGGCAGAATTACTATCCAGAGGACAGTAATTTCTTTAATGTAATTGCTATCAAAAAGATGCTAGAAGTGTACCTTCTTTTCCCTGCAGGTGAAACTCATATATGTAATCAGGCAGTGATAGGCAGATTTCTGTCATGCAGACATCCTAAAAAGCAAATCTGCAACATGATTGTTTTGTGGGTTCTTGTTGAAAGGGAACTCAAATGTAGCTTTCTGCTTGCCCTATCTTGGGCTAGAAGAAATCCTGTTTGCTGTATTTCTCTGCACCACTTAAGTATGAAAATACACGTTCAGTGAATGTTTCTTAGCATTTGTGCTCAGTTAAAAAAACCCAAAACTGAGTAATAAAAGTAAACAGTTCATGTTCTGTTATGATTAAGGTAGTTTAACATATAACACCTATATGTATTTCTGAACTTTTCTCAGATAAAGAACACATACTAGACCAGACAATCTAGAGATAAAATTGTGGATGCTATTAGTATAGAGCATTAGCTGACTCTTCCAGGTAACACTGAGTCATCTTCCATAATTGTACAGTTGGCACATTCCTAATTTGTTTAAATCTAGTTCTAATTTCTCCAATAATTTTAATGATTTAAAATGATTTCTTCCTTTTTTTTTTTTTTTTTTTTTGGTGGAAATTAAGACGAAACAGTCATCCTGGGACATTTGAGTATGATAATTTTTTAAAAGGTCCAACTGATCTCAATAGAAACCAGTTGCAACTAGTCCCTCTCATCCCTGTAACTGCCATCCTCTGGGACTGAAAATACAGGTCCATATTTTCTTTAACCTTTGCAGAAGGTACATCTGTAATCATTGTGCTGTGACAGAATAATGGTATTAACTCAGAATGTTCAGGGTTTTATAGTCATTAAGTCAACAGAGAACCTGTTAATGTTTTGCTCTGTATTTCTTAGCAGCCTTCTCTACGTTTTTCTTTTTCTTTTTAAAATGTGAATTGTTTCCCGTTGATATGAATGTCCAGAGTGCAGAACCATATCAAATGCAGAGCCTTTTGCACCCTGTCCTCCTCAAGTAGGGCCTAGATAATTTCATTACCTTGAAATCTATCTGTTTAGGAGGAAAGCAGTTTGACTATTTTTAAAGACAGTCTTCGCTGTTTTCCAGGATAATTGGTTGTGTTCTGTACAGTTGATTTGTGATAAAGTTATTTTCTTGTAGTAAACAACTTTGTAGGAGGTGTGAATAGGTAGAGCTCCCATGTTGATCTCTGCTGTTGTTTTTACTGATTAGCTGGCATCAAATAGGGAGCACTTGTCTTGATGGAGCTAAGAGGCTGTAAGAGAGGAGACTGGGAATAGGATAATTGTTCAAGAGGAAAGGAAAGGGGAACAGAGATAAAGGGATTTATAGATTAATGTACATTCCTTTACCATCTTATATAAACAGTATTCCAAGTCTTAGTAAGACGGCTTTGATAATTCAGTGTCCATAAGTATTTGCTCTTCGGTTTTCTGCTGAGAATGCAAATTAAGAAAATCCATTTATTTTTTTTAAACAATATGTATTGCAGGAGATTAGTGTAATTTGTTGTTAGCAATTGTAGTTTCTCCTGCTTTCAGTATTCAAGTTGTGTGTATTTCTATTTGTGGTAGTTGCAGTTTTAGTTTGTAGGTTCTTTTGCTTCTACCACTATTACTAAGTGTCTTTTCAGATGACTGTTGATAGAGAAAAGAGGAAAAAAAAATGTTTGCATTTTTAAGTTAGTATTTTAAAGGAATGTGAGTTCTGGATCAGCCAACCTTATAGCCTTTTAGTTTTATGCATCTATTTTCTGACTACAGAGGGAGGGAATGGAGTTGGTCATAGAAGAGGACATGTGCTGTACTCATTACTAGCTTGTAATCATGTCAGAACATGCTGCTACCTGGCATTCTACCGCTTTCTAAAATTTTTAATGGATTCTGAATTTATCTGCAATTCTTCTGGAAGTATGAGAAAAGGTGTTTCATGCCTACAAACTAATATTTTTAGTTTTCCTTCATTTATTCTGATCTCCGGAATGAAACTGCTGTATTTGTTGGGCTTATTTAATGTCCTGGGAAATGTGATTAAAAACAGAAAACAACACAAGTACTTCCTGTACCGAAGGGTGTGTAGAAACAAATATGCCTTTATTTAAACCAAACAAACACTAGCCAAAGCCCCCACCTTTTCACAAGGAAGCAAAATATTCTCCCTTGAGCAATCTGTGTAATCTGCATGGGCTCATAGCTGTGTTATATACAAAGGTGTTTTATATAAGTATTCTCTGTTAGGATGTTGAGTTAATATTCAGAACACTTAGGCTGCCTTTATTATACTTTTCAAATGCCTTCAGAGGCTTGTTATTGTTATTTTGAGAAGCTTTCTTGGATGTATCTCCCAGAGCAAGTACTTCTGCTTTGAGCTAAGACTGAAAACAGATTAACAGTTTTGCCTGTTTTTTTGGCAGCCATGCCAGTTTATTATGTACCCACTTCACAAAACTGACCTGGCTAAAAGCAAAACAAACAAGATATTTACTGGTTATTTTTCAACCATGTTGTGACAGACTGTTTTAGTGTCACAGTAACAGAGGACAGAAGAAGAAGTCAAAAACAGGATGAAGGGGCATTTCAAGATCAGCAAACTGCTTAAGCTAGCATGACCACCAAAATAAATTACTACAAATCTACCACTTGGTGCAATATTTGTTGCAGCCCTGCTGTTACAAGTCGTTGCAGTCAAGGAAAGAGATTATTTTTCTAGTGTTAAAAGGAAATTAGAGTAGAAATCTGGAAGTCATGGTCACATGGTGACGAGGAAAGTTTTGAAGCATGGGGCCACAGAGTCTGGTAGCCTTAAGGATTAAAATATTGTGAGAGCTGCTTCTTTGGATAGCTGTTCATTCGTAAAAGCTGTTTTTCAAACAATATTGAGTTTCATTTTCTTTCTTGGGTTAATGAAGGTGGCCCATCCACCTTGGACAAAATCAGTAAAATGTTGGCCTAATTTACTGTCATATGACATGTCAAGACATGATCTCATGGAGGTGATGTGAAATTCCCACCGAAGTCCAAGAGTCACAGTCAGTAGGAGTGGGCTATGGGCAGCCAAATCCTACGGTGGGGTCTGGCATTGACCTGAATCTCTGTGTGTCCCACGGGCTGGGGCCAGCACGGAGCCGTGAGGTGGCCGCACGCAGGGGTCAGCCCGGGGCCTGCCTGTCAGGCACTGCTCCTGTGGCATCCCATCAGTCCTGGCAGCACTGCGTCCCCAGCTGCTGTCACACTGGGCCCAGCATTCCCACCCTTTGGGTAAAGGCCATTTTTTCACCAGGGATATGGCTGAGGGGGCAGGGAAGCTCCCTGATAGGGCGAGACCATCCGTAATTCCCAGACTGAGACAAAGGTCGACTCGGTTTCCCTGACGGGCATCCAGCAGGACCACGGGGAGGTGCGTGCTCTGCAGCTGAGTCCACTTAGCAGCACACAATCCCATCTTAGTAAAGTCATAGCTCAAAGAAACCAGGCTAGCCCTTTCTCTCCCCTAAGCTGCTTCTTATACTATACTGAGACCTTTTCATAAGCTAGATGAGAGCTTTCTAAATTGACTGATTTTGTTAGTTGTATTTGCATGAGAGCAGAAAAAAAAGGCTAAAAAATCTGAATCTGATACTATTTCTAGACCTTTTGCTCTAAATGTCTTGTCATGGTATGTGTCATGCAATGTCCTCTGTTCCTTTCTTTATTTTGTATGCTGTTCCAAACATATTCATTTTGAATTTTCACCACTGAGAACTGTCAGAACCTTCTAATTTATAATTATTCCACATTTGAGCGTTAAGTAACATGTGAACATTCTTCTGTGTGTCAGCTACCAGTAAAACTTTGTATGCCAATAGCATGGAAAAAATGGAAAGGTTTTCTATGGATCCTATATCTATAAAAGTTCCCTTACCTCTGAGTAGTTTGCATCTGTGGCTAAGCTACATTTCTTCAGAATATATCTTAAATGTTCATACACGTGCTTTTGTTTCCTGAAAGGATACATACTTCCAGTTTCAACATTAACAGTTCCTGGGCATAGTACCATTACAAACAGCTAAGCTGATTTTGGCTTTATGCCTGGATGTGTCCATTCACAAAGTAGTTGTTAAAGCAAAATACAACTTATAATTACATTAATCTCTTTGAATAGCTAATTTCCTCAGCACCAACTTCTTGTTATTTTTTGTTAACAACGCATTTTGGGGTTTGGTTTTGTTGGTACTGAAGAGATAACAAATAGTAGATAGAAGAACCATGGCAGTATCCAAACTATCAAGAGGTGTCACAGAAGCAAAGTGTTGAACTGTCAGACTGCTTTTCTCACTGTTTTATTTCACAGCAGCTGTGCAATATAATGCAAAGTGATTTCTAATAGTAACAGATAGCAGACCTATTAACCCCACTTGTGCAGTTGATGGCATTGACCCATGAAGACCTACAGTGTCTCTGAAGGTGCAAATTAATTTTCGTACTGGAAGGCAGCAAATGATGGTCACAAATAGGGCCAGCCATAAACCAGCACAACTTGGCCTGGCTGTTTGAATTCTCACCTTCACTAAGAGAAGCAAACAGATATTATGTGACTGCTTACACAATTGCTTAGTCTCCATAGCCACCAGGCATCTTTTTCCTTCACACAGAAGCGATTGTATTGATTGCTAAAAAAGTAGGTAGATCAGTACTTAAGACCCCTTTGAGTTTGAACTGTTCACCTTCTCAAGCTCTCACTCTGATTTGAAACTTTTATTTCTTTGTCTGGGAAGTGTGAATGCTGCTTACATCATCTAGCTAAGAAGAGACAGTCATCTGACAGGAAGAATTTGGGAGAGAATTTAGGCTGAATGTCAGGAAAACTTCCTATGATGAGCTGCATTGTGAAATACTTTGCCAAAGAAAATAGACTTTGCAGAGGAAAATGTCTAAGGCACAAATTGAGATAGGCAAACTGTTGAAAAATGTAATACAGAAACAAAGTATTTTGTATTGCTCAGTGACCATTCATCCCTCTTAGCCTGGAGCATGGTTAATCAGATTGTCATTAAGTATTGTTCAATAAGTTATACCAGGGGTGCTCATCATGGCAATGGGCTAAGAGTATGCTGTATTTCTCAAAAAAACTTGCACACTCTTTATCAAGGTAGGGATTATGGGGAAAATGGGAAACAGGCAGAAGTTGGATGACATCTAACAAATCTGCTTTTCCAATTGAATTTAAGAGTAACGTCTTCACCCATGACATTGTCCCAAGAGCCTTTTGTGTGAGGCTTTAAATAGATTGATTTCAGTATTTAGGAGCCTAAATTGCTATGGAGAGTTCTGTAGCTGGCCATTTTTATTGCTTGTTTGTTTGAAGAAAACCAGAGCCGCTATGTCA
Organism: Aegithalos caudatus; assembly: GCA_013389925.1. NCBI lineage: Eukaryota > Metazoa > Chordata > Aves > Passeriformes > Aegithalidae > Aegithalos > Aegithalos caudatus. The sequence continues at coordinate 29,006 of WEIU01014342.1, forward strand.
AATACAACCATTGCTAGCAATTTGAAAAAATGATTGATATTCTCTGACAGATTCTGCACTATGAAAAATTTCAAAGAAAATACTAGTTGCAGTAAACATTCCTGCCAACATCTTGGCTTCCTTGTTGGGTTAGCCATTTGCTTATTTTTATGTCCCACTGCTAAATTTCCATTTTGTTTATTTATTTGTTTTAAACTTTAAATTTTGAGGTGTTTGTTCTTACTTCGGACTCAGTTATTGCTTATGACATCCACGCAATCAAACTCTTGATCTCTCAAGAGGTCTGTCACTAAAGAACAGCTTGTCTATCTGCTTTAATGTGTCCAGCTTCAGTCTAGGAAGAAGGAACCTGCACTCTGACTTTCTGGTTTAAGGAAAGAATATTTAAAGGCAGTTGCAGGAATTCTGACAAATGAAGCTTTTCAAAATAAATGTTGTGATGTGTCTGGCAGCTCAACATCCCTTAAGGAATAAACTGCACTAAATAAGTAACATTGGTTTTACTTTTCATGATAAGTTAGAAAGTTCTCACTTTGATTAGTTAAATGTTTATTTATTCTTTTATTGATTTCCAACTTTCCCTTCACATCCTAATGGACCTCCCAGGGAGGCCTGTTCAGGGTAAATTCACTCCACCCTGGAGAGGTTTTGTTGACATCTGCACAGTGAGGGAAACAGGCCTGGCTGCAAAATTTACAGATCAGGATTTGGAAAAGCAAAGAGACAAAGTAATAAACATACGGAACTGATTTGGGGTAACTGTTAAGTAGTCTAACAGCCAGATTAAAAATGTCTTGGAAGGTTTAAAATAAGGTTTTTGTAGAGTAAAGCTTTTTGCTTATTTGCTATGATTTATCTTAATCAGATAATTTCTATAAATGTTAATGCAGTGAACAAAAAAGTTTAAAAAGCCACACAACACTTCACAAAAGCACTCTTCACTTTCTTCACTTCTTAAATTGAAGATTCCCCCTATAGAAGAAAATTTGGTTTGGTTTTGTTTACTTGTTTTTTATGGGAATAAATGTTTCATGTGATAAATGTTTAAGAAGGTAAGGATACTTGTAATATCCTAAAATATCTACATTTACCAGAGTACTCAATAGAATAATGTACTATTAAAAATGTTGTGAAATGTGGTATACTTGAATTCTGGATCAGCTTTTTTCTTAATTAGTTCTGTGCTCCAATTATGCTGTTTCCTGTTTATGTAGCCATTTCCCACTTGATAATATGTAATGTAAACGTTCAAGCTGACAAATTTTTTGGTTTGTTTGGAAAGCCATAAAGGGGGGTAAAACCAGAAAAATTTTCTTCTGCTGCCTATCTGAAACTACATTCTCAAGCTCTTTTTCCTTTCACTATGATTTGAACTTTCAGCCTGGTCAAGAGACATGCACTGTTTGTATTAATGGTAGTGATAAAAAGATAAATGCCCAGACTTGCAAGTACACTACTGAACTGTTTTTCCTTCAGTATGGTGGTGTTTGTGGTTGCTTTATCTTTTACAGTTTTTGCTGAGTTACAGTCAATTGAGTAAACTGTAAAAAGAAATAGTATCTCTTATTGGGTGATTAGGTACCTACCATGACCATATCCACTGCTGATTTATGTCTTCTAAATATTTTCAGGAAGTTGCTAAAGAAAAAAGGGGCAAAACCCCCAAAATGTTGTTTTGATTTGTTTTTGTGGGGTTTTGTTTGTTTGTTCTTGGTTGATTGGTTGGTTGGTTAGTTCATTCATTACTTGGGTGGGTGTTTTTTTCCTTTCATTTATCACCAGGTAGATTTTTTCTTCCAAAAAAGGAGGAAATTTCCAGCTTCAGTCATCTTTGTAATTGTGCATATATCAGAAAAAGTTAAATGCATTCTTTAACACTTTATAAAGTGTTCCCATCTATGCAGAAAATTTGCTGATGCAACTAAGCAGCAAGTCTAAGAGACAGGAGAGGCCATGACTGAGAGAAGGCAGAAGGGGCACATAGCAGTTTCCAGCTCAAGTTGTTAATGCCAGTAGCGACAGAAACCCATGGATCTGTTGCCTGCTGAAGGAAAAACAGGAATATGGGACACAGAGAAATCAGGTCTTTGAAGTGTGTCCTTGTGCAATGAAAGAGTAGGTGACATGCATGGTCTCTGTTATATGAAAGGACTTTGAGGGAAAAGAAAGCACTGGCATATCCTGAAAAGAAATTAAAGCACAGGAGGAGATACAAAAATGGAGCCAAGGTGCAGCAAATTTGTCCCAATATTATCTTTTTGCAGGCTTTTACAATAAATTACATGGTATAAAAGTCAGTTGGGTCTTTCCCCTTTCCTTTTTAACTTATGGACCACTGTTTTCTCTTAATCTATTAAATCTCCTGTAGTAGGGGCAAGGTGTGAGTATTTTTTCACATAAATTAAAAATACTGGAGCACGTGCCTCGATGTACAGTGCTTCTGGATTTGAATTTTACTTTACTGTGGTCAATGCATGTAGTGTGTGGGTACTCATAAGCAACCAGGTTCTCTGTAGCATCTACCCACTGCTCTTGCTCTTTTGGGGCGTTCTGGGTGTCATTGTGCTCAGTGCCTGCTCAGGAAAATGTGTTTGGTAATGGCTAACATTGCATAAAAGTAAGTCAGTCTACTTGAACCCACACATCAAGGAAGTGAGTGAAGAAGAACCAGTTGATGCCTGTTGGCTTCTAATTTCTGAACACACTGAAGAGGCACTTCTTATGAGGTTGTCATATGACTTTTATTGTCAATACCTAGAAATATATTCATGTGGGAGTGTTCTAGTGGATCAAAACGTCTTAGAGTCCAATTGTAAATGTATTTTACCTTCAGGTTGACCAATTTTTTTCTGTTTTCAAGTAATCTCTTTCTTCTGTGTGTTAAATATAACATTACTGGAGTCCCTCTTCCAAATTGATCCAATTGAAACATCTTGCCCTTCAAGTTTTTAACACTGACTCTGAGCTGAAGGAGTGATGGCAAGTCCTTCAGTAGGCACTGCTCAGGCACATTTGATATTTTCATAATGAATTCGAGTGTCCCAGTTTTGGTATTAGTTTTGAATGCTAGGAATCTTAAGTTCTGCTTTTTTGCCTTTAGCACACGGCAGGAGCTATGTTACTTACAGGAAGGGTAGTCCATGCTGTATGAACCCTCCAGCTGTTAAAGATTACTAAATCATGGAGCTAGGACTGTAACTTGCCATATTTGTTCAAAACTCAGTGTTTAGAACTGTGTTATAATGAAAATTTCCTAAAATTTATCTAGGCACCCTATTTTAGATGTGCAGCTGTGGTCTGAAAACATGAATTAAAGATTGCTTAATAAAGGTAATGTTACAAGAATTTAGTTGACAATTCTGTTGATCCATAAGTTGCTTGAGATATGACATTCTTTGTTTTCAGATTGGTTCAATGGTGCTGTCAGTAGTAAAACTTACATATTTTATACTGTCACTAGTAATCTTCTCAATATCAGGAGAGATTTGGATATTTTTCTGCACATAATCACTGCATTTAAGAATCACCGACACCTTAAATTTTACTCAGAAGCTAACAAGGTAAAAAAGATTTTATACTCCTTGCATGGTGCTGTCTGCTTTTACATACCATCTTCCAGAACACATTGCAGAACCTTGCTAGGATTTGAGAAGGTCTGAATAGTCAGTGTGGGCTTCACAGTTGGTAGAGAAGGATGACATCCTAAGCTTCACTATCAAGATGATACACGCATGGATGCTACAATTTTGTTCCTCTATTACTGTTGAAGTACCAGGAGCAGCAGCTGACCCAGTAGGACCAGCAGGCTGAGTCTGGCTTGTGCAGACACTGTTAGTAATTCAGCAAAGTAATTTTCCTTACATGCACTTCAGCAAAGCAAATTTCAAGCAGCACTTCCCTCCAAAGTTTTATTGCTAATGAGGGCCCTTTATTCAAATCCATTTCTTGGCAAGGTACATTGTGAGAAGAATGAAGTCAGTTTTGTTAAAAGTTACTCTGGGAGGGCAGGAGCAGCATTGTTAAACCCATGTCTGGACAATTCCCTTGGTACCAGTCTTTGCATTTTAATTTCCCCATGAAGCCCAATTTACAACATGACAGTATTTACATCTTTATTCAGTACTTGTAATACTTGATACAGAGTTTGACATTTGGAATAGAGTCTTGACACATGAGAGGAGCTGTAGAATTACTTTTGTTATTTTATTCTGGCTACCAAAGGGAAGGGCAGAAGTTAAAATTTAAAATTAATGGTTTTTGTATTATATGAATTTTTGAATTTTTACCCTTACCACTTCAACTAAGTTATAAAAAATAACTTTTCTGAGTTTGTTTGGGCCCCTTTTGTACAAAGATGTTTCTTCTGGGGACTATCAACTGTTTCAACAAACACAGGACTCCTTTGCCATTTTGTATGCTGTGAGAGGGAGATGACAAACAAGTTACGAGCTTGCTCTGAATGCTTTAAAGTCTAAGATCTGATTTTCTTCAATTTAACACATGTAAGTAGTGTGTGTTTATTAATGGTCATAAAACTAGCCATGCCAATAAATAATTCAGCTGGATTTTTTTTTGTCTTGATACTGACCTCTGGCATTCAGTTTCTTGAGACAATTATGATATACTAGCACACTCCCCTTTTTATTTCTCTTATCAACTGCTGTTCTACATTTCTCCATTTCCAGGTTTGTATTGTGGATACTTTGTGTTGCTTTTCCAGAACGGTGTTTGCATTTACATTGGTATTACTTGTGGATCATGGCATCTAAATGTATTGCAAGTTTTTATGTAATCTATTTTAAAAGATGCTATAAATATAATTTTGGTGTGATTATTTTATTTAAAAAATGAATATATTTTAAATGTCTGGTAAAAATTTAAAGACATTTTTGAAAGTTACCATCACATGGTTTTCCTATTATAATCTAAGTTTATAAAAGTTTGTTAAATCTGATGGTAGCAGGAAAAGACAGTTTGGCCTTATTTGGGTCAAATCATTGAAGTATTTGCTTGTTTCTTCATTCACCTACCTAAAGAAAATTAAATATAGCAGTCTTTTGAGATTTAAAGTAAAATAAAGAATTATGAGAAAAGAGAATATATGACTTTTTACATGGGGCGTATGTGTGGCATGTGACTATTTTCAGTAATCCATTTTTTCTTAAGCCTTTGTTTTGTGCATCTTGAAGATGTAAACCAGAATTAACATAAAGGTGTTGGTAGCAATTTCACTTCAGCAGTTCCCAGTGCTTGAAAGGCTTCTGATACTCCTCTTCAAACAAACCTGCTTTCTGTAGGCAGATGACATTGTATTGTATGCTGTAAATAATTTTTAAGGCTGTCCATAAAATATGTTAGATGTCTCATTGCCTCTATGTGTTATCAGAGGCAGTTTTTTCACTGGTTATGTGGCAGCTTTGTAGCCTCTGACATTACTCCTACTTGAAGTGATTGATAATGTAGGTCTGCTGCACTTTCTTAACTCAGCAGGAACTCTGAGCATCAGCTTTTAACATGTAAAGTAAATTTGGTTTGCCAAACCAAACCTTTTAGTGGAGGATGATTATAAATGCAATATCTGTCCACATACGAATGGTAGGAATTGAGTAGCTTCTTCTTGGTGCAGTTTAAAGCTGTGCTTAAACTATTAGTGGTCTGACAATGCCTGAGAATCTTGTGTTTATGACCAAAACAGATTAGCACACAAACATTAAAACTTAACTGCTGTAAAATAACAACAGTTCTGGGAGTTCAAATATAATGATATTTTCTCTTCATAAGGCAAGAAAGATGTATTAAGCTTACTGCAAATTCTCAAATGGGGAATTTAAAACAGATGGAATGAATATTTAGCTTTTCTCTCCAGAGGAATCACAGACAGTGAATACATTAGGTGAACAACATAATTTAAAGGAAGTAGCATTAAAAAGAAGTATTAAATGAATATGTTGATAATATACTTTATCTAAATATGCCAAACACAACTTTTGCATCTTTAAAAACTTTTATTGTATGGAAATCTTCTTGCAACCTTTACTTTCTTTTGCCTGCCAGTGGGTAGCATAAGATGGTTCTGGAGCAGCACTGAGTGACTAGAGTCAGATGGTAGGAAGTTTTGGTTTTTGATAATCCAGTTTTTTCTGTTGGTTTCCATGTTCAGCTTCAGTGAACTCCTTGTGTGAGCCCAGTCTCTTTCAGACACCAATTAGCTGCCACATTCCAGAATCAACTGGTGAATCTGGTGTCTTAATACCTGTGAATGACAGAACTGTGAGTAGTGGAGGCAGCATGCTGCCGGGGATGGAGGGCAGAATGGTTATTTCTGAGGCTGAATGACGTCCCCTCTCAAAGAGAAGTGATATGCAATGACCAGTGTGGATTTTGACAGGAAAAGTAGCCTAGATCAGATGAGAAGTTTGGATTATGTACCTGTTTCAGCACTGCGTATGTAATCAGTTGGTGATAAATGTAACAACTATGCTAGAAATTAAATCAATTAAATTTTATTTCTATGCTAGAAATAAAAGGAAATCAGGAGATATAAAATATTACTTCATGTTGGGATTAGACTAAACCATTTTTAATGACCTAATATAATAAAATCCAACTCATGTGATCCCTATTTGGCATGATGATAGAGTTAACATTTGACTGCTTTTTCTTTTAACTCTGAAGCAAGTGATTTGTTGCACTATTTCATTGATTGCAATGCTTTGTTAATTTATTCTTCATCAATTTGGGAGTTATGACTACATTTGTAATTCATCTGTTTGGTTACATTAGAAGTGCCATATACCTTTGTAAGTGTAACTTTAGACTGTGAAGGTAGTCTGACAGTAACCTTTACTGAATCCTGTAATGTGTGTAATGTTTTTGCTATCTCTGTTGAATCCAGCTGCTTTCTGCTGAATGAAAAGCAAATCTGGCCCAGTCCCAGATTTCCTTGGCTTATCACAGAAAACTTTAAATAGGTTTGCAATATCTCTGAGGGAAACCAGACTTCAAGCCCAGTGGCCCAGATGTTCATTTGCTTTCTTTTGGAAACTTCTAAATACTGTGGTATTCAGCCTTTATACATCTACACAGAATTACCTTCATGTAAGCAGAGTAGCAAACTTGAATTTGATTGCAGACAAGCTCACCATTTCATGATGTGATATATCTTGTCTGAATGGATCACAGGCATCCTGTACTTACTTCTCCCCGTTGATTGGGAAGGGAAGCTTACATGTCTGTATCAAGTCCAGAGACCATGGATATATAATGTTGAGTGACTGAGTTAATTGCCCAGTAAGTCTCTGAGACTCTTTGTGTTGGTGTTACTGAGATAATGATGTCCTCTGTCAGATCTTGCTGTTGGCAGTGCATGAAATGATTTATTAGGGGACACCTGAAGTTCCAGATTTTGTGTGGTAGCTGTTACTTGAATTCAAAAATACATTTCCTCTTTCTCTGTTGTCTTAGTCCCAATCCTTATAGTTAATACTTCTCTGTTGTTCCTTGGCCCTAAAGTAAGTTAACCAGTGTTAGTACAGCATGGTCTTAAAGGCCCCAGCTTTCAGAGTCACTAATAAGCCATGGTTTCCTGGGACAAAGTAGGGAACTTCTGCTCCACAGCCATTGCAGACATGAATATTGGTGCGTCCTTCCAAGAGAATCAAGTTATTGTTTTAGTGAAAGGTTGTACTGGACCTTGGGATCTCTGAGTGCTGAAGTACCATAAATATTGTCTTTTGCCATAAAGATTGAGCTACCACAAAAAAGGTAAGATGCTTGGGCTGTATTTGGTAGGTACTTGCTAGGTTGTACCCCCTCTAAGATAGCAGAGGTCATCATAACCCTGTTTAGGAGTGGAAACAGCCCAGAAAGCATATGCCTCAACCTTGAGACTGCTGGGGTATAAAGTTAATGAAATGTGGCTTATAAAAACACTTCATTCATGTGCTGATGTAATGAAAGCATTTTAAACTTAATTCTTTTTAATTACGTACTGTGCTTAGTAGGATAGTGGGTAGTTGAAAAATAGCAAAGAAAAAAAGAAGGTAGTTCAAGGGAGTATTTCTAAAATAATGTCAACTCACTCATTCCTGCCAATGAGCTCCCAAAATATATTGCTTACAAACTAAAAATATTTTCTTCCTTGGTTGATACTTGGGAGGAACAAAGAAAACTACCAAATGGACAGAGAGAGCCTGGGAGGACCTCTGGTATATGATATTCTCCCCAATTTACAAGACAAAATTGCATCTGGTTTATGACCACAAAGATAGTCACAGTACTCTCTGCAAGGTTTGCATGTTTTTATAATGTGTTTAGCAATCATATTAGCTGAGTGGGACTGTTTGTTCTTTGATTTTGTTTATTTTCTTTATTTTTATTTCTTTTTCCTCTTCAAGTGCAATTCTGGGAGTAATTCTTGAATTGGCTTCCCTCTTTGTTTTTCTTTGTATCATTAGCACACAGAAGGGTACAAGTACAGTCCTGATGCTAAACACGCTTTCAGGAATGATGAAATGTTTCTCTTCCTTCTCACTTCAAAGATATGATTTCTGTTAGTACTAATCCCAGTTACAGTGGGTGTGATACTCTATACATAACTTGCCCTGTAGCTTCACTGCACAGGAGACTAGTGGAGAAAAATGCAGAGTTCAAATTAATGTTGGTAGACTGTTAACTTTGTGAAGGGTCTTATTCACCTGGAAGAGGAAAGTGAAAAAACTATGAAAATATGTGGTTCTATTTGTGTGAAAGATGTGCTGTCTTACAGTTTGTTCACTACTACAAATTTCTACAATACTTGCTTGAATGGAAGAGTTTAACAGAACTGAACTTCTAATTTCAGAAGTAGCTTTTAATTATTTTTTCTCTTCTCCTTCAGTTTCTAGTTCAACAGCTTGCACCTCTTGGAGTTTTCCTTTTTGTCCTTTTCCTTTGGAATTCCTGGAGTGTCACCAGTTAAGCATAAAGTCACACAAAGGGCAGTGGATCGTATGAAATGCTTGGGTAGTTGTGGGATTTGAATATAACAGGAAAATAAACTTTAGAGTTGGAGGTCTCTTGCTACCATGGAATTCACAGTATCCTGAGCTAGGAAAGCATCATGGGCAGAGGGATAGAATGAAGCACAGGAGCAGTGAGCCAGTGTCTCCAGCAAAAAGTCCTGGAGCCTTGCATGAACTTAAAGCAAAACTGACTATGGAAGTGGAGAGCTCTGACAATGATAGGATCGCTCTCTCTTGCCCTACCTACTGTAAGTTTTCTGTGCCAGAAAGTTTTGAGTTCCACTGGAAGATTTGGGTTTCATTAGGATATGAGTAGAATTGCCAAAATTCCATCAAAAAAGTATCCTAAACTATCTCAGATCTTAAGGTCTTACTGGCAGTCTCCTTTACAAGATCAAGTATAGTTCTCCACAAATGAGGTTGTGTGCTTTCTAGTAGATCTTTCCTCTGTCCAAGGGCTCTTCAGCCTGAAGAAGAGAAGGCTTTGGAGGGATCTTCTAGAAACCAACCTTGCAGTAGAGACAGGACAAGGGGGAATGGATTTAAACTGAAAGATTAGATTAGAAATTAGAAGGAAATTCTTTACTGTGAAGGTGGTGAGGCACTGCAACAACTTGCCCAGGGAAGCTGTGGATGTCCCATTCCTGGAAGTGTTCAAGGCCAGGTTGGGTGAGGCTTTGAGCAACCTGGTCTAGTGAGTGGTATCCCTGCCCATGGCAGATGAGAAACTGGATGATCTTTGAAAAAAAAAATGGGTATGGAACCAGTTTCTTTTCAGATTAACTCCAAAGGATATAATTTCGCATATGAAGGGGAAATTCAGGATCTTCTGATTCATATGGAAGTGGATATGGCATCTGTACTTGTCTAACTTTGTCAGTTTTCCATAGCCTGGAAATAGATAGAAGCATTGATGGGAGGGGGCTTGGAGTTAATAGTCAAGCATTAAGAGATAAAAAGATTGACCCTTATTTCTCTGAGACATTTGTCTCTGAAATATGGGTTCTTCAAATGAAACCCGTATCTTACTTAATTTCTCTGTAACTTACTACTTCAGGAATAGTAAATACTTCTGAAAGCAGAAAAAAACCCAATCTGATGGCAAATACTTGGAAAGATGAAGTTTTCAAATCTAGTTTTTCCACTCACCCATAATTAGATATTCTGATAGAAACATGTATCAGGAAGCCTTCATTTACCAAGACCTCTACCAAGTAATTGCAAAGTCAAGATACACAAGACTCTGAAGATTGGCAGGTTGGTCAGAGCTCGGTGCTGATACCACCAAGGTTGTGGGTTCCGTCCCTGGATGGGCCATTCTCTTAAGATTTGATGATCCTTGTGGCTCCCTTCTTACTCAGAATATCAGTGATCTGAAATTATGTTTTCAATGTTAATTTTAAAATATTATATGTACATACCATATTTTTTTCTAAGTGTATTTACACCACTTATCAGTGTGTACTTTTTAGAATATCAATATTATGTTTAAAAAGTGTATGGTAGATCTGAGTCAGATTCTTCATGAAGACTGACTTTTTTGAAGGTTGGCTGTTTTATAATCTGCTTGGTCTGTAATCAGTAAAAGGAAAAAGCTCCTGGGGACACCTAACATCTGAAATTCTTCAGTTGTTCTTCAAATGAGTTCTGTTCTTCCTCTGATGTTTTGTGAGGACTCCATAAGAAGACCAGTCTTTCTGTGTTACAGGCGGCCTTTGTACATATTCTCTTGTGTTATTTATTATTGTATTAACTAACAACCACTTCAGGTATGAGACTACAGTAAAGTATTTTTGAAGATAAACTATGCAATATAGAAAATCAAAGTTCACTTGAAAACACTTGGAAAAAAACCTGATGTAGTGGAAAGCATTGCTGCCTATGACAGAGGGTGGAACCTGATGATCTTTAAGGTCCCTTCCAACCCAAATCATTCTTTGATTCATATCTATAACTACTCCCAGCCTTGAATAGCGTGTGATAAGAATCCCCTCGTGGCAATGTATTAATACCATTGATACAGCTTTAAGTTTTGGTAAGAAACTGGATGTTGCATTACAGATTGTACGTGGAAGTGTCCAGCCTATTGCTATTAATTGTCTCTAGTTAAAACTTTTTAGTCTTCTCAATCTCCTTTAACATCAGCTTTACTTTTAAGTAAGTGGCAGTGGTAGTGATATTTTTAGGAAGTTAACACAAGCTTGGATATTGTTTGATGTCATTGTCTTTTTCTTTCTTTTGGTAAAGGTGAGAGGTATTAAGATAAACTTCAAGTATATTATTTGTTTTTAAATATGTGATTTGTCTGTGTAGTTTTCTGTACAAAGCTGTAAAAATATTTGTCTTGCTAAGTTTCAAGGCATTGAAATTCACAATATTAACTTTGTGTAATATTTACACTTCTAACTTCTAAAACAGAAACTGCATTTAAATACATGACTAGTGTTTTATCATGGCATGTTTATGTTCTTTGTAACATGCAATTTGATAAATGAGTTATGGTAAAAGTTATACATAAAAGCCTGGTTATCTGTAATTGATCTCAACTGTTGTATTTCAAGTTGTATTGATTAGGAGCTTTTGATACAGGCCTCAGACTGAAAGAAGAAGTATTTTGATCGGATGTTAGGAATTGGAGGAAAGATTTAAAATTCAATTATGTCTTTTTGTCTAGTAAATAAATATTTTTCTAAATTAGAAATGCATTACTATGCATATATTAGCTATGCAATTTTTTGCCCCCTTTGAATGAATTTTGTTTGTGTTTTCTAGAAGTCTTATACTGACATTAAAAATGTTAGTGTTTGTCAGAATTCAGAATTTGCAAGTCATTCAGTATTTCAGGAAAATGAGTTCTATTTACTGTGTGCTAGTGTGGTCATTCTGTGTTGCCATGAAAAGTAGTCATAGCAGATTTTGGAACAAGAAATGTTTTTCCAAGATGCACTATGTAAACCTAGAAGCTTTTCATAGTTAAAATGTTTTGCTATCATTCTGATAAGTTTAATATAATTCCTAAATCTGTTACTGCAAATGTGCTTCACTTAAGTTGTTGCTGAATGGCAATTGGTAAATCTGTTAACTCTGTTTTTTCTGTGTCTTACCTTGTCCTCATCCCTACAAATGAAAATACAAAGCTCAAAAGGTATTTACTGTCCTTGTTCAGCACTGTAGACACTAAGGTGAAGATAAAAGTTTATAAAACAATTCAGGGCTTAAAATTTGTCTGTGTTGTTAGTATTTAAAAATTACTTAGCAGCTGCATCAATGTTTTTAGGTAAGTTTTTGTTTTTATCCACTGGTTCTACCAAAGTAGAATTATAGATTTCCTTGGGTTAGAAGGGACCTTAGAGATTATCCAACTCTCTACCATGAGCAGGGACACCTTCCACTAGGCCAGGTTGCTCAAAGCCCCATCCAACCTGCCCTTGAACACTTCCAGGGCTGGGGCATCCACAGCTTCTCTCTACAGCATGTGCCAGTGTTTCAACACCCTCACAGTAAAGGATTTCCCTCTAATATCTAAATCTAAGCCTACTCTCTTTCCATGTAAATCTTTATCTACCCTCTTTTAATTTAAGTAAAAGAAGAAGAATGCTGTATGTACAAGTTGTATATCATTTACTCTCCCAAATTCAGAAAAATCAGAAAGTTAATTAGAAAACTCATTAAAAAATTAATGTTGACTTGAACTGAAGAAAATCTAGAAATGGAAATGCTCAGATATGTTTGCAAGAAATTTATTCTTCTCTTTCTAACACTGTATATGATTTTCATATATATATGAAAATTTCATATTCATATGTATATGATATACATATATATATATATAAAATCATGATTTTCTTAATGTTCTCCATTCTAATGATTGAAAGTTTTAGTAAAAAAAGAAAAGTTTAAAAAATTGCTAGCCCAAAATGTCTTCAAGTATAGCCGTGGAGTTTCTCTGTGATGTGCAAAACCCACAGTTCAATCTCAGTGTTCATGCTTAAATTCAAGTTCACAACTAACATCTGCAATGAAGGAGGGTAGGTTGGAAAAGTGTATGATCATGAATCAGAAAAGACAACTTAAGTGGCTTCACCATGTTGTCTCAAAAGCTGTGAGAGTGTATTGAAATGTTGTAGTTACACAAACAATTACCGACCTCATAAGTTGTCCAAACTGCCTCTAGAAAAAGTATTTTGAATTTTTAAATGCTTCTTTTCAGATATATTTTACAGCTTCTGGGTGGTTTTATTGGTACTTATTTCAATGGTGCTTTTATCAACAAGTAGAGTTAAGTGGAATTATATATACTAAAGATAAAAATCCAAATAAGTTCTTTTAGTTTAGAAAAATCTGTTTCTTTATTACTGTATCTAATATAAGTCTCTCAAATGTCAGAGTAATATTCTTGTATTATGTCTGCTAGTACTTGTCTAGCATCTTAATTAAAAAAAGACTGATGAACTGTCAGTAAATTAAAATTGTGTTTTTCTTTTCTTTTTCTAAAGAAAAACTATTGCTTTTGCAAAAGAAGAGAAACAATCACATAATTTAATTTACTACTACATATTAGCCATGCTGAGCACTGGAACTGTGTAACATTCAGTAACTATTAGATCAAGAAAATGTAGCTTCTCTAAAGGTGTGACTAATCTGAATAAGCTTGGAAGGTTAAGGTCTGTATTTTAAACACAACATGGATTTCTGAAATTGCTGTTTTCAAAAACTGTTACAGTCTTTTTGACATTGTTTGCCTGTTCCCAGTGTCCCTGATTTCAACCTAGCACAATAACTGAGTAGGAGAGGAATTATCTTCTTGGCAGGAAAAAAGTTACTCTATTAGGACCACACAGTGAAAAATTCGAATTATCTAAAGCAATCAGATTTCCATAGAAATGGTCGTGGGAGTATTGGATTGCTACTTTAAAAGGGGACACAGAAGAGAGTGTGTGTGTGGGAAGGGGGGGTATGCTGATCTATAACCCTTAAAAAGGAAACTGTGAGGTAATTGAAGTGATAGTAATTGGCAAAGAAAGGAAATTAATAAGTGAATATGTATGGCAAAATTTCTTCTTTTTCTATAATTTTCAGTTTCCAAAAGCTAGGCACAACCTGGTGGAAATTGATGAAAGTCTTTACACAGTGGAGCATTCTGCATCTTGATATAGTGGCTGTTGAAATGCATCTGCTGGGATTTTCTTATGTTCTTTGCTGCCACATTCTCCCTCCCCAAAACCAAGGCCTACTTCTTGCCTAGCTCCTAATTTTGCTGGGAGATGAATTGTCACAACAGGGCTCTTGCCAGTAGAACCTTTCAGCCCAGGGATGAGCTTGCAGTGTGTTCTGTTGATGTGGCTTAGCAGACCTATTCAGAGGCACAGAGCCCATCTAGATAAAGGCCCAGCAATGCCTGCTGCCCATTCCCACTTCATGTGTAACTGTGGGAGTAGTAACATTACTCTTCAGCCCAGCAAAGGCACTAACTTCTCCAGTGAATCCTCTCAGTTCCATTGGTTCCTGCATGTATGTTCTTCCATGGTGTTTGAATCATGATTCTCTATTTCCAAGGTATTTCATTTGCTTTGTGGCAGCTTTGAGAGACGTGAGTGGCAGTTGTGTTTTGGTCACTCTAACGCTGCCAAGAGGACAATATAAGGTGAGAGGTCTCCTGGTGTGGCATGGAGGCTGCATGACCATGGGAGCACTGAGTCAAGGCAAGGGCCATTCAGCTCCACATGGGGTTAGTTTGACTGGCAATGACTAGCAACAGGATTGGTAGTGATTGCTGGGATCAAAACTATTTAATAATATACATATGTCTCCCTTAATTGAACTGTGACATATTTAGCAATAAATCTAAAGGGCAGAGAAAAACTTAGTTTGCAATGTGAAAAAAAAATAAAAATGCCAGTAACTCCATACCAATAACTCCAGCAATCATTTCTAATTTCTGTGCATGTTGCTAAAAGCTATGTACATGCTCTCTAAGTTAGCAAATCTTCCAGCTGCTGCTTCCAGGCGTATGCACTGCAATTTTGGTTGGTAGTAGGCAAGCCATTTAAGTTTTGCACTGCTGTTAATCTGCTTTAGTGATCTTTGGGATTGAAATAATCTTTTGCTAAGTGCAAGCATTTTGCCTTGTAAAAGGTGTTGAGTCCCAGTTAGATTGCTGGACGATGGCTAAAAATCTATACATTATTGGGAAGCATCCACTTGGAGAGTAATGTAGTATTGTAGTCTGGTCCAGTGGAACTGATGGAGGATGCTGAATGCAATGAAAACATTCCTCCTCATCATCTGTGCCTGATTTTTGTTTTTAAATATAGCATGTTTTGATCATAGTATGACTGGGCATTCCTATGCTGCCATTGCTGTCTTGGACTTCAATTCATAAGGGTGTCAAAGAGAGTCTCAGCTTCTCCTAAAACTTTGCCCTGCCAAGAGATGTGGTGATTCTGTGTTCTTTTGAATCATGTCAGGTTTGGGAAGAAAGAAAGTATGTTTGTATTTCAGTGGGTTTGTTCTATATGGTTTTTATTACAGCCTTTTGGAAAGTTTCTGTGCTCAACTGACAATGTAACTTATCAATTACTGTTATGGAAGAACCACAAGAACTGTATTCATTCACATTTGACTTAGGTACACGCTAGCTTTGCCCAGACCACTAAACCTGCCCAAGTCCAAATGATGAGTATTGGTGAAGACTGTACTGGTGCAGAGAAAAAAGGCTATTTGTGCAGAAAACCCAGAGAATTGCCTGTTTTTATTGTACTTTATTTCTGATATGTTGACATTTTTTTAGTTTCTCTGATTTTCATCAGCAAAGTCAATTTGACTAGTTACTCTTCCAGTCCCTAAAAGGCATGTGGGGCAATTATTCTACCTTTCCTTGGTGAGTGAGTGGCATGATGGCTTGGCTGCCATTTATATGCTGCTGCATGTCTGTTTCCAGTCCCAAATGACTACAGACTACTTTGGGTGATTGCTGCTGGGAATGGGTTTCAGGGAGGAGTTCCCAGGACTGGATTTACCCTAAATAAACAGAGGCCATGAGGGGAAAACTGTGTTTCATTAAGAACACTGGTTTAGGTTAAAGGGATAAAAATAGCTGCAGGACATCTCAAATAAGTTTAAAAACTAGAAAAGTGAAGGAATCCAATCTAGAGTATTTTTTTAAGTGCCCACTTATCTTTTTAGAGTTCTCTGCCTCACTGTTCTGTTCAGTGTACTTAGGTCTATAATCCAAAGGGATGGCCAAAAAGATTCAGCTGTCAAAGTTTCAGATTCCATAAACACAGACTCTTTTTAGTCAGTGCTGTCAGTATTCACGTGTTTGTCTTCTATGTTCTGCCAAAACATGTTCCTGAAAGTTTTGGTTTTCTATTCTGGTTTTAGGCAAGATGCAAGAAATGGAAGTAAAGTACCAGAAAATCTTCTGCATTTTGGAAAGAAAATTATTGCATCTCCCATCAAAATTGCTTTAGTTAGTCATAAAAATGTTCCATAGTAGACTAGTGTACATATGTGTATACATGCTTTGTGTAAAGAAAATGTAATTGCTTGCTTTCTGGTCTTACCAAAATGTTTCAGACATACATTTTTCAGTCTTGCACATTGGCAGAGTTACAGTGACTCCACTTTCTGCAAATACTCTGTCTAAAGAAGATATCCTTTATGTTTAACTTTGCAGATCCAGAATGCTAATGATGTGCTAATAGCGCCGCTGGAGAAGTTTCGAAAAGAGCAAATAGGAGCAGCAAAAGTAAGTGTCTGGGGGGTTGTTTTTCATTTCAGGTTTATTTGAGTTTATCAGTGTGTTTTGAAGGCTGGACTGAAAACAGGCATTTTGTATTCAAACAGACTTGATGCCATCCTCATTAATATGTTACTAAATTTGCTTCAGAGGAGGAAACAGTTTAGAAATGGAACTTAAAGACTGATAATATGCATAGAACACAGCTCTTGCTACTGTTGCACATTCCTACCATCTGGCATTGTGTTCATCTTCTGATGCCTGCATTTACATTATGCTGCATCTTGGGTTAACCCAGAACCACAGGAAAGATTCAGACAGCTGCTATGAGTCCCTCAAGTGGATGTTGTATAAAGACAGGAGAGAGCTTCATCCCTGCCTCTGCTTTCCCTCTGCTCTTTACATGGCTGATGCAGTGCAGTGGTTCATGTTCATTTTGCCAGAGTATTCATCTTAATATTCTCCAGGGATTTTCCCAAGGTGGAAGTGCTCCAGTTGGTAATTTTATGCGGTTCTTTGGTGTTAAGTGTTATACCTGTGAGAGAGACAATGCAGGTTGTCTATACCAGGGTTCAGTAGTCAGCTCAGGAAATCAGATGTATTGGGGAAAAATATGTTGGAATTAACAGTTTAGAAGAGCTGTTTTCAGTCTGATCTTGAATTTTTGAGTGGCTATGGGTGACTGCTTTGATCACAGTGTCTGGGCTATGCATGGAGGCTGTGGTAGTCAGTTAGAGGTTATGGTTAGTAACAGCTCCTTCTGTCTGCATAAATACACTAGTTCTGAAGCATTTTGCATCTTATATTAGCGTTCATAAAAAATTCTGGGAAACGTTCCATTTGTAAGGTTAAATGAGTACAAAAAAAAGCTCTCTGATGTTTCAGGTGAGGTTGTGCTTGTGCTGTACTCAAACTTAGAAGAACAGAGCTATTGGAAAGAGACACCAAAGGTTTATACTTCTTGTACTGCTATTGTGAATGTGTAGCAAACACATGGGACTGCTTCCGCACAGGAACTAAATAGATGTTTGTGAAGAATTTTTACTGCGAACTTGAGGTCAGATTTCTCTGAAGTGGGTGTTCTGTACCCTTTCACTTGATATGTTTTTGTGTACAACAACATTCTTCTCTTGTCCCACCCCTATGCTGCTGTGAGATGCAGAGCTGGGAGTTTATTTACCGTGCTGCACAAATCAGAATGTAATCCCAGCGCAAAATTATTTTTAGTTTTCAATAGGTTTTCATAGTGTCATCCAGTTCTTTGCAGTACTCTTTCATTTCATATTCTCATCGTTTAAGGGATATCATTCTTCAGAGCACTCTACTTGAAAGCTTAACCCACCATACTACTGACTGTCGTGCTGCATGACAGAGACAATCCATAGGTGATTCACAGGACTTTCTGCAGAACTCTGTAAGACACTCAGGTTTCCTTTGAAACTCAGTAGATATCAACACATACATAATGATCTAATTGAAGATGACTCCTTTGTTTTTTGTATCATCAAGAATATTAAAGGCAGGGCACTACAATACAGGTTGAGTCCTCTCTTTGGTGTATCCCAATGGCTGTTTTTTTCCATATCTCTTCCATGTAAAATAATGGGTATCTGCTCCTCTAAGAGTTGTTGTTTTGACTTGTCTGTGGTCACACTAAACTGTACAGACTGAGTTCAGGAGGGAGCCTTGCTCAGCTAACTCTTATTCCAGTGTCTAATGCACTTTATTATGCAGTGCTGTGTGATTTGGAGAGTCCAGGATTCTTGGCTTGACACATGGATACCCTAAAGAGAGCTCTCCCAGGTCATTGTTTTATAAAATGTCAAACAAACATATTTTCTAGCACTGCACATGGAGTTTAACTGACAAACTCAGAAATGAGAGAATCAGAATGCCGTCATAACCAAATGTGATACATTTGCCTTTGAATTGATTTTTATCAGTGGAAGCAATTACAGTTGGCCTTCAACTAAATGGTATCAATACAAACAAGTCAGAGCTTAATTACATTCAGTATTGTTTTTCTAATAATTACAAAATGGCAACTTATGCTCTAGCAATAATGAGACCCATATGAAATAGAGGAGAAATTTGTGCTTTGTGAAACCCATTATTGGTAAAGTAGAGATTATGTTTAGATTGCTTCCCCCTACCTAGGTTCCCTGGATTTATCCCTTGAGGATTTATGAGCTCTTATAAATGAGTTGAGCTTGCTGGTTATTTATCTGCAGTTAATGAAGATTTGCACAGAGATTTGGCTCTTTGAGCTCCTCTGGGATGATCTGTACTGATAGTCAAACAAAAGATATAGATGTTTTCTTGTTGTTTGGATGTTAGCAGCAAGTTTCATGGAAGACTAAAAATGTTGCTTTTTATTTGTGGTCTTTTCTAGACTCATCAGTTGAGTGGACCTTACCAGGTCCACAGCAGGTATGAGCTGTTTTTTTCCCTGTAGTGTTAGTCTAGAAAAGTGTGTAGAGCAGTATTCATGTCAAATCCAAACTTGCTTCTGTTTCTCTTCTGTTTCTCTCCTGTCCAAAACCCCAAAACATTTCTGTGTACATGCTGCTCTCTGAAGAGAAACCAAAGATGTCTCAGCTGACTGGAAGCTGGTGAAAGTTGTGCCAGTTTTCAAGAAGTGCAAGAAGAAGGACCCTAGAAACCACAGGCCTGTTAGTCTGACTTCAGTGCCTGGTAAAGTTATGGAGAAGGTTATTCTGGGAGGTATTGAAAAACATCTGAAAGACAATGCAGTCCTTGGTGACAGCCAGTGTGGCTTCATGAGGGGAAAGTCCTGCTTGTCAAACCTGATTTCCTTTAATGACAAGCTAACCTACTTAGCTGATCAAGGGAAGCCAGCTTCTGTAATCTTTCCATGCTGTCACAGATCCTTCTGGACAAAATGTCCAACATTCAGCTGAATAAACACATCATGCTCTGTAATCTTTCCATGCTGTCACAGATCCTTCTGGACAAAATGTCCAACATTCAGCTGAATAAACACATCATGCTGTGGGTGAGAATTGGCTCTCTGGTCAGGCACAAAGGGTTTTAATGAGTGGGGTGGCATCAGACTGGTGACCTGTCACTAGCAGGGTTCCACAGGCCTCCATTCTCTCCCCTGTGCTCTTCAACATCTTCATAAATTACTTGGGCACATGACTGAAAGGGATACAAAACAAATTTGCAGATCTTGCAAAACTGGGAGGAGCTGTTAACTCCCTCAAAGACCGGGAGGCCCTGCAGAGAGACTTTGACAGATTAGAGGACTGTGCAATCACCAACAAGATGAAATTCAACAAGAGAAAGCGCTGGATTCTGCACCTCGGATGATTCAACCCTGGAAGTACAGACAGACTGGGGAATGAGATGCTGCAGAGCAGAGCTGCACAAAGGGAGCTGGGGGTCCTGGTCAGTGGCAAGTTGGACATGAGGCAGCAGTGCCCTGGCAGCCAGGAGGGCCAACCCTGTCCTGGGCACATCAGGCCCAGCATGGCCAGCTGGGCAAGGGAGGGGATTGTCCTGCTCTGCTCTGAGCTGGGGCAGCCTCACCTCCAGTGTTGGGGGCAGTTCTGGGTGCCACCATGTAAGACAGGAATCTGTAAGAGAGTGTCCAAAGGAGGGCTGTGAAGGTGGTGAAGGGTCTGGAGGGAAGCCATACAAGGAGACACTGAGATCACGTGCTTTGTTCAGCCTGAAAACTGAGGGAAGACTTTATTGCAGTCTGCAGCTTCCTCATGAGGGGAAGCAGGGGGGAAGGCACTGATCTCTTTACTGGAGTGACCAATGACAGACCTGAGGGAATGCTCTGAAGGTTAGTCAGGGGAGGTTTAGGTTGGATATTTATAAAAGGTTTTACTAGAGTGTGTTTCGGCACTGGAACAGGCTCCCCAGGGAGCTGGTCACAGCACCAGCCTGACAGAGTTCGAGGAGCATTTGGACAACACTCTGGCACATGAGGTGTCACCTAGGATGGTCTTGCACAGGGCCAGGAGTTGGACTTGAGCATCCTCATGGGTCCCTCCTAACTCAGCATATTCTGTGATTTTGTGATTCTGTGGATGGTGCAAACTCCACAGGATACCAGTTAGTGATGTCACATTTCTAGAGTTGTCACTTTGAAATTAATTTGCATCATAATATCTTATGGACAAACATTTAAAGAGATTGGGTATAGAAGCACAAGACAGGTATGCCTTTAGCATTGGCAATGTTAGCAGTAACTAGAGATCCAAGAAGCTGTTGGGTGTTGGACTCTGTCTTCTAATCGGATTTTGACATTATAAATTTTAGTACCCTCTTAAGCTGTGTTTCGAAATTTTGCGGAAAAAAATATTATTAGATAGTTGTTTTACCAATATACAAAGCAGGAAATTATATTAGGTACTACTGTCAGATTTTGCTGGGGGGAAGATTATGTGATAGAGCACTTAAAAGTTATTTCTGGGCTTTTTTCCTTTCTTTTATAAAACACCAGATAAAATTCAGTTGCAGATAAATACAAGCAAACTCCACCCTCCCAAGGGAAAAAAGAGGAAAACATTATAAATTATGAGAATCATCATTTTATTTTAGTAATAAATAAGTTCACAAGATTTTTGGTACTATGATGAATATCCTGTAGATGTTTTTAATATAGAGAATGAGAATATTTTTCTTTTTTTCTTCAAAACTATAATGAGTTTAGGCAAAAATATGGTCATGGAAATCAAAAAGACTATGGAGGATAAAATATATCCTGTTGATGTTACAAAGCTATATTTTAAATACAGGGACAGTATAAACTCAAGGTGCAAAGTTCAAGTGCATTTGGAACATTACAAGAACAACATTAAAGACCAATTCTTCACATGCACTTCAAAAACCTGAAGGTACCCAACAAATTTGAGAAACATTCTTCAAAAAACATTAGTGTTTGTAATCTAACCAGCAATATACAAAGCTACATCACTTGCTCTTCTTGATTTATACTACTTGCACTTCTGTTTTTATTGCACATATTTCAGTTATTCCTTTTCTGTACACACTCAGTTTAAATAAAGCTGAGTTCTCTCCAGAGACTACACAAACCCAGCTTTGCATTGGACAGCCTGTTGATTTACTCCATCTGAGTTTAAAAAAATGACCTCTCCAATTATTGTAGCAAGGCGAGCAGAAGCCGGGTGAGGTAACTGGGAAAGGATTCCAGGCACGAAACCTTTTGCCTTATTTGGTCAATGTGGTTTGCGAGGCCCCAGCTGGTAACTCTGGTGAGCTCATTGTGTGATGTGTTATGGACAATAAAGCCAAACCCTCCCCTTTCTTTTTATCCATTGAGTACAGTATTTAGCAATATTTGTTCCAATGTTCATTGACCTTTAATACAACTTAAATCAGATCAAAGACAACAGAAGCAATTTCGGGTTTAAGAGTTAAAAGGAGAGTTTTGTTTCCTCCTTACAATTCTATCGGTTTGTTTCATAAAATGATTTGTTTTGGCCAGGAGGATTAGTTTTTATCATTATTTAATTTCATTCATTTATTCAAAGCTGTGAATTCCTTTCTACTTGGGAAACAAATCCATATTCATTGCTGGGATTAATTTTCCCACATCTTTGCTCACAACTGTCTTCACATGTAGGCATGCAGGAGGTAGCACGTTCTCTCTGTGTTCAATTTGGATTGACTGGAAATTGAGGAGTGTGAAACAAACAAGACACCCCATATTTTAAGCTCTGTCAGAAAGCCGTCAAAGCAGAGTTTTAGATAGGTATCTAAGATGGTTAGAAATACCAGAATACCCATTTGGTGAACCAGTTTCCTCAGTGTCTGATCGAATCATAGTACTTGTCTTTTAACTAAGAAAAATGAGTGACCTGGCAGGAGGTAGGTATGGCAGGAGGTGTTTCATTACAAGTGGCATCTGTCACTCAAGTTTTGGTATTTGCAATCACTAGATTTGGTGTGTTTTAATGTCAGTCTGAACCATGGAGGGAGGGGGCCAGGAAAAAGAAGCAGAAAGAGAGGGCAGGCAAGGAGAATTATTGATGGCCAAATCTTTTGAGTTAAAATGCAACAGTTTCTCAAAAATGGTTAGTACCAGTTACCTGATATCTTTTTTGGTAACTTATTCTGTAGAAAAGGAAATGCAGGGGGTCAAACCTCTTTCTATTTTAGCCAGGCTTTTATAACACTCTCTACATGAGTCATTGTAATGTAGTTTAGATGGGGCTTAGTATGAGAAACCCAGTCTGTCAGAGGAACTAACTCATAGGAAAAGAGAAGTAAGTTTTGTTTATAGGAGAGACTGTCTGGTTACAGAGAAGTCACCACTTAGAAGATCCCATGGGGAAATTTGAGATCAGTCTTGTTTTGGTTTTGGTAAAAAAAATCTGGTGGCATTGCCACAGGTTGCTGAGATAGAGGAGGAGGACTGGAGGATTGGGAATTAAGTGTAAGATGAAATAACTGAGCATGAGGAACTGAGGCTACTCAATGATCATGAGACAGCTATATGCCAAAAAATCTGCTGTACTGATAAAAAACTTGTGGCAATCTCTTTAGGTATTACAGGTTAATAGGCCTCTGTCTCTGGTAGATAGAGAAGTACAAATTCTCTTTAGCTTTACTTACATAAATCTTCAGGTTTTGGTTAAAGTTTCTGAACTGTGCAAGTTGTCAACAGGACTTACAAATACATTTCATTCCAAGCTTTTGGTCCCAGAACACTTATATTTGAGAAATAATCCCACATACACTGTCTAATCTGATTTTTTACTTAAACTAGTATTAACAAATGCAAGAACTCTGAAATCAGAGCTTGAATTTAATGAATATGTATTGTATAAAATTGTTTTTAAAGTAGATTGAATGTATTTTCCCTTATTTATTCAAATAAATGTAGGAAAATATCAAGCAGTGAAAGACCTTTTTTTGCCACAAACAAAATCATTGTTATGCCAGTATGATTAGCTATTGCATCTTCTACTCTTGTGTTTGTGAAATACTTGGGAAGTTTCAAAAACAGTAGTGAAGAGCCCAGTATGCATGCATTTCATCTAAGAAAGTTTCACTTTCTCCTGTGCAGAGGCAAAGTATTAAACTGGGAGATAACACTGGCTAAACACCTGGACCCAAAGTTTTTTTTGCAGCGACTGGTCCTCTTGGCACAGCTCTTGCTGTTATGCAAATGAAACAAAATTATTTTCTCATTGCACTTTGTTTCAGTTCAATTACTGTTTCATTCAAAGTTGATAAGCATTTAGGAAGTTAACAGGAAAAAAAAAAAAAATCCTAAAAGCTTTTTTCGCTTTTAGTGTATTATTTTAAAAAATGAGAGTGAAAACTCACATCTCGTAACTAAAGGATTGTGGACACAGTGATTAAAAACTGACGGTTCAGTCTGTTAACTACAGGTGTTTGTGAGGAAATTCTGTTAAATGCAGTCTCTCTGTTGTGAGTGTGATTAACTGGCTCATTGACTAAAACCAGTTTCTGAAGCTGTGTTTTTTCTGCAGTTTAATAAGATTCTAATTTGCATCGTGAAGAAAACAGGATTAAGGATAAATAAATTAGTCTCCTGTAGTAAACTGGAAAACAATTTACTATTCTGCCATAACATTTAAGAATTAAGGCTTAGAACAAATGTGTTAATTGGTGAAATTGTTGAAGTGAACATGCAGTGTACCTTTCTTGGCAAAAAGATCCATTTTTTAAAAATCTACAGCTAGTAAAACAAAAAAAATTAAAACTTAGATAGTATTGGCCTTTTCACTGGAAAAGGACAAAAGAACATAAAAATGCAAGAAAACTTGGACATCTTCTAATGAAATAAAGGCTTTTTTCTTGCTCATCTGCTGCAGCCTGTTGTAGTGTATGTCACGGGAGGGACTCAGAAGGTTCCATCCTGACCCTGCACAGCTACTAGAATCCTACTAGACTCCTGAGCTGTGATCAAAAGTATGAACAAAGACACTGACCTTCAAACTTAATTTCCAGCTCACTTGAGGATGTGAAGGATTTAGCAAATAGAGTGCAGTAGCTCTACTCACCTGTTACATTCTTTCTAGCCCTGCTCTTGGCTACAGCATGGACAGGATCACGTTCCACACCTGAAAATCAGGTCTCAAGGTTGTTGATGAGACTTTAAAGGTTTCAAGAAGGATTTAAGAGAAATATAGGCAGTGGCCAATTGCCTAGGCACAGAGCAGGACAGGACTTAAAGAAGCAGAATTTGGTATTCTGCTCCCTGCACAAGGTGCCAGTCTTCATTCATCAACTCAAAGGCACCTAGTCCCCTGCTCTTCCTCCCCTTGTTCAAAATTATACTCCATCCTGAATTTTAGCATCTTTTATCAAATCAAATTCATTATGTTTTGATAAAGACAGCTGCGTTCTCTTACCCTACAGGGATTACTTCAGAGTTGTGCTTGTGGGTGTCGTGTAGTGCCACAGCTGTACTGAATGCTTAAGTCATGAGGTTTTATACATGGGTATGAATTCATCTGTTAATCTTATTCTGGAGGAAAATTAAGATATCATTCTGCATTGCTTCCCCTTGTTTTGTGGTGTACTTAAGTTAACAGCGTAAAAATAGTTATGATTATACTTACAGTTAGGGCATTGTTTGGACATTTCTCAGATGATGTGGGGTCTATGGATCTTTATTCCATACTTATGGTAGAGTTGCCTTTTTCCATTCTAAATAGAAAATAATTTGATCAGCTGTATCACTGTGGGGTTCCCTTCATCCAGTACCTTGTTCTATCTATGCAGCAGATTTTGCAGGAGCCTGGGAATATACGAATTTGAGTCTCCTACCAATACAGGAACTTTGCTTCTGGTAAAGCAAACTCAGGAATAGCTCTATTCCAAAGTGAAGTGGAGATAGTATCTGGGAAGTATCCCTTCTGTACTTTAACAAAAATAAACATCATGGCTTGAAATTTTATTGTGTCTTGGTAGATATGGGAGCATCAAGAGATCAAATAAAGCAGTTTAGTTATTTCAGGACCTATCAGGTTATAGTAGCTACCACAGAACCATTTGTTCCTGTGGAGTTTGCCAAGAAGGGGTGGTCTCAGATTCTTGTCTTGATGAGAAGATTAAACACCCACCCCCAAGAAGTAATCTCAGAGCACTGGGTGAGCTTAACAGTGCCACTGGGGAGGTATAACTTTTCACCCCAGAGTGATAGTTTGTGTTCTTTTATCAGTGTTGTAAAAGGGACTCTGAAAATAGATGCTTTCAAAACAAAACAAAGCAAAATCACTTCTGACATTGACCTCAGACTGTTTCCTTCTTTTTTTTTTTTTTCCCCAAAATATCTGTAAACAGCACAGTTTCCAGTTGTGTGTATTAATCTAAAAAATTTCTCATAACACGCCTCAAGTTCTTCCTCAGGTCAGCGTTGCAGTCCTGTTGCGATGACGTCGGAGCTGCCCTGGGACCATGAGCTGCTGAATGTGCTGCTGGCACGCTGAGGTCACTGATGTTGACTGATTGGTTGGCATAGATGGGAGATTCCCAAAGAGTGTTTAAAAAAAGAAATTACTAGTTAAGAAACAGATATTTTTATCTGCAGCTTTTAAAATAAAGCAGTGAGTGTGTGAAGTTTTAAGCTTGTCTGTTGGAATTGCTTTATTTGAATGACATTATGTTCTTTGCAGCTTTTTTCTTTATCTTTGCTTTAAGTCCACAAAGCAAAGATGTTGCTAACTGTGCAGATGAAATGGCCTCGTCATGAGTTCCTAAAGAGTGTGGCTGACTTTCTTTTTTAAATCATTTAAAGTCACAAGGTTTTGTACAGGAACAAAACTCTTCCTGTTATGATAAAATACTTTTAACTTTAGAAGGCTATCCTAAACCTGATGCAGAGAAAAGTACATCAGTTTCTGCTGTTCTAGGGTGCTTCTACATATGATTTAAGCAGTAACTTGATAATATCCCAAGTAAGCTATTCCAGCAAAAATACTTCATATTTAATAGACAGTAAAGCAATAAAACTAGATTACGTGTGTAGACTTACCAGTCCTGCTGTTTGGGCAGGGATTTAGCAGATTCCCAGACACAGAGCAGCTACTCCTGGAATCAGCAAATGCCAAATAAACTCGAGACAGCTCTGCAGCTGAATAACAGGGAGTCTAATATGTCCTGCTTTGTGACCTGACAGTACTGGCAGGTTTGTATGTCTTTTCACAGCGATGCTGGGAACTTCTAATGCTTTTGTTTCCACTTCAAGAGGGACTTTTTTGGAGAAAAGCAGATGACACACTACAAGCACATTTTCTCATTTAATAGTATGTGGTTTTTAATTTGAAACCATCTGATGGAATTACATAGGGAGTTATTAGGAAATGGCTGTAGGAGTCTCCTCTTCCAGCATGCACTTTTGAAAGTACCTGATACTTGGATCTCTAAAGGCATTACAGAAGGAAAAGAAAATTTTCTTCAGAAGTTTATGAACCTGAAAGTAAATTGTCTCTTGCAAGGTTATTCAGTATTTTAAACAGATGTGAACTCCAGTTAAACTTAAATTAGTTTTGGGTAGTTTCAAGTATATTTCAGTTTTATGTATTCCTTACCTGATTTTAATTAAGGTTATTTTTTAAACTGTCAGTTTCTAATATCTGTCTTCATAGCTTTAATGCTGCTAAACAGTCTTGTATTCCCAGTTTATTGCCTTGTTATACATCATAGTTGCAATATGTTCTTTTTATTATAATTATTTGTGTCCTATACTGTATTGTTTTCTGGATCATCATGGTTTGCATATGGTTGTTCTTTTTTAGTAAAGAATTGGTTTTAAGATTTATAGTCATTTGGACATTTAATTTTCTACATGATGCATTCTGCTTCAATTTGGAAGTGTTTTCACTGGCAGTTATGAAGAACATAAGATATAATTTATGACTGTATTAACCCTACTTTATGTCGATCAACAAGGATTTCTTTATGAAGTATGGTACAAATTTGCTTCACTTCATATTATTTGCTAACAATATATAAACCATGTCCTTTAACCTTTCTGCCTTTCTTATGAATTTGGGGAACCCCTATAGCCTAACAATACATTAAATTCTGTTGTGGAGGAAGAGGAGGAAGGAAGGACTTTTATGTTAGCTTTTCACTTTTTCTTCTGGGAAAAAAGCTTGTGACTTCTTTTAACCTTACCTTGAACCCTTGGTATTCACGTAGCGAATCAAAATTTCTACCAAAAAGAAATTCTTCCCATCCAGACATCTATCAAAATGCACCCTGTGGTCTCAGATGCCAATGATAATTTCAATATTATTAAAACCAACCAAAACCTAGCCACCCACCAACTCTTTTCATGAGAATGCTCAACAAAACCTCAAGCAACATAGAATGGAAGGTGAATTTACTTTTTTTCTTTTCAAAGGAGAAGTTGTGAGACTCTGAAATTTTACATTTTTCAAGAAGCCCACAGGATCTTATCTCAAATCAAAATCTTTCCAAAAGTTTAGTTTATTTTCTAGACCACAGTTCTACTTTTGTTTTTCCTGCTACTTAGTAAGACATGGTCCCCAAACATACAACTCCAAACAAAATCCCACTAACTTTGTAGAAATAAAATTTGAATATTTATTTGGGAGGTAATGACAAAGGTGGCTTCAAAAAATATATTTGAAGTCTAGCATTCTAGCAATGAACGATTTCCAGTCTGTTGTTGCAAAACTCAACATTTTTGCAGTTATTGTCAAAGAGAAAGAAAAGGGATGCGACTTTATTGATCTCCATGGAGTTCTCTGTTGCCTTCAGGTTCTTCCACTGACAAATGTGTCTGACTTGGTCTATATTCAAGTCTTACTGTTGTGTTTCTGTGCCAGTTTCTACCCCTCAGCTTGAGTTGGTGAAAAAAAAAATGTACTAACTCTGGGGGAGGGGAAGAACAAAATCATCATGGCCATGTTTCATAATGTTCACTTGGTTTCTAATTAAGGTATTCTCCTCTTTTCAAGGTATTGACATTTTTTTTCCAAATAGTTTCTGTGCAATGATTTCTCGTTTAATTTCCTTTCTTGATCCTTTTAAAATAATTTCTTGCAAAACATGTTTATTTTATGGTTTCAACAAGGATTAAGTTTTGGCGGGGATTTTTAAGGATTAGCGTGTTTAAAGTGTAAAGTTCTAATTTTGTGACAAAGAGTTAAAAAAATTATTTTTGGACAGATACAAGACATAGCTAATAGATAAATATAGCACCAAAAGTTATTGCATCTAAGAAAAGGGAAGTGAATGAGAAGGATAGTAGAGGTTCTTTTTTGAAAAATAACAAGGAATAATTTATGCAATAATTCTGAAGATACGTGTAACAATTTTTACATTAAATACTGCACACGAAGTAGTGGTAGGCCATTATAAAAATGCCAGATTTCTTGATGTTTCCTCTGGAAAAGGAAAGTCACCTCCAAAATATAACAACTATTTCTATTTTATATCTAAAAATACAGCTAGTGGGTAAAATTTGTAGGAATCATGCCAATGATTTGTAGTACGTATACGATTAGTTATAGCATGCTATCAAAATCTTTCTGAATAGGAGAAAAACTGACTCACTTGAGTCAACTTTTTAATGAACTTCTCAGCAATTGACGTCTTGACTTTTCATAGCCCTAAATATTTGTAAAACGAGGAATACAAGAACACCTTTTGAGTTAAATTTCTAACTGTCATGCCTATAATTAGAACTATCTCAAGCAAAATTTATTTCTGAAAAGATAATTTTCTTGGAGATTGTCTAATCAGTTTTGAAATAAAACTGTGCAGGAAATCTGAGCAGAGAGAATAAAACCAGGAATTAAACCTGGATCCGGTATTACATTACTTAAGTGTCTCAAGAGGGTACTGGCACTTAGTAAGGCTCCATTAAATGCCCTAAGTCAAGTGTGTGGTTAAGGGTTTTCCTAATGGGGTTCCTAGAAATTTGAAGCATTTCAAACTGTAAATATTTTTGAACTGATTTAAGGCTTGACACACCTGAGAATGGTTAAATAACTATACAGAGACATTTACAGTGTTTATAGTCTGCAGGACTTAGTCTAGACAAAAGGTGTTGATGACTTATACATCAATGTAAAACATGCCAAGGATTAATATGATGTAATTTCTCTTTTTCTGTGCTTAGTTGTTTTTTTTTTTATTGCACCCTCCTAATTATCTCACATGGATTTTGGATGGGAGCGTTCTATGTTCATATGTTCTAGCTGATATTTTGAAATGGTTGATACATTTCCAGGGCAAAAAGAAAGGACGATGTTTACTTCCAGGAAAGATGTGCAGGGATTTAAGAAAGCTGGAGTCTGAAGGGAATAAGAGACAGTACAGAGGTCAGGAATTAGCATCTTCCTCATGGCCACGTGCCTTAAGCATTGTGTCATGGCTGGTTCAGTTTGTTCTGGTAACAGTGCAGCACAAGCTTTCTTATCTACCACATCTCTACTTCTTGGGGTTTGTGGAATCTAGGCAAAAATAATCACCTGTCTCCTAAACTTTGAAGAGATAGTTTTGCATGGAAACTTTCTTTGAAAACCTCCTAATATGTTGAAAAGTAGATTTCTTTGTTTTATGGGCACAGATTTCTGGGACCAGGATTCAGATAACTCATTTGGGCAGTGGCTGTGTGTAAGAGTGTTTTGAGGGCTGCAGAAGAACAGGCTAAAGCTGGAATAAGCTGAGTCTGTGACTCCACTTAGGATGCGCCTGTGTGCTGTGAGTCACTGACTGTGTGAGACTGGAGCTATTTTGGCATAAACTGAAATGTTTCTTCTCATCCAGAACATGAATCACCTGCTTCTGAGTGTATCTTTTTTTGTTGATTTTCATTAAGTAAACAGATTTCAGAGGCTTCAGTACATCCAGATATGTGGGTTTTACTGGCACAGTGGAGGACCTTCCAAGCAAAGGATACCCACTCACCTGTTGGGGCCAGGATTTTTTATACTTTTCCCAGAAACATGTCTGAGTAATCAGAGCAATGCCAGAAATACTGTCCTGCTGTAAAGTTATTCCTGGGAGTATCACTGGGTAAAGACACTAATGCAGTGCAAATTGCCAAGAGATCTTTATTCACAGTTTACTTCTGTTAGTCTTTTTACTTTGTCAGCTTCTACCTTTGAAGGAAGAAGGGCTTGTTAAGTTAAAATCTGGAAAAGAGGAGGAAGTTGATCAGATGTGCTGTCTCTGAAAACACTGCACTTAGGCCAGAAGTTGTCCTGGTGACAAACTCCAATTTGTAGTTTTCTCTTTAATGTAACTGGTATAAAAAACTATGGAGGCAGTGGCTGAGCAGATCTGTGGCAGTGTAGAAGTGCAGTCTGGGAGAAGGACCATCAGAGACTTCAAATTCCATGTTTCCTTATGAATGGTGCCATGGAGAGCTTTATGAAGCTTCACATGAGATACCATATGCCTTAAACCCACAATTAGTTTATTTGAACTTGTTTTTTTCTTGTTCTTGGCAGGCAGAGGAGGCTTTTCTGTTTAGATGTGATCATTTAAATTTTTAGTTTTCCTTTTTACATATAAAGAGAGTATGTGATATGTAATTCACAGGTTTTGTTACAGATCATAGGAGAAAATAAGTGATTGGATTCAATGCAATAGAAGCCACATTAGGTGTATTATCCATAGTCCCATCTTGGCATTGACATGTATTTGATGTGCTGTATGTAGGTATTTCAGATGGTGAAGTCCTGTTGTCACATCTTTTTGACTCTCACCAGGCAGGTGAGACTTTAGACTTGTTTCCAGCTCTTGTTAGTAAATGTTATGCTCAGGTGGCCAACCAGATTTTGGGTTATTCATTGCCTGTTGATCACCTTGGTTCTGAGACAAGGCAAGATGAATACCTACTGTTCATATCACAAATCAATTAGGGAAGGAAGGAGGGATGGAGGAACTGGCTGGGCTGGGTCATCCCAGTCTGAAGTAGGTAATCCTGCGGGGTCTTTGCCCGTGGCTCCTTGGCTCATTCCTTTGGTCTGACGTCTGAGACAGCAGAGGCAAACACAATACCAAGTCCAAATGCGTAGTATGTGCTGTGAGCACCCAGGCCTCATTGTCAAAGGCTTTGTCAAGTTACTTTCTGAGGTAGGTGGTCTAGTGGACAGGGTATCCACCATTGAACCCCAGTAGCTTGTGAACAGAGGCTTAAATACTGCAATCAGGCAGACTGCCATTTTACAATTACGTGGGGAAGAAAACACCTAAAAATTAATTCTTTTGACACTTTTGATTGCATTGTTTGCCCTTAGCTTCAGTATTTCCTGAAGCTGATGACTTTGACACCTTTGTCACTTGGATTTCAAGATAAACTGGTTCATATTTCTAGTCCAGCACATAACATCATTGTCTCAGAAGATAAGACAGTATGTAACTAACTGCACCTTTCATTCAATGATAAACTGAACTGAATTTCTGTTTGGGACCAAAGGTGCTGTTGAGATACACAGGTGGCTCTTGCTTCATCATGAGCTGGCCCTTGAATATTCTCCAACAAAACTGGCTGACTATGATTTCAGTCCTGCAGAAGGTGATTTCTTGACTTACAAGTTGCCACAACTCTGGCTTGCTTTCTCTCTTTTAAGAATGTGTTTGGGAAAATTTTGGTAGATAATTCTTATAGCTTCTTTTCACTTGCTAAACAAAATACATTATTTTATTTTTCCTTTTTTTACTTTTTTTTTGTCCTGGTATCTGCTTATCCATTATTAAATATAGAAAGCATTAGTAGTTATTCTGTATTGTTACTTAATATATTGTTGGAACAAGTGCCTTCTTTTCCTTCTGGTGTCTTTTGAAGATATCTCTGTTGTGAAGTAGTGGGAACAATAAATTGTGTATCTTTTCCATACTAAATATATTTGAACTTTTTGCAGGAGGGGAAGTATATTATGTGTTTTACAATCTAGTATAATCACTGTTGTAAGCTTTAATCACTGAAGCTAATCAGTAAGTGGTTTGTTGTTACAGCTGGTTGATAAGTTTTAATTTATGTCATTAAAATCTTCCACCCATTTCTTATTTCTCTGACTGACCTGACTTTCCCATAAGACTAAGGAAAACAGGGTGGTGCTAAAATGTGAACTAGTTATTTGTTTTTTTTATATAAAAATTTCTAGGGAGAAAAGGGTCAGGAAGAGAATCACTACAGTTCTTAAAATGACCTGATGTTACTGCATGATGTCCAGTAATTAGTTTTTCTATCATTAATAGCTTTTGCACATGTGTAAGTAGGACTGTTTGTCTTGAAGCTTTTTTAGTTTTCTCAAAATATTAAACTTGTAAATCATTAGGACCTAAGATTATAAAAATCTCTGGTAGAAAGTTGCTTTTATTTAAGGAATATATGATTTTATAATTGAAAATTATACATTTATCATTAATAATACTCTGATGGGATATCAACTTCAATCAGTTCTCCTATTTCTTGAAATTTGGCATTCCTTAAAAGATGGAAAAGCTTTTGAGAAACCTTTTTCTTAAATTTAAGATTTAAATTTCAGAACAACAGGTTTTAAAAGTTTTGAAGTATAAATTCTGAATTTGCAGAAAAAAAAGATGTTTCTTAATTTACTCAAAGTAGTAACTTTCTTTTGTATTGTGTATCAAAATAGTTTTATGGTAGATATGTGAGGATTGGCTGCTCATGATGGGAAAAACAAAGAGGAGCAGGAAAGGAAAAAGGGGGGATAACTTTTAAATGAGACAAGCTTAAATATTCAGACACATCAAAATATTATTGGAAACAGACTTTTGGACCAATTTCCTTTTGCAACCACACATATGCTTTTCCATCATCCTCATATTTTAGGATTGTGGGTGGAAAATAAGCGTATTAGTGTTAAATGCAAAGAATAGGCCTATATCCTTATCACATTTCTTATACTCACCTATCTCCTTCATAGTGTTTTTTTTTTTGATTTTGATTTGGTTTCCGTTTTCTGGGGTTTTTTTGTTTGTTGGGGGGGATGTTTGGGTTTTTTCGTTGTTGTTTGGGGGCCTTTTGTGTTTTTGCTTTTCTGTTGTTTTGGGTTTCTTTCTTTTCTTTGTGAAAAGGGTGTGACAGGTACACTTAGAACATTTTTTATAATAAGCGTCTGCTTAGAAAGATACCACATATAAAATCTCATGTATATTTACTATGGGAAAATTTGTCTGTTGTATGGGTTTGTTATTTATGGGAAAAATCCTTCTTACTCTTTCTTTTAATAACTGTAGCAGTTCTCCTACTTTATTTAGGTCCAAGTCAGAATTAAATTAAACCCTAAAAGTACTTGAACAGACAAAAGTGGTTTTATAATAAGGCATATTTTGGCACCTGTTATTTCTTTCAATTTAAGTTAGCTGTGATATTTAGTCAACTACTTTACTTGGGATTGTTTTGTTTTTCAGGATGGGAAGAAGAAGTTTGACAAGGAAAGTGAGAAATATTATTCCATCTTAGAGAAGCACTTAAATTTGTCAGCCAAGAAGAAAGAATCTCATTTGCAAGATGTAAGAACTGAACACACTCTTAGATAATTTCACATTTGCATAGAAATGATGATAACAAACTGGTTCTCTTCAAGACATGCTGCATTTTATTAATGTAAAATTGTGATGGTTTCTGGTAGTCATGCTTGTTGTAACTTTAAAATCTTGACTGGAATGAATAAGACACAAATATGAGTTAAATATTTGAACAAAGCAATATTCTGTGTTTGCAACTTTTTGTATTTCAAGTACAGCTAATATTTATCGGTTGTGACAATGGAATTAGATTAGTACAATAAAAGTGTGAGTTTTATAAGCTATATGTGGAATATTGGAAAGCCAATTAATTAATTGCTTTTGGGTTCACTATTTAATATATTAACTGATGAAATTGCACTTCTATTTCACATAAAATTCTAATCCAGAAGACTGAGCATTTAATGATGCTCTTTTCTGCTTCTTTATCCTATTTTTCATATTATTTTGAGATCACAGCACCTGAAATTGTATCTAGAACTTCAGCTTTGAAGAGTCTGTAGAGCTAGTTCTTTTCTGTTAAAAGAAAACACAAAACCATGAAGACTTCTAGTTTAACAGAAGGTTTCCAAGGCTTTTCAGTATACTGGTAAAATGAATATAACTTGTTTCTGAAGCAAATTACAATAAACCCAGCAATACGATATTAATGACACTTTGGGAATTGTGCCAAAAGTAGTTAATAATTTTGATGGGATTACTGTTATCATGGTGGCTCTTAAGTCATGGGGGTTAGCTTGTAGATGAAATTTTCTCCAAAGGTGTGACCACCACTCAATCACGTTGTAGGATTTTTTTGTGTGTGTTTACCAATAATATTATAATTCAAATAAAATAAGGCTTAGAAATGAAAAAATTCTAATAATGTCTATATGCCTGAATTGCTGTTGCTGTCTATATAATAATCAGTCTAGATAGGAAATTAGTTATGTAGGATTGGTTAATTGTTCCCCTTGTACGTCAGAGCTTTTACTTTTCCCAAATATTTTATGTATTGATGAAGCAGTCCTCCTTGAGGCTAAGCCCTGGCTTAAAAAAATAAAAAAAAATTCTTACCAAATTGTGGAAAAGTGAACTTAAACACTAATTTGCTCTACAATAGAAGCAAAATAAAATTAATCAAATATTTTGCTCTTGTGGCTTGAGAATAATTACAGTCTAAAAGCAGCAACTGAAGTGCAAAGTAACAACTGTGAATCTAATAAACTATGGTAGAATAACAGTGGATTTGCCTCATCTCTATAAACTAATGGAAAACCAGAATAATCTTTTCCAGTGTGTCCTTAAGTGACATATCTGGATTTAAAATCTTGTAACTGAGGCTGAGATTTTCTGATTTCTCGATGCCTCCCTTGTGAAGGATAAAGGGCATAACTTTGCATTTCTGTCTTCCACACTTTTCTACAGCTGTAGATGTGCTGAATCAGCAACATAGACCCACCATAAGTAGAAGGTACAATAGCAAATTAGTACCAAAATTGTTAACCTGGGAGACTTTTGGCCTGTGTCTGTATTTTAAGTAAAAGGAGGCCAAGCTCCATTCCTGACCTGAAATCCAAGATAGCTGTTGGCTTGCATCCTGAGTGGTTTGGGTGAGCCCCGTTTATAGCCCTTATGTCCAGGATGGAGTTTGTTGGAGCAGCCCACAGCAGAGCATGAGCAAAGAGCCAAGCAGTGCATGGGGCTTTGGTGCCCAGGGCAGGAGGTGGGAAATCTATCCCTCAAGCCAACATCATGTATTCAGGGTGGTGGAAATACCATTTTTTCACTACTGCATGGGAAAAATACTACTTCCTTGAACTGATGAGGTTTCTTGATACCACATCACATTACGTGGGTTAAAGAGTACTGGGATTAGCAAAGATCTTGTACTCTGTTGGGTCCTTTTACATGTCTCACATGAGTGCCATTCAGACCACCTTAATTAGGCATCTGACGTTTGATGGTTGAAACATATTCTGTAGAGAGTAGTTTGCATATATTCACCTAAATGAAATATGTTGGACATTTTGAGAGCCTACAAGACTGCTGGTGCAGTTTACACAGGTGACTGATTGGCTTTTTTCCTTTAACGTCAAAGTGAAGTTTCACAGTAGTATCTTTTCACTGCCCACAGGACCCTGCAGTGGAGGAAAAAATGGACAGAATAGAGTGATGTGAAAAATCTAAAAAACTTCTGATTTCCTTTCTCTTAAATCTGTTCCAGAATCAGCCTCCAAGCTTTTGTGAGGTTCTGGTATATATATTGAGGTGATAGCCTACATCAATGAAAATACTACTCACTATAACTCTACATCATACAGGTAGAGACTCAAAATCATGTCCATCAGATCTCTTTCTTGTTTTTACATGCAGTTTAAAGTCACAGAAAAACATGAAAGTACTTTCAGCTTTTGAAACGTTAAGAGCACTTTCTAAGCAATTCTTACACATCTGAATCCTTTGGTGTTAACGCAAATTCATAAGCTTCTACAGCATATATATTTGGGGAATTCTGATTTCGTCCCTGTTCCCTGGTGGTGATTATGGCCGTAAAACATATTTGAGATAGCCCTTGGTTGTTGTAGGTATTACAATTGTGACCTGCTTAAATGCTGTTCAAAGTAGGAATGGATTTAATTAGGTGTTTAAATACTTGTTCTGAGGCGAAGTCTAAAAGAGGCAATTTCTAAAACTGCTTCATTATTTATGTACAATTAAATCAGAGCGCTGAGGTCTGTTTCAAGTGCTTATTGATGGCATTTGTGTGAGCAAAGCATTGCTGAATCACATCCCAAAGTAGTGGCAACTGCTTCTGTTCGGCTGTGTAGCACTAGCTTTGTGATAGATTATTTTTTTGAATTAAAACTATTAACAGTAGCCAAACACACTATATGAATGGCAAATGGCAGAGTTAATTTTGAGTTAGAGCAGTTAATTATTGGGGTTTTGAGTGCTTGATTTCAGCTTCATATTATTAGTTTACTGATTTTTTGTTTTGATTGACATGGGAAAGAAATGCTGGTACTGAATGATTTGAAACATATCCTTGAGGCCCATGTGTTGTAGTAGTGTCAGAACACTGGGCTAGGGAGATGGGTCAATATTGTTAGGAGCCTGTACAGCCAAATCACAATAGTATCTTTTTCTTGAGTAGAGCAGCAATCTTAATTATATATGGTGCTATTGATAGCCAAATCCTCCCTGAAGGAAAACACTGACTTTTTGCTTTTGTACTGTTGAAGGTACTAAATCTCTTTTATGATATGTTTGCTGGTTTATAGTTTGTTGTCAAGGGAAGATAACATCAAGCTTTCCCAATTTCCCCACATTTGTTATTTTTAATGCCAGAATCAAGCTAGAGAATATACAGAAATATCCTTCTATATTTTAACTGACAAACATCAAAAATAAGTGGAGTGATCTTATTCATGTTTTTAATCTGTAGCAATATTTTGACCAAAGAGCAAAATCTAACTAATACAGCCCAGAAGAGATTTGCGTGAGAAAATGATTTATTATGAAGAAGGATGAATTAAAATGGAATCTGCATGTCTTCTTTAAACATTATCTACGTGCTACAATGCTTGTCTGTTAGTTCCCTCTCCTGTGGCTTGTTTAAATTGAGGATAAAAACCTCTTCATGAGCTGATAAGAGTTAATTCTTTAGCTATTTAGGAAAAAGACACAGTTCTGATACTGCATCTCCCGTGTTGGGTGGTATTAGACATTTCTGACACATATTGATTGCCTTGTAGCTCTTTTGCTTGAAAATTAAAACTTAAAATACATTTGTTGTATGAGGTTCGGGACTTAAACATGTTTACATTCCAAGAACGTATGACTCATATTATAAAATAATAAGTTGCAAAATGGTATTGTTAAAGAACAGCCTATTTAAGAAAGAAAATACATTTCTGGGAAGATATTTGGACCTGAGAAATGGATACAATTTCAGTGCATATGATACTTGACTATTTCAATAGAAATAATTATTTTTTTGTCTGTCCTTGATTCCTATACTGCTCATTTCTATTTCCTTTTCTAAACTTACATATACCAAGTACCTGCTGCCACCTTTCTTTCTCTCCAGGCTCTCCTAAAAACTACAATATTAAAGAGCAAAAAGAAAGAAGAAACCAAAAAAGAGCAAGAAAAGGCATAGGCTGAAATGTGTAATGTTAACTTCTTAAACTTGCATTTAGCTTTTTAAAGTAGGAATTCTAGTGTTCAGAAATAAAACTGAACTCTGTTAAACTTTTAAAGTAATCTTATGGAAGATCTGTTTGTTAATGACATAACCTGTTTTTAAAGCAATAGCGAGATTAAATTCGTGTTGTCCATATTTAATTTTTTCTTTTAGGCAGATACACAGATTGACAGAGAACATCAGAACTTTTATGAAGCGTCATTAGAATATGTTTTTAAGATCCAAGAAGTACAAGAGAAAAAGAAATTTGAATTTGTAGAACCTGTAAGTTTCATGTTTTATTTTCTTCAGAATGCATGCATTTAAAGCTGAAAATTGAATTTAAAATACCATTTTTTTGGTCCCTTTTTAAGTTTTGAATGCAGGTTCTTTGTACATAGACACATTAAGATCTTAGCTTGGGCACTTTCCATGTTTATTGAAGGATTATGTAAGAGTTTAGTATCTACTGTGAAGTGAAATGTCTGATGACTTGAAGTGTGCGTAACATTTTAATGGGACATCATGTAATGTTGTGTCTGTGCAACACATAATTGATGTTTCCTAATGCCATGATTTAATGGCTTAAATTTTGAGCCAGTTTTTTAATTTAAATATTTTGGGTCGGTAGTATACACAGACATTGTACTGAGTTACACATGAAATAAAGTGAAAAATCAAATTTTC
This sequence comes from Aegithalos caudatus, assembly GCA_013389925.1. Classification (NCBI taxonomy): domain Eukaryota; kingdom Metazoa; phylum Chordata; class Aves; order Passeriformes; family Aegithalidae; genus Aegithalos; species Aegithalos caudatus. The sequence goes on from WEIU01014342.1 coordinate 68,115, forward strand.
TGTGGGATAGGTAAGTTTATCTTTTTGTTGACCGAGTCATTTTCCCTTAGTTTACTTTGCACATAAAGGAAAGCATATGTCGACATGCCATTAAAGAGTAAGATAAAGTTGTGTTTCAGTGTCCGTATTTAAGTCTGGGTTTTCCTTCTGGACTGTGTTTCCATCCCCCACTCCTAACTCTTTTCTGCATCGGTCAGTACCAAAGCAGCTTCAGTATGATATGCTGGCATATTTCTGTGGCCAGGTAGCAGTATTGCTGCTGTTCATGTCATGCAGACAGGCCTAGCTTGCCAGTTGACTGATGTAGTTAATACCTACAGCCCTCAGCAGAGAACTTGCAGTGCCAGGTGTCCCTTCCCATTAGGCACACTGAGCACAGCAGAGCACTGCTTGTCAGAGGACAATGACAAGTGTAACTTTCTCTCCACACCATCTCCCAGCTTCCTTGTAACTACTGAAGCAGCACTCTTGACTGTGAAATGGGTTGAATTACATCTCTAACACCCCGTGTCACCAAGAAGAGCTTCTCAGATGCCTTCTCTCCATGAGATGAGAGCGTATTGTACAGTGAATGTTTGACATTGATGCAAACTAATGAACCTGGATTCAGCAAGCAGTACTTACAGAAATCCTATCTTTATGGCATACAGCTGCCAAATCTTAGAGACTAAAACTTTACTCAGATTCTTAAATAAGAACATTTTTCTACCTGTCACAGATTAATCCAGAGTATGTCTCTCTGTCTCCTTCTGCAAAACTCTCACATCCTGGAAAAATCTAGCAATCTTGACCTAGCTTTGACCCTAGTATAGAAGACTTTATGCTTCTTTAATGTAATAGAAACTTTCTGTATTGAAAAGATTTTGTACATTGGAAAATACTGTGCAACTGCACATAGTTAAAATAGGTAAAAATTACTTTTAAGTATATCTGTTTCCATACTGTCTCAGGTCTGTAGGCATTACAGTCCAGTATGACATTCTTGATGTTCCAGGGGAAGGTATGGGAAATACTCCAGTGACTGGGTAATGATAGGCCATGGAAGTAATATCTTCTGACTTTGGGTGTGAATTTATTTATAATCAATCTGGATATAGATGGATCTTAAATTATAACATCAGTTACAAAATTTTGGATCTTCAAAATGCTTAATTTTCATTTGTAATCTGTTACCTGCAACATGCTGAAATAAGAGCATTTGCTAAAACCCATAAGGCAAAATATGCCTAATATGAACAAGTAAACTAAAATACAAATCAGGAATACCATGAGATGAAAAACACCCCCCAAAACCAAAAAAAAAAAAAAAATCCCAAAGACTTCAAAACGGGCTTTCTAAAATTCATGTTTATGTAAGTGATGTTGGAAGTCTGAGCGTGTTCCGAGATGAAAGGTCTAGATAAGGACAAAGCCCAACACTTTAAAATCAAGTATCAAAAGAATTGTCGTATTATTAATTTTCCTCTGTGTGCTCTATGAATGGATGTATGGCAGAAGATGCCTGCTAGTGTGTCTTTGTGGACATTCCTCCTCAGGAGCCGTGATGGCTGTGGGTCATTCTAGTGTATGTGTTGCCTATGCCTCTGGTTTATCAACACAGTGTCATGTCTTCAAATAATTCTCAGTCTGACATCTTGCTAACAGACTCACTGAAGGAAAGTTTAACAAAAATAAATCTGTTAGTGCAGTGAAGGAAGAAGCTGTGATGCCCGTGCAAAAGAAGGATAAGATGTTGATGTGGGAATAGAACTTTAAATGATCTGTTGAACGTCCTTTCAAGACCTTCAGTTTTTCTATGCCAAATGATAAAGACAATCTGAGAACCAGAGTGGGAGAAGTAATCTAGCAAAATTTGCCAGATGGGTTACAACTAGGACAGTGAAAGTCAGTAAAAGTGGAGTGTGTTCTCTCCTGGAGGAGACTCGGGAAAGATTTTAAGGTACAGATGCTAATGACTCATACAGTGAATAGAAGATTATAATATTTAGAGTAGATTTCTGCAGCTGCTTCTCAGGCCCTGGGTTTCTCTTTGTTCTCTACATCTTGATTAAAGTGCTAATGTGTACTAATGTGAGTAACTAACTCTGAGATCTTGACTTTTTTCCAAGAAAAAAAAAACTTAGGTTTTCTTACAGATAATGGATTTAAACTTTTTATTTACAGCTGGATAAACAGTGAAGCAAAATAAGTGACAATAATCTGTCTTACTAGCTTTTCTCTGTGATCCCAAAGACACTAGTCCAAGCCAACAGTGGTTTCTGAGGGAGTTACGCTTGTTAAAACCGTGCAAACACCTTCTTAAAGTTCTGCTTTGTCCTTTGGTGATGCCAGGACTTCCTTGTCCTGTAGAAACCAGGGCACAAAGTTCACAAGCAGTAAACTATCTGACATGTGAGGGGTGGTTGGTTGAATGTTTATTTAAAAAGAAGAAAAAAATAACAGACAACTAAAAAACACTGCCTGTAATTGCATGCATTTCCATGAGACCTCACAGTGGACGTTAAATTTGAATTTCCCTTTCTTGCATTTTCTACACTATTAACTATGTTCACTTTAATCTGAGGAATAAGTGCTATCTTCTTATAAATAAAATGAAAACAGGGAGACAGGGACTTCAGGCTGATGTGCTGCAGGCTAAAGGTTAAATTCTTTGCCTATCCGAAACCTAAGTACAGTCTTCTTCCTGTGAGAATGAAACGACCAGGCAGTCTTGAGGTCAGCAGCTCTACATAAAAATAAATAAAGTCTCAAGAAGTAGTTGGATTTTGTTTCGGGTTCTGTGTTGAAATCTTCATGGCTCTGGTTGGTGAGTAGCTTTGTATTAAGGAGTTCAGACCTCAGTCTTTACTGATATGACTGATGACTCAGAATGAGGTAACCATAAGATGCTTATTAAAATGAGAAATTGTTGATATGAAAGCATCAGGAATTTTTTGTGATGTTTGATGAAATGAGCTACCTCTTCATGTGTGAATACCACCTCGAAATATATTCTGAAAATTTTCTTTGAAAGGAAAAGGAGCTCATTTTCTATTCTTGTTCTTAATATTTTTTGTTCTCTTTAATATTAATTTCATTAAAATTATGAGCCTGCTTTTAGCAGCAGGCTAATTCTTTTAGCTTTTACCTAATTCTAAGGCCAGCAAAAAGAAAACCCCACTATAAGCATAAGTCTGGGGCAAAAGACATTGCCTTTTAAATCTCTTCCATACAATACTATGGCTGTAGGTGTTTTAATGGAAGTGATTCTGGAGATGCCTTAGTAGCACAGGCCCATTGGGCACAGGGCATTTTCTGATTCCTGTTTTGACACTGCTAGTGACATGTACATTGAAGTGAATACCATCTTCAGGGTCACGTACCAGCACAGAGCTTAAATATGCTGATCTACGACTTGCATAATACTTTTCTGTTATTCCTATATTTCTGAGTGCTCAGAGAATGTTTAACCAGGAAAGCCTCAAGGCCAGATCCTCTGCAATGCACAACTGCCAGAATACTTGAGAAGTACTTTAACTAAAATGAATTCAGATTTTTCTCAGGGTTTTTTGGGTTTTTTGTTTTGTTGTTTTTTGGGGTTTTTTTTGCTGCTGTTGTATTTTTTCTTCCTGATAAATTTAACTTTGCTGCCATCTTGTGTTAAATATTTTTTATGGTATTTCTCAGTATACTCTGTAAAAGTGTTTTGTATGATGTAAAATGTTTTTCTTCAAATATTGAAGCTGAAATTTATACAGTTTATTCTTCTGAAATGCTCTTTAAACTGATCTTAAAAAGTCAAGCATAGGCTGAGATACTGAAATTTTTTTCCAGTAGTTCTTTGTTGTAATTTTGGTGTATGTTTGGTGATCTGGCTGCAGTTTTGTTAAATGTTACTCCTGCACTATATCTTCAGCTGAAAGGGGTGGATTTAGCAGCAGGCTCCTGTCTGCAGATTATATTAATCACATATTCTTTTGACTGGACCAAGTCAAAGTAAGCACAGAAGTAGTAGTGCTGCAGCCTCTGAAAGAGCTATAGTTGTGGACACTGATGAGTAACTGCATCTAGAGTGTGAGAACGGGCTTCACTGGATGCCAGGACTTCCTTGTGCTGTAGAAACCAGAGCAAAAAGGGCACACATAACTGGAGCCAAAGAAGAGTTTTAGTTATAATTTGCATATTTTTTACTTTATTTATAAAAAGGAAGATTAATTTTCTTTCTTTTCCTTTAAGTAGTTATTTCCAGAATTAAAGAATTAGAATTAGGATTATAGTCTAGAATTACAGAAAATTATAGAACTCTTTCTGTCTGTTGGCATAATTGGAGGGTTTTAAGATAAACTGTTGTATTTGGACCTTCCTCAGAAACTCTTGATTAATCAGTTGAATAATAATAACTTCAGGGTTTGGTCCTTAGCTGAGGTAATGATTTCTGCTGGACAGATGAATCGGGTTAAACTGAGGTTGATTTACACAAGATGTGGAGCCCTCCATTTGAAGTTGTTTTGCCTTCATTGTTTGACGGTGGAATATGGTTCAGGAATTCACATCCACTGCAGAGGCCCCCACAAAAACTTGCTTTTATGTCAAAGGATCTTCTCAGTTCTTCAGGCCCCATGACTGGCTGACTGGGCAGCCATGGGCTTGCACCATCTCTGCCTGAGGCCAGGATTTCATCTGATCCTGCAATACCACTAAAAACCAAGGTCAGTCCTTCTCCCAGCCATACCTTGTATTTGTACCCACACTGATGGTCTGTTCACCTCCAACTGCTTTAACTTACTAATGCAGCAAAAGAGCAGGCAGGTGAATGGGCTCTCAGTAGTCTCGTGGGGAGTAATGGGAGAGACGAGGCAGAACAATTTAGCTACAATCCTTCAGGTTGAGCTGAGAGTAAATTTAAAGAAAATATAAGCACAGTAAAAATGACATCTTTACACTGTTCCACTTAAAATAATCTATGGTACTGGTAACACAAAGCAAGCACATTAAATATGAACTATGGCATTTTTGTTGCCTGAGTCTCGACTACTTCAGTAGTCAATGAAGAGAGATAAATGTTTCTATTGGATCATTCATCCCATCCTGAGAGAGAGGTCTGAAAAAGGGAAAAGAATTATGCTCTGGAAACCTGTGGTTCTTTACTGAGTCAGAAGACAGTCTGGACAGCCAGCTACGTAGCCCAGATGATAATGGTGTAATACACCAAGGCAAATCTAGTCGCACCTTTTACTACTTGAACATTGTTTTAAAGCAAGTTTTAAAAGGACTTTCCAACTGGATATATGCAGACTATGGTGGTTCTGTTGGAGTCAATCACAGACCAGATAGAGTTTGCATTTTGTTCAGAGCAGGAAGAAATAGTCTGGGTTTCTTGTGTTGTGCTTACCTATCCAAAACATACTTTCTAGAGTCTTGTTTGAGGAAAATAGGTTATAGCCCAAGCAATTACTATTAAGAAAGTGAAAAAATATTTTGAAGAAAAAACATTTGAACTCTGAAATTTTAAACTTGGAAAATGTTTGCAAGCAAAGACTCCAGCTGAAATACTGGATAAAATGACTAGGACAGTGGATTAAATTATTATGGAAATTACAACTACATGACACAAAAGTGTATGTAACATTTCTCTTTCTTAAGGTCTCATCATGGATCCCTTCACAGTAAAACTTTGCTTTTGAGTGTAAAAGCACAGAGTGTTCCTGGACTTAAAAATGTATAATGCTTCTCAATTTTACCTTTTCAGCTCTTGGCCTTTCTTCAAGGATTATTTACATTTTACCATGAAGGATATGAGCTGGCTCAGGAGTTTGCACCATACAAGCAGCAACTGCAGTTTAATTTGCAGAATGTAAGGATGATTTGTATTTACATAATTTAACTTTTTTATTTGTAATTTCAGTTCAATATATTAAAGTAGATTTATAGCACTTTATTGAAATTCTAGGTCTTGCAATGTTTTAGTAAACTGAAATCAAATCTGTATATAAATAGGTAAAATTATTTTTGTAAGGTTAATGTAATTAAGATTCTTGACAACAAATAACTTTGGATAGTAAATTTGTGATTTCCAGATCAAAACTTGGGGAGCAAGAACAAAAAAATCAGGGCAGCAGCCAAGTTTTTATTAGAAAACACAGATAGACAGTGGTCCAGATAGATTTAAACTTGTATTAAAGCTTTCTTGAGAATGAGGCCAGGCTTCTGGACTAAGTGGAGGTTCCAAAAATGCTCCAGCTAGTATAGAATGATACAATTTGTCCTGCTGTCTGCTAATTTCCCACTGTATGTAAAGCATCCTTGGGAAGCCATTCTCTGGCTGTTCTCTATAGCATTAAAGAATAGGTGGGACCTTCCTCCATGGTGATCAGCTCTCAAGAGCATTAAGTTTCACCAGCAGAGAGGATCTCTTTTTTGTGTAGAGACTTACACTCAACTGAGCCAATGGATCTTTTGCTGTAGATTGGTCTGGATTTGGTAGTCAGAGCCATACATGGCTGGGTTTTTACCCATTTAGGGCACAAAGTGTCCAGAAAATTTCATAGCTATCAGAGATAACTAAAATGCGTTTAATCAACATACTTTTCTACTCGTCATAACTGCTGTATACATGTGTATATTTTTATTCACTGTGTAATTCAGATATTACACTTCCAAGGACATACAAATAAATAGGTACAAAATACCTATACACACGTTGCTTTTAAGCAAAGCTTACACACTCTGCTTTTTAGGCAAAAAGTGAGCTTCATCATGTCAATATTGGATAAGTTCCCCATGTTTCCCAACAAGTAATATCAAAGTCCAGAACAAAATTTTTTTTAAAGTTAAGTCCATTTGATTCTTTCAAGAAAAGACACATCTGACACATTTTTGTAGCTCCATCTTCACTTTTCCATCTCTTGTTCATATATATAGATCTCATTTTGAATGCTGTTTGAGGAAATAAGGCTAAACTGCCTAGATGATTACCCTTTTCCTTTTGGATCAAATTGCAAATGGTGTCTGTCTGTAGAGTATCCCAACCACCTGTCCTTTCAAGTTTTGTGTTTTCTACGTTAGGCACTAAGACGCTTTCAGGTAAAGACACCAGGGGTCAGTGTTGTTGCACAGCAATTTCACTGAAAGACTGAAAAATCTGCTTCAGCCCAGAGATTTACTTATTTTAATAAGGCAAGTGCTGAGAGGAGCATGAGCTCACAAGCACAGGCCAAAACTGGCATTGTAAATAATCATATGTTTCTTCTATGCATGTCTCTACAGAAGGAAAATTATTAAAGGATTTTTTTTTAAATTTCAGTGTTAATTAAGAAATAGTTAAATTTAATGGTTTCTAAATATTATATCAGCACAGCTTGAAGTTGTAAATGGATTAAAGATGCAGAGGGATGTGAAGTTGGCAGAAGGATCAATGTGTTTTTTTTTTTAATTATATATCAGAAAACGTATACATGATGATACAATGGGAATCAGTACATCACTCACTCCTGTTGCACAGGAGTATAAATTCTGGCTCCAGATCTAGATCCACAGCTTCACACAGCCAGCTGGGTTATCTATACACTTGTCATTCAGAGCATCACCCAAAATCCAATTGAAGTGAAATGTATATAGGTAAAGACAAACTGAGGAGAGAGAGAAGTGCATTCAGCCTGTCTGTGACTGTCAGAAGTACTCCTCTCCATTGCATTGTGTGTTCAGGTCTTGAAGAATAGTTGACCTGAACTGCTGTTTCTGTTCTTAAAAATGTCCTACAGGCTAGAGCAGGAGCAGTAACAGCTGTAGAAGAGTAGTAGCAGACAGACAGCTCTTTAACAGGGCACCATGTTCTAACATGACCTGTTCTGGCTTTAGCTCTCAGGGGCCAGGGGCATACTTTGTGTGTCCATTTGGCTTTGGCTCCTGTGATTTGATTCAAAGACCTGGCTGCTTAAAAGTAGCAATTAAAAACTGATAGATGGAGACAAGCTCTTAAAATGAGGACATTCCTTCAATGGCTTGTCCCTCTTGAAGGTCTCAAAATGACCTCTCTTAAATTTGGTCTGAATTGATATGTCTGAAGGACATAATATGAAAAGTTCAGATTAGAATTTTACCTCTCTAATAATAGTGTTTGTCTTCAAGACCAAGATTAAGTATGTGTACTCTTATACTATTGTGCAATTAATTACACAAATGGCCCATGAAAAAGAGGAAGTGTTCACTGGTTTTTAAAGCCCTGAGAGTATCTTTCTGACTAATGAGGATTCAAGTCCATAGATTACTCTGTAGAAACATGACAAAAATCTTTATTCTTTTCTTTGACCTATAGAAACAGAGTGTTCAGTATCTGATATTTAATCGATCAAAGTTCTGGCATCTCACAATAATGCTAGGTGCATGGAGGGAAACCCTACCCTCACTGAATTCACTGAGAAAAAGTAACCATTTATATACATATAGATATAAGAAAATACAGAAAACCCACCTTAGTACTGTAATTGTTTGCTTTGTTACATGCCTGGTTACACGTGATATTAAGACACACTTCTTCCATGCTTTTGGCATAATTCTGCCACTTGTGAGCTGTTTCTTATCTCCCATTTTCTCTTATACTAAACTGTGGTGTTTGACAACTTGTTCATGACAGTGCCAATAACCTGCCTATTCTGAGCAGCAGCACCTGTGGTATTGCTGCAGATATGGATACACAGAAAATTTGTCTCTTCCATGTGTGTAGAAACTGCAGCTGTCTGGATTCATTAGCCTGGCTTTAACCTAAACTAGTGTTTTCTGCACTGAAATAATAAGTGCTTCAGTGGGTCTTACTACTTTAGGTTTAGGGCTAAGCTGTCAGCAGCTTCTAGTTTAGCCAGGTGTCTGTCTGAGAATCACAGAGTGTACAGAGAGAAAGCCTGTATCTATCTGCAAAATACTGTGTAAGCATACCTAAAGATGTGGAATGACCTCTTGTCTGAGGTTAGTGACCTGCAGAAAGAGGAATGCTGCTATCCTCAGCTGTGTTTTCCTTACATTTGTGTGCCTAAAATGAATTCTTCATTGTTATGTTATTCCTAGGCATCTAGCAGTGAAGAGTATTATTCTTCATTGCATTTTTTTTCCATTTCCCCCTTTTTATGTCTCTGGTAAATGCTCTTTTTGGTCTCCAATACAGCCTGTTTGGCATTATTTGTAATTAGTTGTTCATTGTTATTTTAGTATTTACATGAGATAATGTGGGGTTTTGTTTGTTTCCTTGTCTGGGTATTAGACTCGGAACAACTTTGAAAGCACTAGGCAGGAAGTGGAGAGACTCATGCAAAGAATGAAATCAGCCAACCAAGATTACAGACCCCCAAGTCAATGGACAATGGAAGGATATCTGTATGTGCAGGAGAAACGTAAGTACAGCAAGGAAGCTCTGTGCTGTTGTTTGCCCAGTGGTTGACTGGTAGCAAGCTCTGCTCTGGCTGGCTGCCCTACACCTTGCTGCAAACTCCCAGCACTCTCCTCTGGCTCCTTTCTGTTTCCTGTGCTTTCCCTGCCTGAACAGGGCCTTCAGTTCAGCCATCAGGAGCACCTTGTACCAGAGACCTCCTGTGACCTGGCCATCTTAAATGAACATGTGCTTAATGGAAATCAAAGATGTAAGAAAAGGTCATCTAAGTAACATCTTACCGTAGTTAACCACAGCCAGTTTTATCTTCAATAGTGCTCCAAGTTTCAAGAACACAGTCTATTTTTTAATTGATTAATAATCATAAAAGAAATCTGTGTTAAGTGGAAATTACACCTGAGCCTTGCTAATGGGGGAGGTAGAAAAGGAGGGAAGCACTGGGCACATGCTGTGCTTTATTAAGTAGTGAGAGGCCAGCTTGACATCTTCTTACTGAAAAGAAATTTTTATTCTGGAGTAACAGGGTCTGTAATCACTGTGTAGTGGGAAAGGTTCTAGTTGTATAATTCCTTGTTGTGCAAGTTTACTTGCCTACAACCCTTATCCTATAGGTTCTTGTCTAATGGTGAGCAACTGGGTTGAATGTTTGCTATTCTTGAGAGTCATTTCTATATATATTTATTACTGATATGCATGATGGTAAATACAGGGTTTTTTTTAAAATGGCATTAGGCCATGAATTGTTTTCTTTCAGATGGATGGCCAAGAGTAACAAGCTTAAACTTGCAGCACAGGTGTCTGGCTACAATTTTCTAATGAAAAAGGTGATTTCTTAACTCCTCTAAAACTGCTTTGAGAGTGCTCATCCATCTTATAATATGCTAAAAGAGATAATGAATTGCCCTTAGAGGAAAAATTGATCCCAAATAATTACAGATTTTGTTATGCTAAGTGGAAATTACATACAATATTGGAGCAGAACAGCTAACTTCTATGGGTACGTAAACATTTGAATTTTCAATTCATGACTTTTCTTTCTTCAAGAAAGCAGGCAATAGGAGTGCTTTCTCACAGTCAGTGTAACAGACCGTATAAATTTCCACAGCTGTATTTCTGGATTGACAGACATCCAACTTACGTGACTGATTCAGTCTCTCATGTAACCACCATCTTTGTGGGTACATTGAGAAGGCAAAGCCTTTGTATCTCTAGTAAAACTACTATGGGTCTTCTTTCACTTTTATTTAATTATTCACATTAAAAAAAAAACAAACAAAAAACAAAAACAAACAAACAAACAAGCAAACCAATTAATATACTTTTTTTTTTTAATCAGTGTTCTTTCTTTTTTTCTTGGTTCTAGACAGGACAGGGTTAATTTTTGCAGTAGCCAGGAGTTGAGCATGACTAGATCCTTACTCAATACCACCTCTCATTTTCTGGGGTTAGGGGAAGGGATCCTTTCTGAGTCCCAAAGGTGGCAGAGGGAGCACTCAGTTATTGTCAGGTGCCTCCATGTGGTGAGCACTCACATGTGAATCATTTGCTTCTTGCACACTCTGTAATTAATGTTGTTGCTGCTACTGTTTGTTTTCTTTTTTTCATTGCTGTCTCTAGTAAATTGTTCTTATCTCAACCCTTGATCCTTACCCTTTGTGCATCCAATTCTTTTCTCCAACCCACCACAGGAGGGAGAGGGGAAAGATGGGGGAGGGAGTGAGCAGTGCATGTTTTGGAGTGCTTACCTAGGAACACTAAATTGAGGAATACCATTCCTTTACCATAACCAATTTTAAAAAGAATTAATAGGTCCATACCTACTGTAGCTTGAAAAAAATCAGTATCATGTTTTTTCCCATGAGTAACTCTCATTGAAGAATCCAGGAGCTTGTGCTGCTCTCTTTGCTGCAGTGAACTTCCAGAAAATATGGGAAATCTTTTCTGTACTTCTAGGATGTGAAGAGAATTCTGGAAATTGTGGGAGAATTCACTCCATGTCCTCACAGCAAAGAACACATTATAAATGCCTGTATAAACTGATTGTATAAATATAAACTGCATTAGTGTAAACCAAGTTTAAAATACCACTGAACTTGAGCTCGAGACGGTTTTGTGTTTAGATTCACTGAAGGTTCACAGCAGTGCCTGAACAAAGGTCTGGGTAATCCAGCAGTGAAAATATCTGCATCAGAGATCCTAAACTTAGAGTAGGATTAAGCAGTGTGTTGTGGCCTCTCCAGGACAAGGTACATACCCACTTACTTGGGGATTGCTGTAGATCTCACCTATGGCTGTGTAAATTGAAGGCAAGTGAATCCCTGAGTACAGTACAATATACTTTGGTATTGTGAACATTTGCAAGTGTCAGTTTGTGAACATGGTCAGTTCTGCACCACTGTTACAGCCACCTCTTCCCAGCAGGACTCCCTTCAAGGTGGAAAATGCCAATATTTCTTGCTGAAGGCACTGCCTTTGTCACCCAGCTTTTTATCCCTCGTCTCTGAACCGATGTGTTTTAGAGTGCACAGTTCCTTTGCTTTTTTTATATAAAGAAGTCCTGTCAGTGTTCAACTACATAAGATTAAATCTCTCTCTGAGCTGGTGCCATTTTACCCACTCCCTTAATGTTACAGGTGGAAGAATAGCGTTCCTATGATACTTCCAAAAGCATTGGTTACCTGTGACAAGAACACTGAAAGTAAAGGAAAATTCAGTCTCATTTTCTGACTTAGTCCATTTTTGTGCATTTAATACCAGACTTCCAGGTTTTCCTAAGAGAAAGGGTCTAATACTGAGTTGTTTCCCTTGGGTTGATAAAATCACAACTGTATTTTCTAGGCAGAAAACTCCTCATGTCTGTTTTTGCTTTTTTCCTGCCTTGTTACCCTAATAGAATGCTGTTACCCATCCAGTTGCCAGAGAAAATCATTCTGCTGCAACTTTGTTAGGCAACCTTGTCAAGCCACAGTATTTGAAAATTATACCTGAACATTATTCCAACTATAATAGTGGTAAAATGACAGTTATTTTTAATACTATCTCTCTTTACTCTAGGACCCCTTGGATTTACATGGGTAAAACATTACTGCACTTACGACAAAGGAACAAAAACTTTTACAATGAGTATAGCTGAAACAAAATCTGGTGGAAAAGTGGTGAGTTACATGTACATGAATACATACATGAGCTATCTATTCCATCTTTTTTATTAAGCATTTAAGAATTGCTGAAAGAAAAAAATGCAAAGGGATAAGGCTGTTTTCATAGATGAAGCAGTGCATGTGTCATACATCATGGATAAATATTTAAGTAATATTTCTTTTAAAACTTATTTAAACCACATATTAAGTAACTTCTCTAATGTGGTTGTTTTAAATGCATATGAAATGTATCATGTTTGCACAGAATCATAGAATGGATGAGGTTTGGAAGGAGGCTCTGGAGATCTCTAATATAAACTCAATTCAAGGTCAACCAGAACAGGTTGGTGAGGTCTCTGTCCAGTCCAGTTTTAGATATCTCCAAGGATGAATCCTTGGAGATAGTCCTCTATGCGCAACCTGTTGCAGTCTTTGACCACCATAAAAAACTTTTTCTGAAGTTCAAATGGAATTACTTGTGTTTGTGCTTGTGCCCATTGCCTAACCCTTCCACTGGGCACCGCTGAGAAGAGTCTGACTCAGCCTGCTTTCCTTCCCATTAGATATTTGTAGATCAGTCACTGATGTGATCCCTCTTCTCTGCACCACACAGTCCCAGCTCTCTCAGCTTCTCTTCATATGACAGATCACAGGATCATCAAGGTTGGAGGAGACCTTCAAGGTCGTCTAGTCCAACCATCAATATAGCACCACCATAATCACCCCTAAACCATGTCCCCAAGTGCCACATCCAGGCTCTTCTTATACACTGTCAGAGATGGTGACTCCACCTGGTTACCTTATTTCAATGCCAAACCACTCTTCCAGTGAAAATTTTATTTTTAATATCTAATCTGAATCTTTCCTGGCAAAACTTAAGGCTTCTCCCTCATGTTCTTTCACTTAAGACATGGCAGAAGAGACTGACCCTCTCCTCACTGAACTTGTTCTAGCACATGACTGCTTCTCTTGTATCAGGGAGCCCAGCACTGAGCACAGCATTCCAGGTGTCCCTCACCAGTGCTGAATGGAGGGTGAGGATCTCTTTCCTCCACTTGGCAGGCAGTACCTGCCTGATGTATCCCAGGAGGCTGCTGATGGCCGTCCTTGCAGCAACATCACATTGCTGGCTCATGGCCACCTTGTTGCCCACCAGAACCTGAAATTCCTTTTCTGCCAAGCAGCTCTCTATCCTGTCAGCTTCATCCTGTCCTGGTGCCTAGGCTTATTACTATTCATGCTGAACAGTACTGACCCCATGAGCATACAGCTAGTGCCTGGCTGCAGCTGGACTTCTGTTGTGAGCTCAGCAGTTGAGGCAGTGTTCAGTCCGCCTCACCATCTCACCCATATTTCACCTGTACCTGTCTATGTGGATGTAGTAGGATGTAGTGTCAAAAGCGTGGCTAAAGTTGAGATAAACAATGCTCATTGTTATTCCATCATACAATGAGCCATCCAACATATTGTAGAGATCTATCAGGTTGATCCTGTGTGATTTTTTTCTTTATTAAATGCATGCTGACTGCTTCCAGTCACCTTTCTGCCCTTAATATGTTTGGAAATGCTTTCTATGATTATTTGCTTCATCACCTTCCCAGGGATAAAGGTGATGCAGACTGGCCTGTAGTTCCCCATAAGATGTGAGGCCTGCAAGTAGCATCAGGGGAGATAGGTATTACAAAAAATTTCTTCACCACAAGGTGAAGCACTGGAACAGTCTGCCAGGGAAGTGGTTGAGTCACCAACCTTGCAAGTATTTAAAAGATGTGCAGATGGTTTAGTTGTGACCTTTTCCAACCTGAAAGTTCTATGGTTCTGTATCCTTCTCCTTGCTCTTTTTGAAGACAGGAGTGACATTTGCTTCCTCCCAGTCAAAATGCCCAGTTGTGTCAGTCTTGCCAACATTTTAGCAAGGTCTCATGATCATGGTGGCCAGAATTGGGAGTTAGACACCTTGATTCTTAAGGAATCTTTTTATTTGCATGTGAGAGTTGGCAGAATTAAATTATTTTCATCCTAACTTGCATGCAATGAAGTTATATATGCAGGTGTTTGTAAGATTTGAATGTAGGGCATTTTCTGAAATATAATGATTAAGTAACAAATATAAGACAGAACACTATTAAATGTAGTCTAAAAAATTTGTATATATTTTAATAATTTTAATCCCTGTATTGACATGTTCTTTGGACTCTTCCTGCAGTTAAATTTAAGATGAAGCAAAGGTGTATAAGTATATTGCCTGTGCTAATTCCATTTTGTTGTTTTGTAGAATGGCCTTGTCACAAGCTCACCAGAAATGTTCAAGCTAAAATCTTGCATCAGGAGAAAGACAGATTCAATTGACAAACGTTTCTGTTTCGATATTGAAGTATTTGAGAGGTTTGTTTCTCTTGTGTTAACAATTTGAAAACAATTGCAATCAATAGGCAATAATTACTCCTGTAATAGGAACAGGCTTAGCAATATATTTGTATACAGACAAACTAGGCTTTAAAGACTTAGTACTTCTTTGTTCAAATCTGGTTCTCTAATTAAATTCACTACACAGCGTATGTGTTGTCTCTACTACATGATGTTTGCATCCAGATACAGCATGGATTCTTTCTGGAACTTGTAGCAAAACTTACCATCCTCTTTTAGAAACAGATCATAAATATCTTTTTAAAATATTTTATAAATACTTGTTAATAAGCATGTTCTGTACAAATCTCTATCACTTTCAGAAATGTATGGTAGTACTTTTTTTTCCTTAAAAATTGTGTTCACAATTTTTTTCCACTTACTCCTGGACATTATAATTATATCAGATACATGAGAATAGATTTCCTGTATTTAAGATGTAGGTATGCAGTACTTTGCAGAAATATTTTTTTCCAATCTTGGGAATAAAGAGAAATATTGAAATAATTTTTGTGTTAAAATGGGAAAAATAGACTGACTTTTGTAGTTGCTCTCTTAAAAAAGGTTTTATTACTGTTAGCACACTTCTAAAAAACAGATGTGTTTTATATACCTAGCTCAAAATTATTATATTATATCAGAAGCTGTCAACTTTCTCTAACTTCTGTCTGTCTTTTATATATTCACATCACCATGCATGTGGGTTCTGACTTTGGATACTGTGAGAAAACTGGTAATTTCAGTGAATGTGTGTGTTTTTGACAGACCTGGAATCATCACACTACAAGCATTTTCAGAATCCAACCGAAAACTTTGGCTTGAAGCTATGGATGGAAAGGAACCAGTAAGGATATTTTTAAATTTTCATTTTACAGTTTTCTGGATCACATATTACAGAAAGAAGCTAGTATACATTTCACATACTCTATTGCAATACCAATAAATAGAGTTCTTTTCTTTGTGAGACACTAATGCAAGTACAGAGTGAAGATAAGTACAAAGTAGGTGTAGATCTATTAATTTAAGCCTTCATATATGTATATATCATTATTTTATGTTAGGATATTTGAAGTAGTAATATTTTAAGTAATACAATAGCATGTTGTCTGATAGGATTCATGGTTCAGGTGAAGAATAGTTCAGTGAAAAACAACCATCTTTTGGGCAGTTTCATGGAGTAAACAATCAGTACCATCTCAAAAGGTCTTGCAGAGAGCAAAAACATATGTTGAAAGCTACTGAGAGACAGACAGGCTTATCTGAGTTTTCTTCTCACTGTTTGTATGCTCTTAAAGTAGTCACTGAATGAGATTGATACCAGATCTATATCTGATAGGAAAAAAATGGTTGATCAGTTTTATGAAGCTGATGAATGTTTTTACATGCTTCTTGTTTGCCTGAACCAGTACAGGAATTATAATCACAAGCTGTTTTGAAATTTAACACATTTGGACTCAGTAAATTTGATTTCTAATGCATTAGTTGCATTATTGTAGCACAGAGCCTTTAACCTGGCTGTGTGTTGGAGCAGTAAATGTCAAGAGATTGTGAAAGGCAAGGCTGGGATTTCCCTAGCAGCAACCTAGCACATAGCATGTTGCAACTACTCACAAACCTGGCAATAACAGATTTAAAGCAGAAACATTGTCCTATTGCATTGTTCTTGTTTGGTTGTTTTCTTTTTTTACAGATCTACACACTGCCAGCCATTATTAGCAAGAAGGAAGAAAGTAAGCTCTTTATGTTGAGTTGCCTTATCTTGCTAGATTTACGTAATTTTACAGTTGCTTGATATATGTGTGGAAGAAAGAGATTATTTTATATTTTATTTCTATTGCTATGAAATAACTTCGTTGGATATCTAAACTTTCTCTGGCACAACTTGAGGCCATTTCATCTTGTCCTATTGCTTGTTACTTAAGAGAAGAGTCTGACCCCAACCTAGCTACACCCTCCTGTCAGGCAGGTACAGACAGTGATGAGGTCCTGATTCTCCTTTTCTCCAGGATGAACATCCCCAGCTCCCTTAGCTGCTCCTCACAGCACTTGTGCCCCAGACCTTCCGCAGCTCCATTGCCCTTCTCTGGACACTCTCCAGCCCCTCAATGTCTCTCTGGCAGGGAGGGCCCAGAACTGCACACAGGATTTGAGGTGTGGCCTCAGCAGTGCCCAGTACAGGGGGACGGTCACTGCCCTGCTCCTGCTGCCCACACCATGGCTGAGCCAGGCCAGGATGCCATCGGCCTTCTTGGACACCTGGGCACAGCTGGATCATGTTCAGCTGCTGCTGACCAGCACCCCCAGGCCTCCTTCCACTGGGCAGCTTCCCAGCCCATACCCCCAGCCTGTGGCAGTGCCTGGGGTTGTTGTGACCCAGGAGCAGAACCCAGCACCTGGCCTTGTTGAACCTCATGCAACTGGCCTTAGTCCATCACATTGTTTTAGTTTTAGATGTATAGGCACTTGTTAGACATGCACTGAGTAACAAAATAACCTAAAGGTTATTTTATGTTACCTAAAGGTACTTTGAGATTTGCATGCATAATTGTATTAAAACTATATTAATTGTATTAACACATTGGTAGTTATCATATTATATTAACACAAATATATAAAAATAATTTAAATAGTATGTCTCAGGAAAAGAGATTTGTCAAATTTGGACATACATCTTCATTGGAGATATATCTGAGGCTCTGAAAATCTGAAATTTAAGCCACTATCTGTTCTTTTGTATGATGGTGTTTATTTTAATGGTGACAAATATGCTGTTTTAATATCTTTATTTAGATAGCTAGAGCAGTGGATATTGAAGATGTAACATTAATGAGAAATATGTTCACTTGAAAGTAGATGACTAATTAAACTCAGTAACAGGGATTGTTCTCCTGCATTTCCATTTTAGAAGCATATTTATGTGCATATGCATTTATGTGCATATGTAAGGAACAAAGGAACAAAGAATATTGTTGTATTGAAATCAATGAATATATTCTGGTCATAATGTAGGTCCTGGACTCTTAAAAGCATTTTACTCAGCAGTTTCCAACTGTATCTTTAGAGAGGCTACTGATTGCTGAGAAAGACAGTAGAATATTAAGTGTCTAATGGTACAGAATGACTGCAAAGTTGGGTTGTGAATGCTATGGATGTATCTACGAAGATCCTATTACAGAACAAGTATTACAATGTTAGGGATAACCACTTAATGATTAGTGTGTAAGTGTAGCTAAACAGAAGATTTTGTGTATTGATGTTGGAAAGTAATTACCTTTTTTTTTTATAGTGTTCTTAAATGAAGCAGGTTTCAACTTCGTGAGGAAATGCATTCATGCTGTAGAAACAAGAGGTGTGTATTAAAGCACAAATAAGAATAGATTGTTGTGACTTTTTTTCTGAAACACGACTTTTTTTTTAATTCTACATGTTTTACATCTGTGCTTTGAAGTGTATCCATTATTTGGTTTGGACTTCTCATATTTTATCTGGGTGCTTTACACTCCCAATTGTTCAGTTCCAACAACAGTTCTTAACATACCATTTAAGTGAGATTTTTAGACTTTTTTTCTGTAATTTCTTGTTGATTAGACAGCTTAATACACAATTCCACACATGTATATTCTTTGAGTTGTGTGCAGTGACTTGGCTTTTCTTGTGATAAAACTGTAGGGAGTTTCTGCTCCCAACTTTGGTTTCAAGTGTGAAATCTGAAGATCCAAAAGTGATATCAACATTATCTGCTGGTACATCTGTTTTTTTGCAGAGTATAACTCCTATTATTCACTAATGTTGTACATTGGTTGGTTGTGGGGTTTTTTTGTTTTGGTTTGTTTTTTGTTTGTTTTTTGGGTTTTTTTTTAATGTTTAACAACATGTAATGTTTAGCAACACTCATTTTTGTTAGTGGGAATGTAAAAAATGGAACTAATAATCACTCTTCTAATGAGGTGGTATCTAACAACTCACAGTAAGTTTTAAATGGAGATTTATGGCTGTATCATCTCCTATAAAATGAGATAGCTTTTCTTGAGCTTTCAGTGTGCAGATCTCTTCTAATCCAAATGTGGTCAATCTGTGCAACTTAGAGCTCAACTTGAATTCAGTTTCTCAGTCAGCAGTGTTATCATTGTTGAGTCACTGCTGACTCAGAGTTTGCATTTTTTCGTGGGACAGGGAGTATAAAAGAGGATTTCAAAACAAAACACCTAGGTTATCTAAGTGAAATCAGATCAACAAATGTTGTTTTCAAAGGAAAAGTAGACAAATTTTAAATGTTAAGGCTTGAAGTGGGGAGAACGGATGACATTTACACCCTGCTGATTTTAAGAGGCAGTTAAAAATAATAAAATAATCATGACTGAAATAATCAAATTCTGAATGTCACTTTTTAAACATTATTTGTTATTATTATCATCTATGCTGTTGAAAAAGGCCTGGCAATTTTAACTGGCAATATAAATTCTCAACAGATGTGTTACGACATTATACAGTATATATTTTTCTTTTCATATAAATGTCAATCACATCTTATGTGAAAGAGATAATGGGCTAAGCAAACATAGATGCATAGTAATTCCACTGACATATGAGCAATATAAACTTGTTGAGGTGTAATGTGTTTTAAGAATTCTTTTGGGTCTTATTTTTCACTTTTCCTAGCCATCACCTTGTTGTTTGCTAATATGGGTCATTTCATTGCAGAAGGGTTCTGTTAATGTAAAATTATACTTAGTGTAGAATGGTGTGGACTCAGTGGAATGAATTTGTTAATATCCCACAATAGATTGCAGTAGGGTAAAGCAGTACTTAAGAATGTAATGGTACAGTTTTCCATAAATACATTTAGATGTTTTGAAAACATACACCAAGAATGCATCAGCATATTGAAATAATATTTTCATTATTTTAATTATTTTAATTTGCCTGTTTCCCCAATGTAGGTATTACAATCCTGGGGCTGTACAGAATAGGTGGTGTAAATTCTAAGGTGCAAAAGCTGATGAATACCATATTTTGTAAGTATCAGAAGAGAATTTTGTCAGTGTGCAGTGTGTGTGCTGTGGTCCTTTTTGATGTAACTGCTGTGCTCAGAAGAGTGTGTCATATTCACAATTTTGTATCTGCACTTACTGCCACTAAATTGAGTTTGCACTCTTAAAATAAGTGATTCATCTGTAGTTTCTTGTGTGCATTAATATTCAGTTCTGCATGTTACACGTGAGCAAATTACTAAAAAAATGCTTTTCTTCTTTCTAGCTTTAAAGTTCTATTTATTGATACATATTTGGCTTGTTCCACATGTCCTCCAAAGCTTAGTTCCATAATTCATCATGGCTCAGCTTAACAGACACTTGTTCCAGTCTTTCACTTGCTAATTGATCTCTCTGATGCTTGTGTTTGCATGTCTAAGAAAAATGAATTAGTAATTCTCTGTGGATTTGGGCTTATTTAACACTTTGATACAGTGCATAAAGTTAATGTTTATGGTTACTAACTATGAGCACTGAATTTGTTTTTATTAATAATTTGGCAGAGATGAAAAGATTTAAATTGATCAGATTGGTGGGTAGTCTTGCTAATAAATAATTAGTTGAGCTAAATGGCTGATCTAGTAGCTTCCCTTTTGCTACTTTTCTAGTTAACGTGTTAGTCAAACTGTAACGAAATCCTAATTCAAATTTCTACCAGCCCCTAAATCACCTCCTGATATGGATATTGATATGGAAATTTGGGACAATAAAACAATAACAAGTGGACTAAAAAACTACCTCAGGTAAGTATGATCCCACACAGTTTCAGTATTCCTTTTCTGGCCCATTAATCTTTGGCTTGTTAATATCATATTACATTTCCTGTATCCATTGCCTTGGTAATAAATGAGTATTTTATTATCCTGCTTAATATGCCTTGATTATGTATAATAATACACACCTTCAAACTTTTATAGATAATCCTGCCTTATATAGCCCTAAATTCAATTAAATGCATGTTTTAATTTAATTTTTTTAATGTTACCACAAAGCATGTTGTGCTCAGTCTTTTCTTTGTGAATCACTTAAGTTGTGTACCATAAAAGACCATGACATTATGGTTGAATGAAAATCTAGCAAAAGCATAGGTTTTTATCTTGTGCTCTTAATATCTTCACAAATAAAATATCCCTCCTGTCATTTTTGCTGGTAAGATACAGAATATTCAAAAATTACGGTACTACTGAGATAACTCTTTTGGCTCTCAATATATAATGTTCAAAAGAGACATCATAAAAAGTATCCAACCCAGATGGCGGGTGTTCTATGCTTTCTGAAAATGGAGATTTCCTAAACTAGTCAGCTAACAAAGGGCAGCATCAGAAATCCTTGCCCTATGAATTAACCTGAAAAACATGCCTAGAATTTGTAGCAGAATGCTCATGTACATTTCACTGAAGAGACTGGCTTTGGTTGAAGAAATTTATAATACATCTTCAGAAGCGCAAGTCATTGTCGCTACTGTGTTTGTGAAATTAGGACATGAGTGGGCAAGCAGTAGCTGTGTGTTTGTATCTGTAAGGCAACTTGTGAGTCTGCCTTTCAGAGGATGACTCTTTTAAGAGCTCTCACATCAGAATTTCAGTCCCAAATTTCATCACATTTTTGCTTTTCTTGGTCAAGAGGTTGCTTCTGCAGCCCACTAAACCATGTCTGCAGCTGTCTATTTATTCCTACAATATGGAAGACAGGAAACAGAGGCTCTGTGCTGAAGTAACATTTTCCTTATTAACTTACATGGTGACACCAGATTCAACTCAAATTGATTTTCAGACAGTGTACTTGACTGAACTGTATACTACTTGAGATCAGTCATCACTGAATTGGATTTCCCTATGACCAATAGAACATTGTGCAGATGTTGAGGGCTATCATAATGACATTCAGAAAACTTAGATTTTGAGTCTGTTTTAAATTAAAAATTTGGTTTTTTTACAACTAGGTGTCTTTCAGAACCACTGATGACTTTCAAGCTGCACAAAGATTTCATTATTGCTGTTAGTAAGTAAAAAGTAAAATGATAAATATGCTTTCATGAAAGTAATATCGTTTCTAACCTCTAATCTCCTCAGTCACTATCTTTGCTTTTCTCCTTGCTCTAATATGCAGTGGTCCAGCCCTCAAAACAGAGAAGTCACACTAGATGAAGCTGTTCAGTGGTTTGTTCTGATCTTTTTAGTGCTTCTGCGTGACTGCCTTCTGCATGAAGTTTTGAACCCTCATTTAGGTGTTTGTTTGTGTTTGTTTGTTTGTTTTATATAGGCTGATCATTCTTTTGTAACATTCATCCCTCTCATCCAGGGATCTTTATTTTCCTAGCTTGCCTTGAGAAATCAGAGAGGGAAAAAGTGAACTCCTTTTCATAAATGGAGTAATTGGATACAAAGATAGCAGAGATATTTTTTCTAATGACTTCGGTTTAGAATTTGAAGATATTTCTCCATTTTCTCTTGTCTTTATAAGAATAAAAGACACAAAATAATTTTATCTTCTTTAATCTGTATTTCTTAGATTAAATCTTAAACTTCACTGAAGCGGCACATCAAGTCAATACTGCCATTAATTTGTTGGTTCTACTATTGATAGTAATTGCTTTAGGCGAGTTACTTGAAATACAGATTTCACAGTGTAATAAAAATAATTAAATTTTCCTCATCATTTGAAAGCTAATTTTGTTTGGCTCCTCTTAATGCATGTTTGTGTTAGCATACAGGCACTGATGCCATTTGTAGTCACTTCTTAGCACATGTTCTGATTTATCAACAATTTGTTTTCTGTTTAATAGAGTCAGATGATCAGAACTACAGAGTTGAGGCAGTGCATGCACTTGTGCATAAGTTACCAGAGAAGAACAGGGAGATGCTGGACATCCTTATTAAGCACCTGGTCAAGTAATTATTTTTTATTTTTCTCTTTGGTATTATTGTAAGATTATTGTTATAATTTCTGATTTAAATTTGTAAGTGTTGCTTAATCTGTTCTCTGTTGAAACAATGACACTTGAAATTACATTCGATTTCTAAAATGCTGTTATCAACTTAACTGGAATAATACTCTCTGTAAAAACAGAATAAAAACATAAAGTGTCACCAAGATGGCCAACTATGTTTATAAAATAAACCTAGTCAATGTTTTCATTCCTGTTTTTACTTACTACAGGACTTGTAACCAATTAAACTTAATAAACATCTAACACTATGCCAAGGTTGATGGAAAACACTGGTTTGAATCTGTCTCAAAGTCCTAGAGTGTTTCAGGAATGAGATAGATTAGAAAGGAGATAGGTTGATAGAGATGATATGATAATTTCTGTTCTTCATGTTCAACCTTATTTTCTCCCACAAATCTGAAGTGTAGTATCACTTGAAAGCAATAATTTGTAGTATTTTTATTTATATTTTT
>WEIU01014342.1:91828-102546 GCA_013389925.1 Aegithalos caudatus
AGCTGTCTATAGTGCAGCCTAATGCAGTTTTGTTATAGAAATGAGAACTTTGAACATGTCTTTGACACGAAATCATTTAGCCCTAAAAAAGTGGTTTTAGCCCATTATCTCATTAGCCCCTGGAGAACTAGCATTATAGTAAGCTGTTGTAAATGCATTCATTGCAAAAGCTGAGACCTTTCCTCTCCTTATGCTTGGGCTGACACAGACAGCCAGATGGAGAAACGTTTCGTAAGTTTCTTTACTCACAGAATTGTTTCATTAACTAAAAAATACAGTACCTACTCCCTTGGAACCCTCAAAAAAAGTGAAAGTATTTCATGAAGGATTAACAATTTTGTAAAAGCTGCTGGTCTAGAAGCTTCAAAATTAGAGTCATATAGAAGCATAGGAACTGACTTATTTGCTGGTGCAATTACTGTTAGGCAAGCATTATTTTCTTGACTTCTTTTCCTGGCCTCTTTATTCTCAGTGTGATCTCAGATGCAATTCCAAAGAAAAGCATACCTTAGTATTCCCTTCTTTAATTGTTCTCTTTAACTCCTGCTTTTGTCATCTTTGTCATGATTCTCATTTCATATAGATGTAATCTTAGTTTTACACTGAATGCCTTCAGTATTTTCTTTCCAACATTCAATTTACCTCTTCTAATTTCCATATAATTTGCCAGCTGTTGTTTCTGCTAGCAATTCTAATGAGACTGAATTTAAAATTGGTCTCTTGAGCATATTAGACATCTTCCTCCCCAGTCGTTTCTCCTACCACTGTGTGGAGATTTTTCAAGGAACAAATAAATGACAAGTGCCTAATTTTATGAAAATGGGAAAACTTGGGGGAAAAAGATTCAACCTCCTGTTTTCATCATTCTTTTGTTGAAAATCCAATTTCAACGTGCATATTTCCTTCCCTATATTTCTTTTAGCTGTTCAGTTCCTTTATAAATGCTTTTGCAGTGAAGTGAAAATGCTGTAGCTCTGGGTTATAAAATAAGGATAATATTATTTTTTTCTTGGTTTAAGTCATAAGGTCTTTACCTCTTTGCCTAGCTTGACTTTTGTGTTCCTGTGCAAATTTAGATAGGCTTAGATGATATAGGATGTAAATCATACTAAAAGCAAAAAAACCAAAACTGGCAAATCCTGAAAAGCACCCTGGAGAGAGGTGATACTGCATGGACACATAGTCAGTAGCTAGGCAAACATTGCAAGTTTGGTGTTACTCTCACATGGGTAACTCATTTTTTTGTTTTTAAGCCTACCTAGTCAAATTATGTCTACACTAAAGAATTAATCATTCTTTGGCATGATTTAACAATACAGTGCTTTTCTGTGGGAGGTATTTGGGAGTCTGCAGCCTGGGAGTATCACAAATTTGCTGGTGATACATCAAATGAAGAGATTTTGAGGAGAAAGCAATAGCATCTCAATGAATGCCCTACCTGAATCACCTGAAATGCGTGATTACCTCAGCTTGTATCTGTGCTGTAGCTCAGCAGCAGTAGGAGTAGGTCAGGGGAAAGTGGCTATCAAAGTGATCCATTTACAGCCCTGGCTTCTTTCTCTTCTTCAAGAAATCAAGAAGAAAGAAATCAAGCCTTTGAAATGTGTTACAGAAAGTCCTTTCTGGCTACAGTGTTATTGAATTCACCATTTATTTTATTAACCAAGCTCCCAAATTTGTAACCAAGGAAACCCAAACACCAGGCAAACACTACCTTCTCTCTTATTCTGTAAGATTATAATGTTTGTGTAACAGACCTCTACGGTTACTGTGCAGCACACAGCAGAGTAACATTGCAAAGGGAGGGGGTTTTAAAGGTCTTTATAGCATATCTAAAGCTGAGTTATTCAACATTCCAGTTTCATTGAAATACTAATGGACTTCCCAAAAGTCTAGGATAAGCATAAGATCTGTTTCAGAGAAAGTTAGATTAAGCTAAAAATGTGCTTTAAAAATTGAGTCATTTTCATAGTAGGGCTTCTAAATAGTGACCTCTGCCAGTGTGTTTGTCTGAGGTAACATTCTGGAAAGTTTTGAGATAACTTATTGAAGCAATATAAGAAATGTATAAGAAGATAGGCGTTTGTTTTCCTGCAGTTTATAATCGTGCTGCCTCCTGTACAAAACCGTATTTTTCCTGCTTCTTGATGTAAATGGGGTGCTAAAATCTTCCTGTCCCAAATATGAGGGGAATGTTTTATATATTTTACTATTTCTTAATTTTAAAAGCTGCAAGAGTTATTTTAATTGTGTAGAAAGTGCTCAGCTTGACCATAGTAGCAGATGGCAGTGAGAAGGAAGAGGAAAATGTGAACCAGTGCCTCACTAATAAGTTCCATTTGGTAACAGAGTCAATAAAATTAGGCATTAAGGTGATTTTAAAATCCTGACTTGGCATAATATTCCTAAGACATGAGGCAATGGAACAGCTGTGACTGCGGAATCACTGGCAGTTGTTTCAAAGGATCTGTGATGACAGAGTTTTTATCTGGCAAATCTTAGTAGTACGGAGGGAAATGAGGCATTGAGTAACATTGATTGAGATTTAAATAGCTGATAAATTATTGGGAAAACTAAGCTTCTAAATTCTACATTAAAAAGAAAAAATGCAGAAATGATAAAGTATGTGATAACAGAATATACAGAAGTAAAAGGTTAATATCTTTTAAAGCCTTATGTCATTATGATCGTCTAATGTTATCTGTCACAGGAACGTTACAAGAAATGTAATAGTAATAGAAAAATTAAGAAACAATAATTTCACTGAATCCATTGATCCCTTGTTTTCACGAAACTGATAAAGAGATCCTATTGCAAATTGTTGTCAGTAAATAAGCTTCATTCCTTTACATGAAAACTAAGGTATATGGTTGATTTCTGTTACCAGACAGCATTTTCAATCAAACCAGTTAAAAATATATAAGGACCTGTGTAATCATTGGAGAGAGATAGTGCTTGCCCTAAGACGTCTAAATTTTAGGTGTTCTGAATCTCTCTGTGTGGAACTCCAACTACAGTTGCCTTTCCCTGTCAGGTATATCAGGAATTGAAATATAACTCTAGGAAGACATACTCGTTATCCATTAAGTTATTGCATGATAGCCTTAATGGAAAAGAAATATAGTACTTGTATTACATTGTATTTTGATTCTAGTATTAAGTGGAAGTTTTAAAAATGTATTTTAAAGAGAGGCATGAATTTGGGATCTTGTAAAATTAGTAGTCTTAGTAAGTTTTTGTCTGTTAAAATTGTAGTTTAGCACAGCAATTAAAACATTGTTTGTGTTCATTTAAAGGGTATCATTGCACAGTCAACAAAATCTAATGACTGTATCCAACCTTGGTGTTATCTTTGGACCAACTCTGATGAGAGCACAAGAAGAAACCGTGGCTGCTATGATGAACATTAAGTTTCAGAATATCGTCGTTGAAATTCTGATTGAGCATTATGAAAAGGTAGAAAGAAATTATCTGTTTATGAAGTGGAACTAAGATCTCATTTTTGTTACCATGATTAAGTCCTTAAGAATAAAGAGTCCAAATTTTGTAGAAGGTCATTAGTAGAAATCATAGTTTCTTCCCACTCCATGCTACGGGTCTGTGTTCCTAGCAAGTCTTTCATGGCTGTGCAAGGTACAGATTGAAGACATAATCTCCCATGCTTTGAAGGCATGGCTCTGAATCTTCAGTTACATTCTGAAGATTGCTTCCTGAATCTAGGAACAGAAAGAGAAGGTGGTAACTTCACTCCTGGCTGCTCCAGCTCTTTCTTGCTACCACTGTATGAAGGTTCACTGTAGGTGAATGCACAGATTCTTCTCTGAGTGCACCAGGTCAGCTGTTTCTGACCATTGCTGTTCTTAGGGGTCATGTCAGCTGCATAGTGGAGATTAGTCACTAGAAGAGTTTAGAAGGACTTTACCAGGAAATCTTAAACACTTACTTTCAATCACTACCATTGCTGGTATCAGCTTCACTGAAAGGCTTCCTCAGATTTTTTTAAATTTTAAACTATTTGATTTCAGGATTCAACCCAACATTCAAGAACCTCCTTTACTTAGTAGTCAAAAGCAATTTTATTCTGGGGATCTTAGTTGAGCTATGTCATCTCCTCTGATGACTGACAAAGTGAAAAAACTTTGAGTTTCTTTCATTACGCATTACTCAGCTAAGGGACAGTTCCCAGTCAATATCAGGATCCCCTGCACTGGTTGATCAGTAGATGCTGACAGTACAGCTTGGTATCATCATTTATATGTCAGAGAGACTCCCCAAAATGGCTATGATCCTGACAGCCTCCTTGTCTCTGATTGCAAAACATATATATTGCATTTTTTCAACACTGAATTTCTTCTCCAGAAAATCAGAGCTCAAAATTCAGCACAAAGACTATGACTGCACAACCAAAGTCATCCCTGCTCTATTTGTCTGTCTACAGACATGTTTTTATATTGATGCGCTGCTCACTAGTGCTTAATAAAGTTTTATTGTACTCCAAGAACATCTCAAGATGTCTACCAAAGTATTTCCTACTGTGGAAGTACATTTGCTTTCTTCCACTTCTATGAATGGCATGGCATAAAGATGTCTTTCATGGTTCACTTAATCTTTTGGGAATGCCCTATAGCTAGAGGGCCCAGAAATCCTTTCAGAGATGCCTTCTGACATAGCATGGTAAAGAAATGAGTTTTTTCTGCAGTAATGAAGTGAAGAATTGACCAGTGGTAGCAGTGGTATGTAAAAGATAAGAACCAGGAGATGGCCTTAAACGTAAAGTTGTTCCTCATTTTACTTGACTTATTTGGTCAAATAAAGCTTTTTGAATCCAAATTTGATTGTAATAAGTTATGACTGTGACATATTTCTGTGATATGGAAAACTTTCTCTGGAACACCAAGAAAAAAAATCAACCTTGTCATAATATTTTTTAAAATATATTACTTCTTGGAGAAGAGTCATTGGTAGGCAACTATTTTGTTTTAAAATTTCATCTGCTAAGCCCTTCTTAACAAGAGCTAGAAAATAAATATTTCAACAAATTAATACAGATATTTAGTACAGCTCGGTATTGTGGATCTTGATTTGTAAAGTGAGATCAAAGCAAAGGTTATATTCTGTGACTTAACTCTTTTGTAATGTATGAGACTATGATAGTGTTAATTTCAAGCACAGTGGGGAGGAAAACAAATGGATTCATAATGAAAGTGTAAGAGTGCCTCTATTGTTTAATGATTTTTTTCCCCTTTATTTTAATCATGCAGATATTTCACACTGCACCAGACCCCAATATTCCTCTTCCCCAGCCTCAGTCCCGATCGAGTTCAAGAAGAACAAGAGCAATTTGTCTCTCCACTGGGTCACGTAAACCCAAAGGAAGATACACGCCATGTCTAGCAGATCCTGACAGTAAGTTTGTCATTGCATACTGGTTGTCTTGCTGCTTATGTCATCTTTTAACTTTGCCTATATCCTATAGATACTGTATTCCAGTGATCATAAGCATCAGCTTTTTAACCTGTGAGTCACAGTAGCACTGTTGACTGACAGCATTCCTCACTTCTCAGATGAGGAGGGATGTTTGGTTATAGGCAAGCCTTGCATCGCATACGGTGTAACATCATTTAAAGTAGACTTTATATTCTAATCTAAATTTAGGCTACTTTGAAACTCAGAAGTTCATTATATGATGTTCATCTCATTTGCTTGCAAGATGATTAGTAAGGCTGGGAAACTGTAAATGCAGTCTTCCCTCTCCTCCTATAACAAATGTAATTCAGTCAAGGACAGGAGATCAAAACCACCACTTGGCTTTTTTCACATGCATGAAACTGTGGTCACTGCTTCAAAGTCAGCCCATTGCCTCAGCTGCCAAAACCACTGACACTTTCTTAGGTTTTCTGGAATAGAAACAAACTCTGATATTCCTGGGAGAATATTAGAGAATATGTATACTTATTATATGGCTTACTGTTTAACAGCAGGGTGTTACATTTATAATTAATTGCTGCTTTAGAATGCTTACTTATTTTTATATAGATGTAATTAAAAAGTTTCACTTCGTTCATTCTCACCCATTTCAGTCACCGCATCTTTACTTACTGGCTGTACCAGCAAGGAGTATTAAAACTTTATAAGAGCTTAAGTCATTAACGATTCTACTGTTGCAACACACTTCCTAAAGAATTTCTGTGTCCCTTGGTTCCTTAAAAGGATTTATATGAGACTGGTTCAGTAAGTTAATCCTCAGTTAAAGTGCATCTGTTCTTGATCTGTACTAATTGGGAAGTCTGTAACGTTAAGAAATCTATCCTCAGTATATTCTTGCGCAGCTGCTGCATCTTCCATACACCTATGTTACTTGTTTCCTGCCAGGGACAGTTTAAATACTAAATAACAATAGCCCCCTGCACAGAGATTGCCAGAGTGAATACTGACATGGGATCCCAAGTAGAAGTTACAAAGGAACAGTCAGTTACACTCACCAGAGGACAAACTGGGCAAGTTTCAGGTGTTTTTCACTGTGTAACTGCAGTGAATCAATACCACTGTAAGAAAGGGACAATTCTGTGCAAGTACTTTGCAGAGTGTAGGAGAGGTTCAGGCTTGACATCAGGAAGAATTTCTTCACTGAAGGGTTTATCAAGCATTGGAACAGACTTACCAGGGAAGTGGTGGAGTCTCCATCCCTGGAAGTCTTCAAGAAATGACATGGCACTTAGTGCCATGATTTAGTTGAAAACATGATGGTGTTTAGCCAAAGGTTGGATTTGATGATCTGGGAGGTCTTTTCCAACCTAAATGATTGTATGACTTCTCTGATGCTATGTTTAGTAGCAGTTTAATTGCCACAAGGTCTGATCCAGCAGCTGTCCAGTTTTGCTTATTAGCTGAAACTCAGCACTTGTGTAAACAAGTTCCAATTAGTACCTTACTTGTACCCTGAAATGCTGAGGTAGAAGCAAAGGTACTCTTCATACCAAATATATCTAGGTGTGGCAGGAGACAGGTAAGAGGGAGCCAAGGCTTCTGGCAATAACATTTTCAGGCAGTTTTAGGTCACCATCTAAATGAAGCATGGACACAATCATATTTCAGGAAATAAAGGAAATCTGTATGGTGTGAGAAAAGAGATCATATGCAGATTTCATATGGTAGGGAAAGAAAAAAAATTACAGAAAATGAATCTGATAAAAAATGTATCAGCCGATTTTGCAACTTTCAAGGGGCTAATGCTCTGTAAACGGACAAGAGGAGTCTTCAAGTTGTAAATAAAAAAAGAATTGTGTTCTTTCTGCAGCAAACCACAGATTAATGAATTTGATAACAAATAAGGTAGAAAAGAGCTAAAAGTGGTGTGAAAGAAATGCACATGATTAGAAAATGCAGATTATTTTTTCAGTCTCCCTTCCCCTTCCTCCTCTCTAGGTGACTCGTACAGCAGTAGCCCTGACAGCACTCCCATGGGTAGCATCGAATCTCTGTCTTCTCACTCCTCTGAGCAGAACAGCACCAGCAAGTGCACACCCTCACAGCCAAGGGAGAAATCAGGAGGGATTCCATGGATTGCTTCTCCCGCTTCTTCTAATGGCCAGAAAAGTTCAGGCCTGTGGACTACAAGTCCAGAATCCTCATCAAAGGAGGATGCAACCAAAACAGATGTGGAATCAGACTGCCAAAGTGTAGCTTCTGTCACTGGACCAGAAAACGCCTCTCCACCAACAGACCTGACCAAAAAGAGTTCCTACAGTCTGTCTGGGCTGAAAAGGTCTTCAGCATCTTCCCTTAGATCAATTCCATCAGCTGAAGGTAATTTACAAGGTCTTTTATCACATCAGTGTTAACTTAGGCATCAGAAAGCAAGAGCTGGTTCTGAAAGCTAATGATGCTCATTAGTCTTTGTTTGTTTGTTTGTTTGCTTGGTTTTAAATTTTATGGTATGTTGTTTCAATTTTCAAACTGCTTCTGACACATTTCCATTGCTTATACCCTGCAGAGTTCACACAGCTTAAAAGATACGTTTCACAAATTCAGATCACTCTCTATCCTCCTATGATTCATCTATAATTTATGATGAAGAATAATACTATATATTAGAAATATTAGTAATAGAGGCATTGTGCTTGTAGTTTGGGATCTCTGTATTATGAGAGCTTTTAAAGGATTATTAAGCGTTGGTTGGTCTTTGGCATAAGGAAAGAAGCAGATGCAGTTTTCATCTTGCAGAACATCCATGGAAACAAGGCAGCAGTCCACTGATAAGTCACCTGAAAGGACACATGTGGACATGGCTTATATTCATTAAAAGGATGTCTTTTGTGTGCTATACAGTCTGTACACATACAGATTTGCTTTATCAAGTTACAGTGGCAATTGATTAAGGCAAATCATGTATTTTTTAAATTGCATGAAACTTTTGTGGATATCAAAATGTTAATTCTTACAAATTAGTGTGGTCTGATTTCACACTGCTTTGATCGGTTGACTTCCTGAGAACCATTTCCCTGTGATTTTTTTCAATTTTATGCAAAGTGCTACTTTATATAAATGCTCTTACTCTCTCTTTTAAGTAATTGTACTATCCAGCCACGTAATTGCAGTGTAATTTTTTAGCCTTCTCAATTTTAACGTCACTTCCTCAATTCTTTCTGTTGATCCTTTTCTCCTGGCTTTTTGCCTGAAAGGCTGTTTCTTCTCACTCTTAGTAAGTAGTTTCTCTACCTGATTTGACTCCTAAAAAAATAAAGGGAAAAAAATCAACAACAGCATAACCTTTGCTTTGCATAGTTGTACATGTTGTGAAACAACTTCAAATCTGCCTTAATGTTCCCTATAATTTCGCATTTTCTTTAGGTAACAAAAGCTGCAGTGGATCTATACAGAGCTTATCTTCAACAGATACCAAAGATACATTAAAGGCTCCACCAAACCCTGATTTGCCTCCCAAAATGTGCAGAAGATTAAGATTAGATACTGCATCAAGTAATGGCTATCAAAGACCAGGATCTGTGTAAGTCATTAAGGCCCTTTGGAGATTTGTGTTGTTACAGTATTGTCTATTATAAATAAATTCCAGAGACGTACATAAGTAATTAAAAAAGCATGCATGAATACTTGATTTTAATATTTCTGTATTTGTTAATTATTGATCTAGTTTTGTTAAAATTCTGTGCCAAGGAGATGGCACAAAGTCTGCTTAAGTCAGTTGAAAGACTACCATTGACTTTATTAGACTGGAGACAAGGTAGAAATGTTTCCTAGAAAAAATTAGTATTATTGCCTCTGGTTCTTCTGGAATTTAATGTTTCAAGGAGAAGAAATGCTACTTACTGTCTATGCCGTTGTCTCAGAAAGATCATCAGATTTTATTTTTGGAAGTTCAAAATTGGAGGAAGGAAAAAGAAAACAAAACCAGCCTTCAGCTCTGAAGTTTCTTCAGTCGCTGCATGATGAATAGTTGCTTTCTAGCAGTTGAGGTTTGGCTTGGTTTGGTTTTGGTTTAGTTTTACTTCTTTAATGCTGAAAGGAGGATAGCTCTAAGCCATAGAGATTGTGAGATTTTAGCCTGTTGGGATTTGGGTTAATAGAGTTTCTCAGTGGTTTCAGAAGACTGAAAAGTCAGAAGATCTCTCCTGATCTGACTTTGACCAAGAATATCTCTGTCCCAATGGGCAAGTGATTTCCAGATCTGCAGAGCATCAAGAAGTTCCTCAAATACTGCAGGATATCATTCAGCCTCTCCACTTTGTAATCTGGAAGGGATCGCTGTAGTCATTTCACACTCCTGTGTCTTACTTAAAAAGATTTGTGCACAGCTAAGAGTTCCAGCATGATAGTGATAGACTTTCAGTAAAAGCATTTCCAATATATCTATTGGCTATCCATGAAGATAGTTTTAAACACAAGATGTTGAAGTTTCCATTGGTGACACAGCACAGCACTGGAGCATGCAGAAGTCCTTGGCCCCAGTTAGGTTATGCTCTTTAAAGCTCTGGTGAATATAAATGAAAAATTAAATAAATTTAAAAATTAAAATGTGTAAATGTCTTTGGATGATTAAAAGTGAAACTAGTGTGTGTAGTGTAAAGCAAGGTGTTGCATTTATTTTCAGAGTGGCTGCACGAGCGCAGTTGTTTGAAAGTGCTGGTTCACTTAAACAAGTTTCTTCAGGACGGTAAGTGCTACAAACTTCTGTAAAATCTGTTGTTTTGCTGGCTTCAGAGATTGAAAGAGAAAAGTTGGAGATTTGCTCTGTGTCTTTTGGACAGTGTCATGTGGCATGTGAATTTTTTTTTTGTTTATTAAGCTCATCCTTTCTTCAAAAGAAAGCTAAATTTCACAGAGAATATCAGCCAGTCTGGTTATTCTCTCACCTGGGAGAATACTGGGAGAGGCTCAGGTCAGCTGCCTGCTTAAGGACACAGATACATGAGAAAATGAAGAGTATTTAAATTAGGATGAGGGTGCTGTACTTTCTCCATACAGCTGTTTGTATGGAATGGCTTCAGCAGAGTAGCAAACCTGCTGGTTTATGGTAATTTGCTCATATAGGCAGGTCTGGAATAACATGTACTTTAGGAAGTTCAATATTAACTTGATCAGGATTTCTGTATTTACCATCACACCTTCCATGCCTCGGTGTCTGTCTGGAGAAACTGTTGACCTTTTTTCTTGATAGTTTGCAGAAGGAAGTATTGGCATTTTCTTCACTTTTTTTTTTT
>WEIU01014342.1:106101-131182 GCA_013389925.1 Aegithalos caudatus
AGATTATATAAAGTAATGATTCAAGACACCTGTCTGGTGAAGTGTAGATGGCAAACTCTTCACAACAGGAGGCACCAAGGACTTCTTTTGGAAAAACTCTACTCAGAGCAGTCTACACCTGCCAGAGACCAAGCTAACATTTAAGCAAAGTAACAAACAGGGATCCAGTTCTTATCTTGTTTTAGTTAGCTGATGGGATGTAACCAGGATGACAGTACTAAAAATCAGAACTGTTTCCAGGGCCCTGAAATAAACTGCAGCTTGGATATCGTACAACTCAAAATTCCTGATCTCCTCTGAAAATCTCCTCCTGAGAATGCAACCCTTGAGGAGTCATTAGTTCTCTTAAGATGATGGCAAAACATGTCATTTAGGCCAGTTGTAAGTCAGAGAACCAACAGCAAAGCTTATTATTCAGAGGGAAGAATCGTCTCTGGAAAGCTCTCACTTAAAAACTTCAGAATATGTCCATCCATGCTTATACCCTTTTAAAGGTTCAAATGAATGATGATAATGCTTATGTTGTGGCACTGTTAATTAATCTATCATGCAGCTCTTTTATCTCACTGTTTTGGGAGAAGGACATGATAGATTTCATGCCACTTGCATATACACACTGTCAAAAAGTATGCAGAAAACTTTAAACTTTGCCACAGGTCACATATTGGGTCATTGAGATAAATCCTGGCTAGAAGGAAACCTCAGCTGGCAATTCTCCATCATATCACACAAAGGTGAAATAGTCAACAAGTTCATCTTCATTTAGTGTAGTGTGGGTTTAAAGAAATTCAGTAAAATTGGTGGCTCATGTAAAACTATTCTGAGTGTGTAAGTTAAAGTCAAGGTATTAGGTAAAGTGGAGGAATCTCAAGAGAACTCCCAATTTCCATCTTCATCTACATTGTACTTTGCAGAATCATAGTGCCAGACCCCAAGAGGTGACTTTTTCTGTCCTCTTTCTCTGGGACAGAATCATAACTCCTTTTTGTCTCATGATTACTTTCTAAGTATTATTTTCTTCTGTAGACCTATTAACAATAGTTTCTCACAGGTCAAGTTTTCAGACCTTTAATGACTTGATGATCACTTTTGAATTTGTCTCCATGCATGGCTTGCTTCAACGAGTATGCTCATTTCAGTACTTATTTGAATTACAACTTCATTTTAAAAGCTTCTAATTATATTCCTGTTTAAATATCTATGTGGGATGTCAGTCTCTTTTCTGCAATAACATGCTTGTTAACTCCACTAAGCTTGAAGTTATTACCTGCTACATTTCTACTCCTCTGAACTGCTGTGTAACCAGTTATTATCACGTAGCATTTACACATCTGCTTATTCCTATACTTCCCAGGTTTTAATTTCCTTTATACCTTGTTTCTTGTTATCTCATTTATTGCAAGCCTGTAATTTTTTTTTTTTTTTCAGACAAGCAAAAGCCATGTATTCCTGTAAGGCTGAGCATAGTCATGAGCTGTCTTTCCCACAGGGGGCAATATTTTCCAATGGTAAGATTTGTTTTACATTGACATATATATTAAAAAAGAACCTATAAAAAACTGAACTGTATCACAACATGGGGGTGTAATTCTCTTTTTAGCTCTCAGGTTTTGCCCTGATTTTTCAATTTCTCTTGAATAAATATGATCTAAATAAATATATGTAGCATGTTTGAGATTTTTAACAGTGTTTAAAGTTGTGTCTATGTTATGTTTTGGTTTTTTTTGCAGTGTATCCATCAGTGGAACCAGGCTGGTTAAAGGCAACTTATGAAGGCAAAACAGGACTAGTTCCTGAAAATTATGTTGTCTTCCTCTAGTAATCTTTAGTGGACAGCAATATCTTCATGGTATCCATGGTAACAAATAATAAGCACTATGATTTTTATCTGACACAGATATGGGATCAGCCCCTTAGCTGAGTGGTAGATTTCCTTCAGATGCTGCAGCTGCAGGTTACAGAGCTCCCTGCCAACAGAACAGAATGTGATGAAACAGTTAACAGTTTCTGTACTGAGGATGGTACTCTGTTTAAATAACTTCCATTGTTTGCAAAAGGTTGTTCTGTTCTTCTTTTATGGGTAAGGAACACTAGAGCAATAAAATTTTTAAAAATGCTATTTAGCTGCAGACTTTGAGGTCCGAGGATGTTGCTCACAGAAATGTGAAATTTAGAGACAAAGCACTATATGACATTTCTTGTAATCGATGGTTTTTAATATGGAAAATCGTGGACTTTTTCATAATGTAAGTACTGCTTCTATTGTGATCTGAATTCTCCCTTAGAAAACTTGATTCTAAAATTGATCCTAATCATTTCAAATAAGAAATGACTATAGTAAATCAGAAGTTGGAACTTCTGTTAGTCATTGAGTTACAATATGGTATAGAATTTATACAACTGACACTGCCTGCACAATGACTGCTTATTCAGAATGTGATATGTTTAATGAATGTTTCATTCAAATACTTATTAAGCTTCTTTCCTGCTTTCTGTATCAGCATAGATAATATTAATAGCTTTTATTTCAATGATAACCATCATCTGGAAGATATTCTCTCTGTCCCAGAACATCTGTAGAAAACAAGGAAATGCTGAATCTGGACTGATTGGTAGTCATGTGAAGTGAGCAATGAAAAACAGTTTTGAAACTTGAGATAAATTGTAACTCGTTCTTTTTCCATTGCAAGTAAGACAAATGACCTGTGAACTAGCCAATTTTATAAGCTATGAATGCTAAAAACTCCATGTAGCAATAAAATTACTTAGTGTTATTTCTCCTGATTTCTGCTAAAACATTTGACAAAGATTCTCTCCTTCCACAGAATAAAACTTCCTTACTTTTCAAAGGTGTTGTAAAGACCTATTGGTTGCTCCTGGTAGGACTGAAAAAGAAAAATAAATAAATAAATAAATAAATAAAACCAAGTCAAAGAAAACCCCAGAAACCATAAGTAGCTTTCTGAATCTGAGCAGTTCTCTTGTACACCTTGAGGGAAAACATGCACTGCTTGCTTGGCTACTTACCATTCTGAATTGAAAACCAAGACATTTAACCTCCATCTTAGTATTTATTCAACATCAGTGCTTCCAAAACAATTCACTGTTTCATAGAACTATCTAGGCTTAGTTTCACTGATCTGTCAAGGCTCAGTTCTTTCTTCAGTAGCAGAAGTCAACATATAAACCATCTGTTGATTTCTAAGTTGTACACTGCTTCCAGAAAGTTTAAAGAAGGACTGCTGTTAGGGGTAAAAACATCAATAATTTTTTACCTGCTGCTTGTTTCTTTCCATAGCCTTTTTCTTGTTTAAATTGAAAAGTAAGACTTGCCAACACAAAGAAGCACGTAACATTCAGAACATTCTTTTCTTATATTAGTGCATGAATTCTTCAGAGCAATTGCTGGATTTCGGGCTGGTGGCAGAATCCTGCAGGATCTTTCTCCTCACTAATTCAAGTACTGAGTGATGATCACAGAAAGAGGCTTGAAGAACAACCTTCTAAAAATGGTCTTTTAATAGGGGGAGTCTGAGCAAGACTGGCTGCAGGCAGTTGAGGACAGACCCCATGCATTAGTGACTGAGTGACCTGGGTTCTTTCTTCACCCTAAACAATTTCATTAATCCCAAAACATGTTTCACTTCATCTTAAATCCAGACAGTGCCCAGTGCATTGTGATGAAGGGTTGTTCTTGATGGCACTGGCCATGAAGATGACACGTGTGCTCATCTAGTTTGCCCAGAGCAGATGTGAAAGGAAGTGAAGATCTTTTCTCAGCCAGTTGAATCTTTCTTCATTTTAAGGCAAGCCAAGTTTTCTTTGTCTGAGCTATGCCTGAGAGTGCGTTTGCCCTGAGACCAACATGGTCTTGGTTGTGTTTTTGCTGTATTTCACAATCAAAAAACTAGGCTGTGAAAAAGTTCGCCTCTGGTGACCTTCCCAGGAAAAGTGCTGCTGCAGGAAAAAAGGAGCAGAAAAGGAAGCAGAACTTTGAGCAGAGGCTGGTAGCCTAGCATGTCTCACACAGCCAGAAAAATGCAGTGATCAGAGGAAAAAATCCCAGCTTCTGTCTGTTGCATGGGGTCAGTAGCAAACCTGTATTGAACATCCTCTGATGACTCCTTATACCTCTTAAGGGCAATTTAATTGTTCTGAAATTCTTGAGGAATTGTGAAATAGAAAATGTAGATGTTTGTTCTTGCTTTGTTCTTGCCTGATCTAAAAATAAGTGGGGAAAAAAAAAACAAGTTTAGGTAATTCCACATCCCCTGTATGTGTCTCACAATTCTCCAGTACTGTGTTTTGAAAGCAGCTGTTCTGAGTGCAAGCTAGAGAAGTCAAAGATGCCAAGTTCATTAAAAATTTTGTAAAACTGCCAGGTTCAGTTATAGATCAAGCAAGTAGAGCCTGTGAGTGCTGAGGGAAAGGTTGTAGAAAGACCTGGAGGAATCCCTGTGGAGGAGAGGTGTTTCATCTGTTCCCATGCATTCATCTCACATTAGACCAAAATTAGGATTGGAGAAGACAACTTCATAAAAAACTGGATTCCATTCA
The DNA here is from genome assembly GCA_013389925.1 of Aegithalos caudatus. Taxonomy (NCBI): domain Eukaryota; kingdom Metazoa; phylum Chordata; class Aves; order Passeriformes; family Aegithalidae; genus Aegithalos; species Aegithalos caudatus. The sequence continues at coordinate 110,659 of WEIU01014342.1, forward strand.
TGTGCTGCTCACAAAACAAATCTGTATTTTCCTCTGTAATGCTCTGCAGCTTTTTTACAGCACCTTCTTCTGAACTAGCCATAAATAATTTTTAAGTCATTGAGCTTTAAAATGGCATTTCCATCTGAAAAATGTTATGCCCATTCTTACAGTTTGCCACTCACTCTCCAGGAGTAGGGGGTTTTCATTTTTGGAAATCTGTGGGATTTGTGGTTTTTCTTGTACTCCCCTCTGCAGCACGTAGCAGCACTTCCTGTGTGATCCCACTGCTGGGTTGTGGGTGCCCCAGCTCTTCCCTGCCTTTCAAGAGGGAGTTTACAAGAAGCTGTAGCATGAACCAGAAAGTTGAGTAAGCAGGGCTGCAAAGACTGAATGAGGGGAGGGGGCAGCACCAAAGCTTCTCAGATGATGATACTCTAAGGCCTGATCAAAAATCCTTTCTGACAATAGCAAAGAATCAGAAATCCATATAACATTTAAATATTTTGATAATGCCTTTAGAGAAAATTAGGCAATCTGAATTAAATTAGCTCATAGTAGTGATTTACTGTTCTTTATGGAAATCAGACTCACTCTACAAGCAAAGGTTAAACATTTTTTAAATAATTATCATTATTATCCTTCCTAAAAGGATGCAGCAGGTTTGTTCCAAATATCACTGTAGAATTCAAGGTAGATGATATATTGTTGTTGTTGTTGTTTGTTTTGTGGAAATAATGTCTGTACCCACAACATATAATTAGCCATATTTTTTCTTTGTTAAACCTTTTGATACATGTTGCAGCACAACATGAATCAAATTAATAGTGTGAAGGACTGATATATTGTATGATAAATATGTAAAGTATATTAATATTCTATATTCACACTTTTTATTAATGATGATACACATTTTTTGTGTGTAATTCCTATGATTTCAGTATTAAAATGTCCTTGCCATATTTTGGCATTTAGAGTTATATGTAACAAAACTGTTAAATTAAACCATAGTTATCACTTATGTCCCTGACTCCCCTATAATGTTCACTGTACAATTATTCCTGAAAAAAAAAAAAAAAGGATTTGCTGACCAGCACTATTCCGTGATAGTAATAGTAACTTATTTTCCTTTTATATATTTTCTGGTGCTAATCTCTATTCTCTGTCTGTAATTGGATTGAATTGTAATGTGCCTTTAGAAAAGACGTGTTGTGAGAGGAAAAGTTGTAAAATTCTGCAGTTCAGAATGGTAATTACAAAAACAGACAAAAAAAACACTGTATGGCAGTAATTGAATTTTTTTGTTATTAACTTTTCTCCCCTAGCCTATTTTCTACTTGATAAGGTTGCATCAGAATAAATAATGAAACTAAAAAGCACATTGTTCTTGATATTTCTTTCCCTAAGGCAGAAGGTTGTGCAATTTTGGATTGAGCAGCAAGAAGAGAAATCCCACTTAAGGAGCACATCCTCCATACTGGGATGGATCTTCTCCATTGATGGAAATTCTCAAAGCTGTAGTGAAGACAGACCTTTGGCAATTTATAGGGAGGGTTTGCTGGCCAGAAGCCCCAGAAAGGAGACAGAATATTCTGCTAATGGGATAATCTACAATCTGGCTTGGTGTTGTCCTTTCTTTCAGCAGAGAGGCCTGGTTAAATTGTTCAGTGGCCAGACATCGAAGCCATAGGCAACCTTATTCTCTCTCTGGCTGGCCACAGAGTCCTGAGAGTGGTGCTGCTGCTGCAGCTCCTGCTAAAGTCACACTGTCAGTCTGGCTGTGTCTGTACCCATTGGGAGGCCTCTTCTAATTTAACATTTTGCATGGGCTTTGGGAGTTTGCTTTGTTCTGTTTTAGTAAGGTGCTTGGTATCCAAACAGGCACTAATTCAGTCACTGAAGATCCTATCGGTTCCTTAATTGCCCTGTGTGTGGCAGTGTTTAATAAGCATCGGATTATTCTTGTTGTTTTAAGTGTAGAGCACAGTGCTCCAACCCTTGGATGCCTCAGCCGAAAGCTGTTTTGCATTTGAGCTTTCTGCAAGTGTTTCATTGGGAATTGGCATCAAAGCTCTGGCACTACACATAGCACCATTATCTCTGCAAGAGTTTCTGTTGGAGCAAAGGGCAGAACAGCTGAACAGGGCACATGGATAGTTTCACTTTTCAATCATATTTATGGCAGTTTTGGAGGTATTAGAGTTTATAGGGGTTACTTTAGATACTATATGGTATTTTAATAGGAAAATATATACAATCAATAACTATATCTATTTAATAAAGTCCTACTAAATTATCTTTTTGAACTCTCTGTTTATTTTGTAGTGTGGTTTCAATAATTATCTGCACTCTGTATATATCTACATGTAAATAACTAGCATGACATGCATAAGCTGACTTTGCAGACGTAATTCTATGTTGTACTTTACACTGTATTTCAAAAATTTGAAAAAGTGTTTTTCAAAATAAAAATCCTTTATACACAAACTGGTTTTTTATTGGTTTTACATTTGAGCCCTGGTTCAGCCTTTTCTTTTTTCCAAGTATTAACACTTTGGTTCCACTTCTATCCATACCTGCATTTTAGAGTAACATTTCACCCCTGAGGATGCTTTACATAGGTGGGCATGTTAATGAGTACCAGACAATAGTCTGTCATACACTGTCCTGATCATGTGGATGTCTCCAAAGATGTGGCTTTTGAGGACAAGAAAATGACAGCTTTGGATGTTAGGTAGCAAGAAGCAGAGCCCTGGTATATGGCAGAATCTTGCTGATGAGGTCTTTGCCTCTGGAATTCAGCAGGTGGATGGGCTCCATTTCAACAGCATTGCCAGGTGGGGGAAGCAATTGAGTGCAGTGGCTTCTGCAAGTTCCCTTGCATGCCCTCCCCAGCATCTCTCCAAGACTTTTTGCCTCCGTTTTTACAGCCCTCAGGCTGGAGTTACAGCTGTGCTGCAGGCAAAGTGAGCTGTGAGGTGGCCTGCCTTGCCACCTGAAGAGCTCACCAGAAACTCGGGAGACTTTAATATCCCTGAAACAATCAGGCTTTTTTATGATACAGACTAAAAAACCTGTGTTTCTTAAACAAGATCAAAACAGCCAGCTGATAAACTCTCCCTGTTCACTGCTTGGGCTTGGACAGTGCAGAACATTGCAGGAGTCCAGGGAAGATGGATACTGCTCCTACATCCATGGCTGCCAGCTGCCAGCACCTGCCCCAGGCATGCTCAGCCTGCTGTGGCTCCTGCCTGCCAGCCCTGAGCTGGGCAGCTGCCCTGCCAGCCTCCTTCTGTGCAGGCACTGTGCCCACAGCTCTGCCCAGGGCCACAGCAGAGACAGAAACAAAACATCAGCACCCTGGCTGTAAGTAAAAGTGAGATTGTTGAGAAGCCAAGCAGCACAGACCAGATGGAGAAAGTCTTTCCCTTCCAATGCTTTCTAAAAACTGCTCCAAGGTGAAGCCTGTATTTCACATCTCTCCCTGCTTGAGGATTTGAGAGATGTGGACTCTATTCTCAGGAATCAAAACATCACCTGCAGCCTAAAGTCACCAAACTCTTACACCTTGCTGAGATCCTGGTGTCCCAGGCAGGATGGGGCCAGGGAGAAGGCAAGGTTCCCCTTAGGACTAAGGGATGCAGTTGAGCTGGCAAAGCCCCTTCTGGCTGTCTTAGTTCTGCTGGAAAAGCCTGAGAAGTAGAGGGGCTGCAGCAAGGGGTTAGAGCTGAGCTGAAGCTTAGTGCCCTAACTTTAGGTGTAGAGAACCACCCCTGAGGTGCAGTATGGAACAATAGCAAGGGAAGCTGTCACCATCACTCCCTGCAACACTCCCCTGCCACAGGGGCTTTCAGGAAGAAGGGAAGTGTAGGGGCAGATGCCCTGAGGCACCAGCCCTGCCTTGCTGCTCTTTGTGCCTTTGTCTGTATCAGCACTGCCACGGCTCCCTCTGGGACCAGCCCTGGGGACTGGATCCTCCTCCACTCCTACTGGAGACCCGTGAATGTGATGGGAATGATCTGAGCTGCCACAGATGCCCAGTTCTGCACTGTGAGTAGGCACAAGAGGAAATGGAGAATATCTGCACTTTGATAGTTCATCAAAAATAACAGTTCGTTACTGAACTTAGATTAATTACATTTACATTTTATGTTAAAAATCTAAAATGAAATAGGTGTGTTTTCTGTTAGAGCTTTTTGCTCTTTTCCACAGGGGTGAAGGCTTCTCAGCTTTAGATCTGCTGACCTGGAGGAGTGAATGCACACTACTTTGGGGTCTAGACTAAGCTCTAAAATAGTTCTCATCACCCATTTTTCCAGTGTCCCATTTTACTTGGCATCAAGGAATAACTAAGTTGTTGTTTTTTTTAATTTGTGGGAAACCTATGCTGTCTGACATGCTATATTTTGACATTTCAGTGAACATTCAGATGTAAAGACTTAAATTGCTGTTGAATCCACACAATTGTGTTGAATTACCACATTAACACCAAATTTAAAACTCTCAAGTATGAGGCATCTGTGCTTACCAGAAAGGGTGAAGACACGTTTCATTACTTGGTTGCATTAAAGCACCTTACAGGGCATGATTCTCATGTGTTTGGAAAAATTATAATTTTGGGCTTTATTATTGATAAGGCTTCAATGTCAACTATGGAGAAAGTGATGTGTGGAACTGCTTTGGTACAGAATGTGTGCTGAGATGAGCTAGGCTGGTCACAGCCTCCTGCCTAAAGAGGAGAAACTTCAGTGACCCAAGGAAACAGCATAGGTGTAAAGTGAGCAGGTGGAAAAGTCAGTTCAGGTCTCGGCTTGGAACATTTTCTCATTAGTTTGGCATGATGCATTCCTTCAAAACCAACCTTTTAAACACAAGCACTGCTTATTAAACATGGTAAATACAGTATCTGCTCTTTCATCTTTTGAAATTTTATTTCATGTTTGTAAAACTTTTCCCGTGTCATTTGGATTAAACGCTGATACGGAAACAAAGTATTGGAAAATATTCTTGCTTCTTTTGCAATGGTTGGCTTCTTTTCTATTGTATTTATGGCAACAAGCTCAAAAAGCTGAACTAACCTAGAGCAAGTGCCTTTGCCAAAGATCACGGTGTGCTTTTTTAATGTAAACATGAAGGGATTCATGGGAACATTGAGTGACCTCCACAGCCAGTACAGAAAGGAGTCTTAATTCACTTGAAAGTACTTTGGTAATTGGAATACATCTTTCTGCCAGTATAATTGAGGAACTGATTAGTTAGACCCAGCACGGGTGTATTTCATTTAAAATTACTGTTAATGGCTCTTGGGTGCCCTTAGAAGGCATTAGAGTCCCATCTGAATGAAAAACATCAGTGATTTAGTTTTGTTGATGGTCATTGCTTTTGTATTCCTATAAAAAAATACCACATGCAAAGGGAAGCATGCAGCACATCTGGATTTGGGGTATTTTCAAAACAAGGATTGCAGTGCTGTGCTTTGGCTATGGCAGCAGGTGGGGGGGCTGAGAGGGTGGAGGTTCAGCCCTTGGTGGGCCTGGGGCAGGATGGGGTGTGGAAGGTGCCCAACACATCACAGCACAGCAGAGCTCGGAGCAGGAGCAATGGGCTCCAGCCAAGCTCCTTTGGGCTCCCCATGTTCCAGACACGACCATGCACTCAAGGCAGCCCTGGGGAGACATTGGTGTGGTGCAAAGCAGGTGAGACACTGGGAAGCCCCATGAGAAGCCTTCCAGAGGACAATTCCCAAACCTGGGCAGAACCTGAGCTTGACCCATCCATGGAGTGTTCCTCCAAATAAATTAACTGGCATACAGGATACAACTGGTTCCTAGAACAGAGCATGTGCTGTTTGCAAAGGCCTCACAAGAAGGTAACAGGGGTTAGGGTTTCATGCACCTGAGCTGAGAGGCTGAGCACAAAGTGCTGGAACTGTGAAAGCAATGACAACTGTAAATTACCACAAAGCAGGATGCCTCTCAGCAGGGAAAATCCACCAGAAGAAAAGACAAAAACCACACTAGGGGGCCCTGGGGCACCCTCCAGGGACATTTAAAGGAAGCAGGTAGATTGGAGAGACCTCAGAGATGTTTAGGTGCAAACGAATTGTGCTGGGTAGCTGTGATGCAAATATATCCTTACATAAAACCTCATTGTAATTGTCATTTTAAGTTTGTTATTTCCTGCTGTTGCTGTTGGTCAGGGATGCTTTTGTTTGGTCCTGTGAAGTGCTGTTTCTTTTCTGTAATTAGGACAAACTGCCTGCCTTGGATGGTAAAAATGGCCATTCTGCACAACGTCTTGCTCCCCAGACCTTCCCTGAGAAACCTGCAGTGAATGCCATAGGAGTGTGTCACAGGCTTCTAGCTGTGATTTGTAACATTGTTTTGTTTCCAGATGGGCACTTCTCCCTGCCCTCGCCATCCCCATCCCCCTGAAGTTCAGACAATACAAAACAAACCAGCACAACTATTTTTACCCTCAGAGCAACACAGGACCAAGTCTGCCCCTGCCAAACCATTGCCTTAATAGTTTTTCCTCATCCTTGTTTAAATGATGCCTTGAAATATTTCCTAAATGAACTGGGAAACCAACTGTAAGCATGATCATAATAGTGATATCTGTAAGCACATCAGCATGAGAAACTCAGGTGAGTATTGTGGCTTTTTAGCTAATTAGGTTTGCTGGATAGTTTATATCCAGAGGGTAAATCAAGACAGAGTGTTTATCATGGTGTTAAGTTGTGAACCTCTCACAAATAGATCCTCTCCTGAAGGCAGAAGGAACAAAAAGAGCTCTTCACTTTTCACTCCTCCTGGCACACGTTTAGGTCAGCCTTCCCTGCAGGAAATGAATGAGTGGTAACACCAAACCCACGCAGCTCACAGGGGGTGATTTAGGACACTGGACCTCCTCAGAGCATCACCTCAGCCTTGGCTCAGTTTGGTGCCTTCTCCAGTGCTGCAGCACCTTATTATGGACACTCGGGAAAGCAAATGATGGTTTCAACTGAATTCCCACACCGCAGGATCTCTGACACCGCTTATTTCTTTCATTTAGATAATCACAAAATACCAGCGCTGCCTTCCCTGTGAGCAGCCAGTGATTATTGCCTAACTCATTAGTATGTTTAAGAGGAAGCTCACTTGTGCTGTGCAGAGATGAGTCAGGCTTGAGAGCATCTGCATCATTATGGAGTCTGAGAAGTCACAATAAAAAACCCCATCTCTTTTAGGGGGATTGTTATCTGCTAAAGGTTAAAGCAAAACCTTCTACCTCAAAGGGTTTAGACATCCTGTGTCAAATGAGTGATCTTATTTTATTCTTTATAACCTTCTATCACTGTGTCTGTTAAAAAGAACAAAACCCCAAACTATCCTTTATCAAAAGAGGTGTGTGTTGAGGCTGAATTGGGACAGAGCAGATATATACATGCATACATACATACAAACAAACATATTGATCCATGGATATATTTACGAACACACAAAGCTATTCCTCTCAATCCTGAGGAACATTATTGCATAAATAAATAATTGGGGTCTAAATAAATGTACCAATGCAGATGTGCTCAACTGAATGCATATTTAAGTAGGACCACATTCTTTAACTTCAACACCTTGAAGTTCAAGTGTCTCAAAGACTTAAAAAAAATTTCTTCTGTGTGCTAGCTGCTAATAGAACTTCCACTTAAAAGAAATTAATGTATTTTTGTACTGACTATATGCCTTCCCCAGTTGTTTTATACTGCATGGAATAATTGAAACTAAATTTGGAAAATGAATCATCTGTGTGGTAAGTCCCAGCCCTGTCAAACTGTTTGTGATGTGTACATGGAGCAGTGGTAACATCCAAAATATGAATTCACAAGAACAAGGACATTCAGAAATGAAACTGCAACATCACTTTCAAGATGTTCTGTATCATGTGGAATTGATGTCCATAAGTATTGGCCTTGTTGGCATGACTAATCCTCTTCTGAGGGCACACTAACACTACAGCACATCCTTAGGAAGGGGTGACATCTAAACCAGCNGTCTCTCCTCTTGAAGGAGGACACATGGCATTTCCCAGCCATTCTGCCTGTACCCCTCACCAGGCTGTGGGTCCCACTCCTTGCCTGTTGCACACCACGTCAGAAGGCAGTGGGGTGGGAAGCAGAACAGGTTAAGGATGGGGGAAGGATCACCAGAACACTGGAGTCAGTTCCTTAAAAGCCAGGGATGATGTGCCCAGTTGGTGCAGCCAAGGAAAGGTTGCACCAGTCCAGGTCAATGACCAGTAACAAGAAAAGCTCTTCTAGCCCATGACTGAGGATCCCAGGGTAGATGGATGGCAGATGGATGCATCCTGCAGTGCTGCATCCATCTTGCACCTCAGAGGGCAGATCTGGCACTAACCAATTGTGGCAGCAGAAAGCTCCAGTTCTCTGTGTGGACATGGTAGTGAGCTCAGGCACTGCCTCTGTAAAGTCTGGGGACAATTTATTCTGAAACCCTGGCTTTTAAATGGTTATGAATAAATGATTACAGTGTGTAGGTTGCTGTGCTAATGGTGTCTACTCAGGTGTATTCCTGCTGATATGGACCAGCTCCTCTGTTCCCACAGTGCCACAGCCTCTGCTCCCACATCAGCACCTCTTGCTAGCACTGCTGTGCACTGCAGGGCAGGTTTTTTAATAAACTTTCCCTTGGTATGTGTTTGTGCCAGGAGATCAGGAATGCATTGTAACTTATTTTGATGCTTCTACAGGCTGGCAGTTTGACCGTTGCAGTTTTGATTAAAGTCACAACCTTCCATCTAAGAATAAATAAAGGTATAAATAAATAACTAGAAAAGGTTTTATTGTATTCTGTCTTGTAGATGGTTTGAATTGCAAACAAAATGGAAAACAGTTCTGCCCCTCCCCCCTACCCCATCCCAGCCATATGGGATTGACCTCAGTGAATAATCAGTGTGCATTTTCTCTAACCTGGAGCTGCCAAAGCATTCCCCCCAAAATCAGCCCCCAGCAGTTGCCCTGTAGGACTGCAGCACAAGTGGCTCCACCAGCCTGGTTCTGGCAGCTGCAGCCCCCTGTGCAGTGACAGCAGTGCCATTCTGCAGCTTTACCCTCCACTCAATCTAGTGGAGTTTTGTACATCTACTGGTAGCTGAAAAGTTAAACACATCTCATACTACTACAAAGCAAGCACATCCCCATTTTATTGGACATGGCACAACGTAGCTAGACAACACCTTTGCAAAAATACTTGAAGATATTATTTCAAATATACAAATATGGAGATGAAAGATCCTTTTCTCAAGAGGAAAATACAGAAATCTGATACAAGTCTCTTTTTTTCCCCAAAAATAAAAACAATAGCAACAAAGCATAAATTATGTCTATCATGATCCTGAATGTTAAATACAGAGACGTATGATTATCAGTCCAAAGATGTCTCAAAATTAAGGATTATTTGTCTTTCTACAGAATATTCCCATTGAGGTTACAAATGCTCTATAAAGTGTTAATGTATTACAGATCCACATAACCCATTGGGAAAAGGTGTATTGAAGGCATAGGAGTGGGGGGAGGATAAATGCTTCACAAATATGGGACCTCTTCTCTATCATGTAGTTTTTCTTAAAATTAATTAAAGTCTTCATGGAAGGCTTTAAGGATACTTGAAGTGAAAAATATCATGAAGTCATATTTTCAGCATTTCAGATGTTTGGAGTTTGCTTTTTTTATGTCTGATTTGTACAACCTTTTGGCTGCGGGTTTCCAAACAGACACATTACCTGTATTTTGAAGCTTGAAAAAGGGAAGCAGTTTCTGTCTCCCAGTAAAACCTAAGCTGGCTGTACCATCACTAGGAACTACTTGTAACAGCAGCTGGGAGTGTGATTGTGTAAAATTATTTTAAGAAAAAAACTGACCAGTGCAGTGTGACTATCTTGTAAGCTGAGCTTTAGGATACAAAACATCTAAATTTTTAAGTGAAAAGCCGTCATCCTCAGCTGACCAATGCTTGATGTGTGGTGATGACAGTCCCAAAAGATGATATTCCTGTCTGTTGTGTGTAGTGTCCCACAGGCTGAGAGCCTGTCCTGACAGCATCATGTCGCAGTTTTATTCTATTTAACAGCGGTAAACTTCTGTCAAGTGTGTTGCCCTTTGTCTACAACAGAATATGCCTACATGGGCCATCAAAATCCACATTTTACTCTTAGGAATGTTGCTGGAATCTGGGGAAATGGTTGGGAAGCAACCATTATTATTTGCAGGTGGCCAAGTGTTTCTTTTTCAAACACTCTCAGTAAGACCACGTCCACACTGTTTTGGATTCACACTGCCATGCACATGATGGTTTGGTGCTTTCTTTATTCATGCCCCATATAGCCAAGTCAGGCCTGCCAGAATAAATCAGCTTCTTTGAGCAGTACCTGATGAGAACATTGTTCTCAACTGGAGATATCACAGATTAGAGTCTCAGACTGGACATCACCCAACAATACAGGGTATGAAGTGTAAGAGCATTGCTATATTTCCATCCAGCATATGAAAAATAGGCCTCTGAGAGAACTGTACATCCCTGAAATGAGCAATTTATGGTGATGTTCATATAAATCTCACCTGTATAACACAAAGGTCTCTGTATTACTCTGCCCAGTTATTTCTGATGCAATGTCAAAGGTGCTCACATTATGCTCACTACATTCTTTCCTTCCAGTCTACCCCTTGTTTGAAGCTCACTGATGCAGTGTTTTGATTTCCTGACAATGATTTTTTTTTTTTTTTCCTGCACAAAGCAAAAGGAGATTTTAGTCATGAACTGGCTGGGTAGGTATTTGAATTGAGTGTGGGAAAATGCAATAGAGTGAGACTATTTAAATGACACTGTGAGAACTTCCTCACTGATATGCCTGAATGTTAAATTGGTGGAACTATTGTACCCACAGAGGTGAAAAGGTAACTTGCTTTTCATGGCCAGAAAAACACGATCTATGACTAAAAGGCTTGTGATGGTATTTCTGTAATGATCCCACCCCACACAGGCAAAAAATTGAAATGTTGCCAGTTTTAAAGTATATACTGGAATTACATGAAAGATCACCACTACTTGATGTCCTCTATATATGCTTTAAATGCCTCATAAAGAGCACTGGGGGCTCAACCCAGGGAAAAAAATAATTCTAAATGTGAGTGAACAAAGACATCAAGGGAACAGCACTGCTCATGAATTTGAAGTTATGCAACTGCTGCATTAGTTCCAACAGCACTTAAAGACTATTTTCTGATGGTATTTATTTTCTCTCTAAGGTAAACAGACTGGTAAATTTTAGTTATTAATATCCATGCAGTCACCTTTTACTGCATGTCTCTGTCCAAGCATTTGAGAAGATAAAGTACCATTCTTGATGCAAAATATGTCAATCTAATAAATTAATAGCATTCAATGAAAAAAAAACACATAAATTTTAAACCAAAAAATACCTAAAATATTAGGTTTTTTCCTTTTCATCTTCCAAGGGGAAAAGAAAACTAAACTAAAAGCAAATCTCTGTCCAAGTCAGGTCACCATGACACAAAGCAGTACAAACCAATAAATCCAGCAATGCTGACAGTCCAGCCTGGCAGTATGCTCACAGGCTTCCGAGCCGTGGAAAGTTGGGAGGGCTTTGGATATAAGCTCTGTGGCTGCAAGCTGACTTCTCAGAAGGAAAGAAAGGTCAGCCTGCCACAAACAGCATGTAAGGCAAGAAATGTGTGCTTGGAGTTGCACTGCATGGGTGGAGTGCAGCCCCATCCTCTCCTGCTCAGCAGATAAACCAACCTTAAGTTTGGGCAGGGAGGAGAGGACATAAAGGAAGGATCCCTGCAGGATCCCTGCTGTTCATGCTACTGACACAGCACTGATAACTGAGATTAATATTTAGGTCTAAGTAGGAACACAGGAAAGCAGGTCACCTTCCTAACAAAAGTTAGAGACACCTATTACTCTACTTGAAAGAAAAGAACCCAGCTAAGGTACTAACAGGGCATTAAATGTCAGAAAATACAAATTTATGTCTCACTTTCACTATTGCACATATAGCAGAAGAAAGCATAACCACAGTGCAGCTGAAGAAACAGCTGCTGGTCAGAAATTATGTGTGTTTATTATGCACACATATAACCAGGCTATTCCAAAGTGCCATGAAATCAACTGAAAGCTTCTTTGACCACATTTCCCTCTGCCATGGACTAGGTATTAAGGAACTCACATCCCCCTATGCCTAAAGGCTGCTCCCAGCTGTAGATACAGCTGAGATCTCTGACAGCATGAGCCAAGTGTTTGATCTTTTGTACTTCTTGGACCACAGCGAGCACAACAGAGCTCAGCTGCGGAGCAGCTCACAGACAAAGAGAAAATCTTGCAGGGGCTGGAGGTCTCAGCTCTCCAAACACAGGTGAGCTGCCATGGCCAAGCACTTCAACCTCCAAAACATTATTTAAAAACTATAAATATACCTGTACAGAGCTGAAGCAGCAGAGCCGAAAGGAAGCAGATTATTTCATTGGGTTGGTTTCTTTGCTTCATTACTTGAGTGCTTACCAACAGAGGGTAATGCTGATGGGCTTTGGTCAAAAATACCTCAACTGTACAGAACAGGAGAGGCTTAGCTTCAGGCACAGCCTGCATTATTCAGTGTATGAATAACTTCTACTGAGAGCTAGAAACAAAAGCCTGTAAAAGATGACTTGCAGGCTTTCTAATTAAATGTAATCAGGCACATCCTAAATGTCGGAAAACAAGAAAAATCCATCTGCTAAAATCTCTTATTTCTAGTATATTAATGCACCATAAGAAGATCCAGCATTGTTCTGCCTTGCTCAATATATTGAGAAGCACTACAAGATGTTTATTTAGACCTCTTTGTAAAGCTCAAGTAAAAGTGCTTTGCTCTTTAAAAAAACATTAAAGGACAGAAGCACATACAACTGTAAACCTTGTACTCAAAAAAAAATCAAGTAACGGCTCTCTGAACATTGCTGCAGGGTTGAAAAGTCATATGACACAAGGTTTCTGTAGGGAAGGAAGAAATCAGGTGTTTCGATGGGTGTTCATAGAATTAGAATCGTTTAGTTTGGAAAAGACCTGTCAAGATCATTGAGTCCAAGCTTTGACTGATCTCCACCTCATCAACTAAACCATGGAAGTAACTCCAGTCATTTCGTGAATACTTCCAGGGATGGTGACTTCATCTCTTCCCTGAACAGCCCCTTCCAACGCTTAACCACCCTTTCAACAAATAAATTCTTCCTGATATCCAATTTGAACTTCCTCTAGAACATCTGGAGGTCCTCTCCCATCAGTTGTTACCTGGCACAAGAGATCGACCACCCCCCCTCCCCACCAAGCTACACCCTTCTATCAGGGAGTTACAGAGAGCGATGAGGTCCCCCCAAGCCTCCTTGTCTCCAGTTAAACACCCCCAGCTCCCTCAGCTGCTCCTCACAGCACTTGTGCTCCAGACCCTTCCCCAGCTCCATTGCCCTTCTCTGGACACTCTCCAGCCCCTCAATGTCTCTCTGGCAGGGAGGGCCCAGAACTGCACACAGGATTTGAGGTGTGGCCTCAGCAGTGCCCAGTACAGGGGGACGGTCACTGCCCTGCTCCTGCTGCCCACACCATGGCTGAGCCAGGCCAGGATGCCATCGGCCTTCTTCTACACCTTCTTGGCACATTGCTGGCTCATACTCAGCCACTGTCAATCAGCACCCCCAGGTCCTTTTCCACTGTTCATGGTGTCTATGTAACCCAGAGTAAATGACAATATCAAAATGGACACTAAAGTCCATTTTATAATCTGGGCTTATAGCTGGAATTTTTTTTTTGAACCTCAGACAGACAATCACATAATGATCACAGGGCTTTTAGACTCTTATAGCAGACACAATAACCCAATCATTCTATCTTGTGCAGTGAATTCATCACAGCCATGAACTTCTGAGATTTCTTTGAGTTAGAGGCCTTTAGAAATACAGTTTGAGAATGTTTTTAAGTTTTATTATTTATTCCCAAAAGGTATCTTTTTTTCCTTTCTGATTATGCCTTTGAGACAAATATAGTGCATTTCAGACTAATCTGCCATGTTTATGGGACACAGTGACATTTCAGCCACTTAGGGATTGAGTAAAAGGCAGATGTAAGCAGATCCATGCATTCCTGAGGCAAACATATTGCCTGCTCTGTCCTCTAGTTTCAGAATTAGGGTGATGAGAAGTAATTTTTAGTGTGGGAAGTTTCTGTTATCAGTTTAATCTAAACAGTAACATAGACGGTCTGCTTACTCAGTGGTAAATCATGTGGCAATATTTCAATTCCAAAAGAATGCACGGAAATACTGTTGTTATATGAAAGAGGAGTGCTTGAAATAGGATTTTTTACTGACCATCACATTTACTGAATGCAAAGACAAAGAAAACAAAACTTCGGGATGTAGAAATAAAGAATTTTGTGCTATTTATTAAAACATAATTGCTTTAAGGATCACAGTTAAAAGTCAGACTGTATTGAATATGAAAGACATTCCTTTCCTGGGCAGTTAGAAATGACAAACCAATTCAACTAACATAAAAATCTGTCCATACCACTTCATCTAGGGTCACACATTTGCACCAGCTCTAGTGTGTTTGTACTACTATGTGGGGATCTCAAAAATGCTTTTATTCCCAGTTGTAATGTAGATTCTTCTTTGCTGGCTTTAGGAAATTATGACCAGTAAGACACCTTTAGACATTCCTGTACTTGTCAGTTGTCCGCAACTTTTTCAAGAACCAAGATGTAATTTTTACCAACAATCAACATCACTTGGACTTTTAAAGAGGGGCACCCTGATACAGGCAGGGAGCCTGAACTTTCATCCCAGGGGCCTTTGTTCATGTAACAAGGATATGTCTGTACAGACCAGGCTACACACACCAGCAGGACACAGTCACACAATCTAGCAAGTCATGGGCAAAAGCACAAGGCCAGAAGTACCCAAACAAGACTCACCATTTCCTATGTTTACATATAATTTCTAATGACTGGCAAAATTTGTCCTATTTTAATAGACTCATAAATTCTTCTTAAGGTTTATCTGTTTCTCTGTTGTTTGAATATATCTACAATTAACTGCCTTAAATGCATGAGTTGTTTCATAACCACATCAAAGGAACAAACACCACCACACTGTAATTTTTTTAGCTGAATATTCACTTTTATGTGAAACATGTCATTCTTCTTGAATGTATAAAACTAATTGAGTCCAATTCCTTTTTTTACAATTACCCCATTTATAATGGCATGCTTTTAAATTAGAAAATATGTAGCTCCACTAAATGATACTGAAATGAGTCTGGTGTGCATCAAAATATTTTCAGTCATATTTTCCATTTCTTTTTGCATCTAATTTCACTATAATTTGATGCTAATGGCTGATTGAGTGTTCAGCATTGGAATTCAAAACATTAAAATTATTAAGAGTTGCAGTCAGTGAAAACATCTCTATTTAAAGCTTCTGAAATACAGAATGTAAGAGTTGATGAATTTAAGATTACAGCTAAGTGATTTAGCTTTAGTAAGTGCAGAACTTTTAAGGAAAAATAACAAAAACCGAAGCTTAGTGGGTTTGCACACACATTACTTTGGGTGTAATACACACTGAAATTTTTCTAAACTTTCTTATTTTTGAAGAGCTCCACTGAATGCTGCAGAAAACAGTCTGCTGGACTTAAAAGTTTAAATGCAACATGACCACAGATGAGAGTATGAATGTATACTGTATGCCTTGCACTTTAGTTACTCATGGCGGCATTGCAGGAATAAAAATATCCATAAGAATATGTGGGCAATATTTGTTTTAATTCCTCAAAAATCTTACATTATGCACGTGCCCACATGTATCCATGCACACAATGTACTAAAGTAAAAATTTTGCACCATGTCATACCAGAAATTCAAGAATGTGCATTGTGTAAGAAAAATGTGTAACTGTTGCTAGAAATCTGGAAAGTCTATTCATTGTCATTCATATGCATATCTAAAAAGCAGCTTAGACAAGTTTACAAAACATTTCTTATGACTGTTGTGATTTTTGCAGTTAAGGAATCAGGAACTCACAATATGTACATCAAGCTTGAATGGCTTGTGTATGTTACAGGTATAAAGCAGTCGGCAAGGTAAATATATCAGATATGCTGAAGTCCTGACATTGCAAAATCTTGACCAAAACAAACAAACAAAAAATGACCCAGGCATCATCTCTATGATAAGAGAAAAGACATTTCACTTCTTGTGAAAGAGAAGAGGTTTCACCATCCCTGCTAGAATCTTGGGTAGCTGGGCAGCAATCACCTCTGACATCATCTCAGGGAATTCAACGCTCAGTGCACGGGACTGGAGAAATGTGTTCAAACAGAAGAGATGGAGTTGTTTCACCAGCTGGATTTGATAAAATACAAACATGATCAATCAGGCTACCAGTAATGCAGCCACATAAACATGCTGTCAATCACTTATCTCATACATTCATCAGCTGATATCATTCTATACCTTACCCTGTCCTTTCTTGAATCAGTAACAAAAGTATTTGTCAGACCCCATTAACAGCAAAAAACATACATATAGCTATGGCATGTCATATAAAAACACTGCTGCACTAATATTACAAAGCAGTATCACCCTCACTCATAACAGATGAGATGAACAACAGCAACTACTTAACAAGCTTTCAACCTTTCATCTTACTCTCACACTCAAGCACTGTGTGCTTTGGTCACTACCTGCTATTTAAGCACTAATCTGAGAGACAGCATTTACCACTTACCTGTGACTTTGCCACGGTTTTCATGATGATCATACCCGTGTATGTTGCAAGCACTGAACTCCACAGACTCCCACCCCTTGAAAGCAACTACTCGACATGTGACTATTTTAGACTCTTTTAGCATCTCTGAGAGGTTCCAATTTTTATTTCAGACCAGTGACCATTATGTTGTCAAGTATCATACTATTTCTACTACCCTAGGCTTTAACATCACACAATGTCTCCAGTGTGATGATTTTTCTTTTCCTTGTATCTCCCATCACTTTATCAGCCTGAGCTGAAACAGGACTTGAATGAAGATACTCCATAGACCAAGTATCACTTTGCTATTTTGCAGCATGCCTCTCTCTGTCTTTCTCTTCCTCACAGATAATTTTACTTATGCATTTGAAAGGAAAAGACTGAATTAAAATAAAATGTAGATTTGCTGTGTTCTGAAGAATTCAAAGGTGCAAAGATCCTGTCCACCTTGAACTCCCTGGGAGCTCCTCAAACCATTGAGCATTGAGCTTAAAAGTGCCCAGGGCTTGGTTTCTGGAATTCTCAAAAATTACTCAATTCCCAAACACAGCCAGATACTGAAAAAGTGGTATAGGATATACCGAACTAAGTTTGCAAAGCCAATCTTGGTTGCCTTTCACTAATTTTTAGTAGTCTGATTTTGCAACTTGAATTGTCTATTCCTCACACTGTTTTCCTGAACAAGTACACACATATACACCACCCCTACCAAAGCCCTCAACTGTACTGGTTATGTTACACTAAAAATGAAACAAAATGGTAGCACTCTAGTGCATGTTTCACAAATACTCTGATATTGTGTACCATAAAATACGTGCACAAAACATGCTGATGCTGAATATATATCTATCCACACAAATATATGCAATAAAGGATTTTTTTGTTGTTGTTTCTTTCTGTTGTTTAGCAATGCTGACTACTTCCTTCCATAGAATTACTTTTAAGAAATACCAGTTCCTTCTTACATAAAGATCAGAACACATTAACAAGTAAACTTACATCATGCATGGAATCCATCAGTTTTGTGAGTTGATAGAAACGCTGTGAGTTGGCCACAACGCCTTTCTGGCGCAAACCAATTGCCTTCACCAGTTCTCTGATGTAACTTGTTCTCATCTCATCAAATTGGCTTTGACTTCTTAGACCTTCCAAAGGAACTTAAAAAAAACAAACCAGTTGGGCTACAATTTATTCTGAAGGCAATGAAACTTAAGGTACAGGAAAATTTTACAGTATTTCATGCTCTACAGCGCAATTGATTTTTATGTGCCAGGTACGTCTCCCCGTTCAAGAGTTACTCCAAAAACAGTGCTACAAATAGTTAAAAGGATTAGTTGAAAGAATATACCAGTTAAGTTCATTTTGCTAATTGCCTTTATCTAGAAATATCCCTAAGCTTCAGTTACATGTATTTTCTGGGAAAAAGAAATGTGGCTAAATGAACCACTCCTGCCTCTGAGGAAATATGTTACTGATTCAGGTTTACACTGCTGAGGGTCTGCCCTCTTCACAGCAAATTTGTGGTAGAGAGATCTAGCTGGAGTGCTTCACAATGGAATCAATCAAGGAATGAACTAACAGCTCTTAAGTAGTGAAGATGCCAGGGCTCAGGCCTCCTGTTTGAACCTCTTTCACTTAATAGAACAGATCAGAGTCTTAAAGGTGAACAGCTTTTTAGAAAAATTAACAAGGCAGAGAAATTGGTTGACCTTTCTCTTCTCTTAAAGGTCAGGGGTGAGAATCAAAATGAGGACATGGAGAGAGTACTGAGAAAAGAACCTGTTAGTGGCTGCTAGTGATAAGTGTCATGGAAAAGAATACCTTAATTTTCAAAGCCTGGATGATTCAGGACATCTCTTAACAGCAGTTTTATGGAGAACTAAGGAATGTTTTCATATAAAGTGACTCTGATGGAGTTTAGGGTTAGGTAGAAGCTATCCTTGACTTACACCACTAAGCCAGCAATCAAGTATTTCTATTTACCCTGCAAATTAATTTTAAAGGTATCTTCCATCAATGAATGGCCCTTTCCCTCTGCATTCTGTAAAAAGACAGTCATATTCCTGTCTAATGACAAAAAGCTCCTTGGTGCTATCTATTCCAGCTGTTCCCTTCCCCTAAACATCTGTCAAGAATGAGGATGCTTTTATTCAGTGGCACAAACTGAGCCAAAATCTCATGCAACAAAATTTAGAAATTTCTTTAAATCAGAAATCTGAAAGCATTGCATTTAAGCCAGATCCAACTCAAAGAAAAACCTGTAAAATCAAATATAATGTTAAAACTTAAGACTAGGGGTCCATTCAGAGTTAGAACTGGATCAAGACTGACACTCAGTTTAATTCATATTACCTTTTCTTTGGAATTATCTAAAAAAGTGAAACAGTTCATCTAAATAATAAATTGAACAGAAGACACAATGACAGACAAAAGGATTAGACTTGATTTACTGTTAGTATACAAAAGCCTGAAATGGTTTTACTTTCATATTTGAAGAGGATTAAGATGAATATCATAACTGAAACAAATGCAGTCTTAAAAAAACACTTTAAAAGAAACAATGAGGTTATATGGCTTTTTGAAAATACTTTTGTGGAATTATATTTATACAGTACCAAATGTTTACTAAATGTCTCAGCAACAACTGTTAGGTGTGTTCCTTTTCCCAAAGATCTGACAAATTGTTTTTTCCTATAAGACAATAAATGCAGGAGAGAACAAAAAGCAAAAGTCATCAGAACAGGTAGAAATACTTTTTTTAAAGTAATTTCTTGCATATACATAAATGTATCATCTTAAAAAAAAAAAACAACAGCTTCTGAGTGCAGTGCAGTTGATAAAGGTAACTGGATGAATTCTGCATTTAGAAATGAGAAGGATTGAACCAACCATTATAATGGTTTTTAGAATATGACATGAACTTTCTGGAACAAAGATAGCTGAAATACCACAAATTTATCTAAATTTAACTGAAATTTCAGAAGATAGACAAGGGAGTTTATTTGTGATGAAAACAAGGTGGAACACACTTAAAACAGGAATACATTCATATTCTAACAAAGCAACTGGACTTATATCAGACTGGGATTTTTATCCACATTACCTTTTCTGCTTTAGAAGAGTGGATGGTATTTTGCTATTCTTTTAGTAATTTTCATGTTCATATGAGCTAAATTTATAATCTTTTAAAACTTATTCTCTGCTGAGACCAGGGTTTTGGCTTTTTTTAAGAATGGGTTTATGCAAGTACCAGCCAAGTACAGACTGAGAGGGACTAAACTTACCTCCTTATCGAGTACTTAAACTTTGTGAAACCAAGAAGCAGGTTGTACAGGATTTGCACATCACTCCTCTGACTTTGTTGTGTGTTGAGAATCAAACTTTTCTATTCTTTCAACTATATTTTTCAAAAATCCTTGTTCTCATTTCTTACAGCACCTGTATAACTTTAAAACTTTCGATTTGGGGATTCATAACTAACAATTATGGCCTCATCAGATGTAAATTTTAGTATTTCAGAGAAAAAGTTGGAAGATAAGTTCACCAACAACCACATTTCCAGTGTAAACTGGAATGCAGCTGTATGCTGCATTCTTTAAAAGATCTGTATGATTAAGTGACCGTGGATTTTGTTTCCAGAGAAACAAACCAAATAAAAACATTTCAATTTGTTTATATCTGTGCTAAA
>WEIU01014342.1:156053-166210 GCA_013389925.1 Aegithalos caudatus
CTGCCGGGGCGGCTTCGGCCGCCTTCTGCGAGGGGCCGCTGCTCATCGCGCCGTCGGGCGCCTCCTCCGCCTCGAAGAAGGACCAGGGCGCCGCGGCCACGGTGGAACTGGCATGAGCCGCGGGCACCAGGAAGGTGTCCAGGACGGTGTCCAGGGAGTCCTTGACCGAGAGGGAGCCGCTCCCTGGCTGGTAGGAGAGGGAGTCCCGGCCGTCCTCCTGCCCCAGATGCTGCTGCTGCGGCTCTTCCTCCTCCTCCTCCTCCTCCCCTTCCTCCTCCTCCTCTTCGTCCTCCTCCTCGTCGCTACTCTTGGGGTAAAACAGCCTGTCCAGGGCGATGTCGATGGACTCCGCTTCCTCGCGGAAGGGATCTCGGCCGGGCTGACCCTGCAGCAGGACCGCCCCGTCTGTGGTAGGCGGAGGCGCCCTGGGCTCCTTGGCTTTCACCTCGGTCATGCTGGCCCGGGGCAGCGACGGACGCCGGCGCGTCTCCGGCAGCGACAGAGTGCGGGCGGCCGGGCAGCGACGGGGTGCGAGCAGCCGCAGGGCTCTTTACATCCTGGACGTGCCCGCTGCGGCCGTGGCGCGGGTCCCGCTCACATGGTGCTGCTCTCGGAGGGACGGCTCTGCCCCGGGCCCCGCCGCCGGGACGGGGGTGACTCGGAGCCGGGGGCGGTGCAGCCTGGAGGGGGAAACGATGGGAGCGTGTGCGGGAGACGTGCAGGAAAGCAGGGTGCCTGCCAGGCGGCGGTGGCTAAGCTGACTCCGCGCTCCGCTCGTCCCCCGACTGCTTCCCACCGCCCGGGCGGGCTGGTCGCGGGCTCCACGCCCCCTCGCCCGTCCCTCTCTCCCCGCCCCTCCTCGCCTCCAGCCCCGTCCCTGACCGAGGGTCTGCTCTGCCTCTGGGAACCGCTGCTCCTCCAGCGGCACTTCCATCGGCTCCTCCTCCGCTCCGCCTGTCCCCCTCCCATCGCTCACCGTGCCCGCATCCCTTTCCCATGGCATCCGGCACCCTGTGCCCTGGGTCAGCGCTTTTCGGCTTCTCCTGATCGTCTCCCTGTCTTCTCATCCCTTTCCCCCATCTCTTGTGCCGGTGCTCCGTCCTCTCGCTTCACCATCCTAAGAAGTGCAGCTCTGCACTGAGCAGAATGCACAAGCCTCTGGTTAGGTCGCTGCTTTGGAGAGCAGAGAGAAAAACAAGCTTTACTTATTTGCAGTTACGGCTCCCTTTTGTCTGTTTTTCACTGTCCACTTCAGATGTTCAATGTAGTTTTTTTGGAACCTCTGTTCCAAAACCCCTCCTAATACGAGATCCATTTTCCAGTAGCAAGGAAACCAAGGCATTGTAAAGCTCTTTACATGACATTACAGGACATCAAAGCATCCTTTACGCCAAGAAGCACAGCATCTTTTCTGCAAAATATTTGGAAAGTGGGACATTTATTGTTTCTAAACTTTAATTATTTCATCAGGGAAATGAGAGGACATTTTAAAAGGACTGGCTGGCCAGCCTGCATATAGCAGGTTGCAATTCAGCCCAGGTTCGTTCTGACCAAGAAGCTGTCACCAGCTAATTGCTTGCTTTTTGTGGAAAATGCTGGCTTTGTGGCAGAACCCATTCAGCTCAATAAGACAGCTACAAATGTGAGGAAAAAACAAAAACAAACAGAAAACCCAGTGCAACCTTTAGTATACCTTTCATTATATAGAAATCTCAGGAATGAAAGTTGAATTGAGATACACACAGAATGAATTGGTGTAGGACTAGTCCTCCTGACTTTAGGTAGAATCAGTATATTTTTGATAGATAGAATGTGCTGTTAAATGTTTGGTTATGCCCTGTAGGTGTGACAAGATTTTCTGAAAGAAAACAGCTTTCTTTCCAAAAAAACATATGATCACCATGAAATAGTTGCTTTTGTAGTTTTACTTTCCAAACATATTCCGGTGGAAGAGGGACAGAGCTTCTCAGGAAGAGAAACATAACTGTTGGAAATTATTTCAGTTTTATGAAATCATGTAAAGCAAGTTTATAGAAGCAGTGGCTTCATATAAACCTTATTCAGTGTCATTACTTTCTACATTATTCTTGTCAAAATACTACTGGCTTATAGATTGCTTTGGGACTCTGCTTTTTTATTCCTTTAAGAATAAATAGAAAAAAAATCTTTATTTTTTTAGTATTCAAAATAATTATGGCAATGTGATAATAAATAGCATTTTAAAACTCAGATGGTATTGTGGGCTCCTCTATACACATTTAGGAAATTGAACAGAATGTTGCACTTTCAAGTACACTTGTTGAGTATAGGAATATTTCTTGAACAGCAGTGTTTCACTCCGTTGATATTGCATGGGAAAGAACTGTTTGTCCAGCAAGTACCAGGACTTGAAGATGTTTTCAAAAAAACTGCCAGTGGAACCAATGTCAAAAGAATTATTTAAGAGGCACCATCCAGTTCTGTAATGACATGACATTAAAATAAATTGAAGTGCTTCAATGACTGATGAGTTTCTGTTTTTCATGCTTCAGAATTTCTCCCTTCTCCCAAATCTGCCTTTTCTCAGAGGAGTGAGAAGTTCATCTCCAGTACTGTTCATCTCCACGCTCGTTTTGGTTTTCCCCTGATGGTGCATGTTTAGTCAGCTGGTCATCATGCCTTTTTATTGCCACTGCCTTGCTTTCTCATTTCCACTTCCCCCTCCCTATGCACACAGCATTCATGGCCTGCATTTATACAAAAATGTGCTTCAAAGATGTTTCTTACAATGACTTCCCCCTTCCTACTGCTTCTGGACTAGGAGAGGTAAAGAGCCACAGGAGGCCTGAATAGAGGGCCCTGAAAGGAAAGTGGCTGGAGCAGTTTCCACTCACTGCTGCTCATGACTTGTCTGTTAAAATTCTACACTTACAAGGCCAGGAGACTGTAAACACCTACATATTTACCAGAAATATAAATGTTTATTACTTATATTATTTTCCTAAATGTTAGGAGTTAAATATTATCCAGGTTTTCTGCTGTGCTTCCTATTTCATTTTTGTGACCTGACAAGTGTACTCAAATCTTTAATGGTAAGAGTAATTGTGCTGAGTTGTCATTGCTTAAGAAAAATATTTGGGGTTCTTTAAAAAATTTATTGGACCTAAGTGAGTGGACTTTAACTTATATCAGCTTCACATAATTTCTGTGAACTTTCAGTGGAAACTTTTGCTATTTTCTTTACATTATTCTGTCCATAACCCTCATGCCCCATCCCTGGAAGTGTTCAAGGTCAATAGTAGGGCTTTGAGCAATGTGATCTAGTGAAAGGTGTCCCTGCCCCTGAGAAGGGATTTGGAATTAGGTATTTAAGGTCCCTTCCAAGCAAAGGTGTTCTGTTATTAATTTGTTTCTTTTTCTCTTAGACTTGCTCACATCATTTGGAAGCTTTCCCTGACCCTGCTATGGTACCACAAGTTTTTCAATATGGACATTTCAAAGTATGCCCTATCTTTTTTTTTTTTACACTCTACGGTTGTTTTCATTTTCATTTATTCACTTTGTTGTTATGTCAATCAACATTAAAGAAAACCAGGTTTCATATGGTGTATCTACAGCTAGTTTTTATTTGCAAGCCATTAAAATTGAAACTGAAGTTTTCAATTCAGACCTAAACCAACATTATTTTATGTTCAGTAATATTTTACTAAATGTAAAATTTTCAAAGAGCAAACAGTATGAAAGTACTTATGAAAAGACCTATTTTGAACTCAAAAGTAAAACACTGGAGAGTTTGATTAATACCCTTGCATTTAAAAAAATTATATTAGTATGTGAAAATATACGAGAGCTGTAATAAGTTGTGTCTATTTTCTTGCTCTATTCAAGAATTGTAGATGACTAAAAGCTACACTGAACAAAATTTCTCATCTGTCTTGCTTTTCAGCACAATTCTTGTATAAAGTGTCAACAAGAATAGCAATAGAATTGTACTGAGAACTCCTACTGTAATGCTCTAGATTTGTACTTAATTTTTTAAGTAGTTCCTGAGCATTTGTTTGACCATTCAGCCATTCAACTGTACACTTTTAAGCAGTAAAATGTTTTGATAGACTCTGAAAAAAATTTAATGGTTTTGGCTTAAATAAAAAAACAATACTGTGTGAGAAACACACAACCTTCTCAAACAGTACAAATATCAAAATCACAGATTTTTTCTTTGATGACTTTTTCTTAAAAAATCTTGAAGTATGAGCTGAAAGTCAAAAAGATCTAAGTTCCTTTTCTCACACTAAAGTGTTCCATTTGTATGTCAAGATTGCTCCATATAAACAGTGAGTAAGCTAGTGTTTAAACCTGGAAAAGAGATTGATTACACTGAATTAATGTCTTAGTCCATACAGACCTTTCTTACAACATTGTTCTGCACAGCCTGTTGGAGAACAGAACTTAGAGGTTAAAAATACTGGGTTTCTGGTTTTGTTTTCTTTTTTTTTTTTTTTTTTTTTTTTTTTTTTCTGTTAATCAGTGGCTCACAGTTTTGTACTATCATTGTTTAGGATATAGTACAACCAAAGATGTGATTTACTTCTTATAGAGAGAGAGGAGGAGAGACTGCTTCAGTTTATAAGCTCATGGTCAAAACTAAAAAGCAGCTTGCATAAGGAGAGACTTAGAGGCTTTTGCTTCTATCACAGAAGTAACATTTTCATTTTTTTAAAAACAGACCTCTGTAACTGCATGAAAAGCCCCACATTTCAGCATGTAGTGTAGAGGATAAAAACATAGTACTGTCATGGAAGTAAAAGCACATTCTTGTTCTGTTACAGTTTTTGGAGACATGTCTTTCCATGGTTTCATCCCTATTCTGTAAAAATTTAGACCCCCAGTGAGCAGGCTGAATTTCACTTACATTCAGGTGCCAGCAGACATTAAATATGTACTTCTCAGAGATCATGATATTGGAGTAGCAGCTAAGTCATGGAAGCACTCTGCATCAGGAATATGATTTGATGGTAACTGATCCCATCTGAGCCTGGTGATTAGGCTTCTACACTCAGGTAAGAGTCACAGATGTCTGTGGGGACCACTTTTCTGGAGCTCTTCAGACACTTTGTGTCTTATTAAAGACACGGGGGACTTCTTTGATCTGAAGCAGAGACTTTTTGGCAGTGCAGTGTTGATGCTGAAATGAAGAGGCACGAATAGAGTCCTAAATCCTTAAAATGCAGTATCAATGTGCTCTACTGCATTGTTTAAAATCATAGTTTCAGAAATTGCACTGTAAGCATACTTTCATTTCCTCTAAGCAAGGGCATGCCACACTGTAATTAATCTCTGTGGTCTGTTATCAGGTGTTTTGTTAGCTTAAGCTAAACCATCAGATTTATTAAAAGCTATCAAAACTATTAGTTTACTGAAGGCAAGGCTCTATTGAAACATATTGTAAGTGCAAAAGGGATTGGCAAACAGCGAGGTATGTGGCAAAGAAGGTAAGCAATAGAGCTGTAAAAAGAGGTGAGGGAAAGGAAGCTAATCACAGTGCATGTTACATAACTTTTTGCTCTCAGGTGCCAAAGTTCCCACAGGGATAATAGCAATGTGAGAGGTGCAGTGGGCTGTGATACACTTTTATCTTTATAAGTTGTCTAAAGGGAGGAAACAGATGGGTATTGAGTTACAGTCATGAAAGTGGTACCAGTTTCTGCTACAGGAATTGTAAATTTTATTTGTTGTTCTTTATCTGTTTATGTTTTGGCTAATGCTCACTGAAATGCAGAATATAATACACTTGTAGCTGAGCAAATAAGCAGGATCATGAGAAGTGGGAAAAAAAAAGAAAAAGCTTTCTGCTTTTCTACCACTCAGAGAATGTCAGTGCTTGCTGGATGACATCCTCAAAAACTTTCTCAAATATTTTGTCTATGAATGCATCACCTTGACGTATCAAAGGGCATATGCTACGCTTCCTTCAAGGCCCAGCTGGGGGACTTTTTCCCAAACCCACCATCTTCCTCAAAGTGGTTTTGTTCCAGTCCAGCCTCAGGAAAAAGAAATAAAGATTGCTTTATATAAAATATGATATTCTATTATCTGCATATATGAAATACATATTTTATATAAATATCTTAAGTGGCTTTATAAAGATGATTGAACCCAGTGCTGCTGGGTGGAATAAGATGACATTATACTACTCACAGCAGTATAATATTCGTGATGTTGCAGCATGTCTTGTTTGCTGGCTGGAGAGTAGGAAGTTGCAACCAGTGATATTAAACAGCTGTTAACATCTCTGAAATTCAGAAAGAAGTAGTCAAGAGATGCTCAGAAGTATCAAAACTAATATCCTGATTGAATTGTGCATCCTAAGTAATCATAGAAAAGGACATAACAACGGGATAGAGCCTTAGGAAATACACAAGTTTGGTGATCCAATTTTAAGTGAAAATGCTTTTTAGCACAGAGACAAAAGAGGGTTGAACATAACTATGGCACTTCCTTAAGAGCTCAAAAGCTGAATGAAATAGAAGCAATCTTGTAGTTGAGTCACACTGTAAGTGGAAGAAATAATTTTCTTTTACTTTGGTGCAGCCTTTTCTGCCAACTTTAGTTTCATACAAGACATCCTTCCTATGTAAATTCAAGGTATCTTAGCAAGGATTAATTTTCCATCAACGTATTATATTCCCAAGCTTTTCTTCCTGTTTCTATTTACTGTCTAATTGTCCACCAAGAACTTGGTTGTCCCATGAAATTTCAAAGCTGACTCTTCAGCCTTGAAATATTCACAACCTGCTCTGGGTTATCAGTTTTTCATGACCACTTGCTAAAGGCAAGGCATGGAAACATAGTATTTTTCCATAATTTCCAGAGTACAAAGGTAAATGCAGGGTCCTGCACCTGGAGAAGAATAACCCCAGGCAGAGCACAGGCTGGGGATAACCTTCTGTAAAGCAGCTCTGCAGAGAGGACCTGGGGGTCCTGGTGGACAACAAGCTGTCCATGAGCCAGCAGTGCCCTTGTAGCCAAGAAGGCCACAGGGATCCTGGGATTCATTAGGAGGAGCAGAGCCAGCAGGTCAGGGGAGGTGATCCTGCCCCTCTGCTCAGCCCTGGGGAGGCACATCTGGAGTGCTGTGTCCAGCTCTGGGCTCCTCAGGGCATGGAGCTCCTGGAGCAGGTGTAGTGAAAAAGATGATGAGGGGTCTGGAGCATCTCCCTGAGAGGGACAGGCTGAAAGAGCTGGTCCTGTTCAGCCTCAAGAAGAGACACTTGAGAAGGGACCTCATCAATGTATACAGGCATCCAAAGGGATGGTGCCAAGAGGAGGGACCAGGCTCTTCTCAGAGGTACCAAGCAATAGGACAAGAGGCACAGGCAGAAACTGATGCACAGGAGTTCCACCTGAACATGAGGACTAACTTCTATACTCTGCAGACAACTGAGCCCTAGAAGAGTTTCACCTAAGAGTTAGTAGAGTCTCCCTCGCTGGAGGTAATCAATAATCATCCGGACACAATCCTGTGCCTTGTGCTCAAGGACAGCCCTGCTTAAGCGAGGAGTTTGGAACAGATGATGCACTAGGGTCCCTTCCATCTTGACTAATTCTGTGATTCTGTGAAAAATTTAACTGTGTGGTGAAGAATAGATGCAATGTATGAGGATTATTTGTGAAGGTGTCCATGTGTTTGGCAATTCTGGGTAGAAATGCTAAAATGCGAAGGAAGGTGCCCTGTGATGTTAAAATTAAGGAAAGACTGAGGCAGAAGTCCTTCACCTTTTGATTGGTTCAGTTCTATACAAAAGCTCTATAACAGTAAAATCTACTCAAAGTATTGCCAATGGTTTGTGAATCAGCCAGGCATTAAAGAACTGGAATATTAGACTGAATTTTGCATCAGATACTTAATGCTGCCAATCAGCACAGCTAAATGAGATCAAGTGAAGGAACTAGCTCAAAAACTGTCAAGGGACCAATATTCTTTAATTCTCCCAGTTCAAAAGTTCCCTTCAAATGTGTTACTGGAGGGCAATAAATGCCAGGTCATTGTTTCCTAGGAAGCCTAAAGGACTGTCACAATTTTTGTGTCTGGATACTTTTCAAAATAGTAAACTGCAGTCAAAGTGTCAGACCAAACCAGGACTTCATATCTGACTGACTGGAAAGGGATAAGTTGTTCCAAATTTTTGGGAAAGGAAGCATGACTAATTCAAGAGCAGAAAAGTATTGTCAATAACCCCACCACTGGAGATTTGTCATGGAAATATTGTACTTAAACCTCATCAGATTTTATTTTATTACTCATTTTTGAATAAAAAAGAGCTAGATTTAATCCACAAGCCTGCTAGGCACTGAATTGGATGGGGAACATTAAACAGCAGGAAGTGAAGATATACCCCTGCAGGTATCATGATTGCTCCATTTCTTAAATGAATCAGAGAAAATTTAATTTCATCACTGAAATTTAACATTGCTACATGCCATTTATAAATTAAATCAATAGTGAAACTTGTTCATAATATGAAAAATAATATGTCACCACTTTAATTAAATGGGATCTTCTATAAGGTGTGAAGGCTGTCTAAACTGAACTGGAATAAATCCTGGGCTGATTTGCCACAGAGTAAAACCTTCAAGTTACACAACCTGTTTTCATGGTTACCTGAAACGACAATTTGCAGATGAGTCCCTTAACTAGACATGGAAAGACGTAAGAGACATGGTTCACTGTGCTTTATGCTATACTCCAAAGAAGCAAATTTATTCATGTCAGTAAAGGGCACAGACTTTCTCATGCTGATTTTGACAAGCTCTGGCTAAAATATTCTTTTGTCAGATAGTCTTGTTAGTTCTGTTATTCCTGGTAATTGCTGGTGCTGTGTTCACCCCTAGAGGTGTCTGTTACTGATCAGAGGCCCCAGTTCTATGTTATGTATTTAACAGAAAAAAAAAGGTGTCTTTAAAACCTCTCACAGAAAATTATATTAAGTTAAACAAAAGACAAATGTTAAGATCATAGTGCAGTTTGTTCTAGAAATAGATATTCATATCAGGGAGATGTTCACTTAATACAACCCTAGAGGAAGACAGAGGCCTGCTACAGCTGTTAATCACTCTCCTCTGAACTTAATCTCAAAATAAACTGCCTTAGAAATTCTGGCCATAACACATCCTACAGGGACATTGTGGGGTGTGATTTTCTTTTGACTTCTGCTAACCTTAGGCTAAAAAATGATGGCTACATTTTCACTTTGGAGGGCCAGTGAACACATAGGGAAATCTAAACCCCCCAGAAATTGCATACNATCAGTGAGGTTGGGAGGAACAAGGTTACCAGACTGCTGGCAGCTGGGGGCAGGAGGGATGAAGGAGGTGATACATAGGAAAGAGAAGACCTGGCGGTAACACCAATGCCATGGTTACATTTTGGGAACTCATGGGAGTTTCTGCAAGAGAGACAGAGCCTGACTGGCTTTGTTTTATCATAATCTGTTCATCCTATTCTTTTGCATGACTTATTCCCAACAAATCTCATGTTAAACCAGAACCTCTAGACTTCTGCAATATTTCAGACAAGTAGAGTGCTACAAATCTGCTAACATTAGCCTAAAACTCTGAACAGAGATATTAGACAGAAAAATGGTCTGAAATAGCCTGTAAGTTTGGGTTTTATTGGAATACGATCAATAACAGAGTGGAACACTTGTTCTGAGCCATTGGAAGTCACCAGCAAAAAAAATGGAGGAGACTAAATAATTTAAATATAAAAATGTTCTTGCATTTTATGTAATTTTATAAATTATTTATTATACAAACATGTCTATTATAAACATTTCAATACAGTTTAATGTAAGTTATGTTAATGTATTAGAGTCCCCCAAATTATTACTATGGATTTAAGGAATATTCTTAATATCCTGACCCTTCCCAATGATGTCAAACTGTATCATTCCTTTCAGTACTAAGAGAAAATTTTCCTCTTTGGCCCAAAGACAGAATATACGAGTGATATACACGAAATGGGTTTGTTAAAATCTACCAGCAAAACAGGGATCATTTAAGGTTAAGACTATAACTCAAGCTTTTCTTATTTGACTTTGTATCTATTCTTTTATTTGTACATTTATTAAATCAGTAAATGGCATCTTTTCTTTTTTTTTTTTTTTTTTTTTTTTTTT
>WEIU01014342.1:166227-225351 GCA_013389925.1 Aegithalos caudatus
TTTTTTTTCTCTAGCTTTTATTGCGTGAACATTCTGCCATGAGTTGTATTTGTTCAATCTCTAGAGTGTGTTTGCTTTCTCAGTTCAATCCTCTTTCTCCAGTCTTTCAAAACATGGGGCTTAGTCTGGATTTTTAAGTGATGAAAAATGATCAACAGTGTATTTGGGTGAAGGTGCTCTGTCACAAGAGATAGAAAATAAAAAGCATGATGAGAGACTGATATGACAGTTATCAGAAATTATCTGTATTCTAGAAAATGGATGCTGCGATTTCCAGGTTAATGTGTAATGTTTAAAAAATTCTCTTTTTTCATGTGCCTTCTTATAGTCATCCTTTTATAAAGAAATAGGGAAAATGAATATGACAAAAAACCATGTCTGATCCTAAAGGAAATCTGTATTGGAGCCACAGCTCTGTGCTTTATGCATCATTATGAAGTCAAAGTAAAATCAGTCTTTGAGTAAGCAAATCATAAATGCAAATTCAATCTTAAACCAGAAAATTATCCTGACATATTTAGATGCCTCTTGTAGACTGATACGTTCATCATGCTGTCTGTTACTAATGCAGGACTTGTCTCCTCAGAAAAGGTTTCTGTTGCTGGTATAAGCCTCAGCCAGTAAATGTTCCGAAGCATTAGCTGTTGTTCTGAAAGGATATGAAGAATTTTCCATTTCACCAGAACATTAAAAAGGTTTCAAATAGAACAGAATGCAATTACCCAAATAAGAACCAGGTCACAGCACTAGAACTGCTGCCCTGACCCACACAAAAGCAGCAGTTGTTATCTTTTAAAAATGATGACTGATATTAAAAATGTGACATGGTGACTCAATAGATATCTACACTGCACAGGAGGGACCTAAACAGGAGTACCAAAAGTAAATTTTCAGGAAAAAAAAATAAAAATATTAATTCTGACAGTTGATTTTTACATATTTATCACTCGGAGGACTTCTACAATCAAGACTACAAGAACTACGAGGACGAGGAGCAAGTAATCAGGATGTAATTTAGTCCATCCTACCAGTAAGGAAATGAAACAAAGGAAGCAGACTAAGTTTTCCCTTGTTATTCTTCCAATCTAGTGATGGCTCAGTGTAGACCATGGTGTGAGTTTTGAACTTACAATATTCTGTGACAATTGTGAAGTGACAATAGTTTTTTCTTTGACTAACCATGTCATTTTTAAAAGGTTATAAATTAATCTCAATGGAAACTGAACTTTCTTATCAAAGAAAATAGTCTCAAAGTTAATCTGAACAAAATCACCCAAACCTTGGCTGGAGGCTGTATATGCCTTTTGATTTTAAGTGTTTCATAGTGTAAAGCCTCTGTTACAGCTCACCCATTAGGAAAGAGGGGTGGGAAAACAGCCTGCTGGTTATGGAAACATAACTCATACACAAGTGATGATGTGGCTGGGGTCACAATACGTGTGAAAAAATAGATGTACTGGAATGGAAATTATTATTCTTCCTTTTTGAATTATTGTACCAGTGGATTATTCTAGTCCTAAAAATTCCTAAATGTTTTATTTCTCAGAAGGTAAAAAGAAAAAAAAAAAAAAAAAGGCCCTGGTAGCAGGTCTGAAATTTTTAGTAGAACATATTGAGTGCTGAGAATGTAGACTGAGATCCAGGAAACTCCTGCTCAAATTACAGAACTGGGAATATTCAATAAGAAACATCTATTTGTTGAAGTAATAAGTAGAAATGTACTCTCTCTGTCTGTCCTGAGAAAACTGGAAAACTTTCTTAATGTCTTTGATCTCTTTATGTGAAAAGACCCATCACAACTCTTGCATAGTTCTAGTTTATCTGTGCAGGGATAAATATTTGATAAAAAAACAGGAAGATGCTTTGATTAACTAAAACCAAACTCAAGGCTACACAAAACAAAACAAAAAACTGTGACTGCCATGGTCTTCATGGACTGCCCCTGGAGCAAGGAAAGCCAGTGCCACCTTGGGCTGCATGAGAGTGCAGCCAGTGGGTACAGGAAATCTCTTTCCACTTCCCTTGTGTCTCCATTCATGGAATACATCTGGAATGCAGTTCCCTGTTCTGGCTATTCCAGTACAAGTGAGACATGGGTGTGTTGGAATGAGACTCATGGAGGCCACCAGTGGTCAGGGAGTCAGAGCACTGGACTTACAGGAAGAGACTGAGCAAGTCATGGTTGTTCAACCTGAAAAAGAGAATCCAAGGGGCAAATATTATTGCTATCTAAATTACCTGATCAGATGATATCAAGGAGTTAGACTTGTCTTGAAAGTGCATAGCAAAAGGAAGAGAAGAATCTGAAAAATTTCAGTTAGACTTTTTATTTTTAAAATACCAGAATATTTTTCTCTGAGAGGCAATGTGTTCTTCCCTAGAGATGGAATTCAACTGGACAACTTGAGGATCTTGGATAAGGCAGCCTCCTAAATTATTCTGTGATCCTCTGATTCTGTAACTGCCTGAACCTACAAGGGGATGGCTATAAGATACACTTGAACAGAGATAAATTAAAGTGTGTTTTTATTTAAAGGGATTATATTGTGTGAGTATGTAGAGTATATTTAATTTAATACAATTATTTTATGCCACATATACAACTATGTAATCTAGGATGAGTAGACTGGAATACACTACAAATGCAATTGCCACAGTATCACTCTGATGGAGAATTTGTTACTCTTTGCTTTATAAGAATCCTCTAATGCCATCACATTCCTGTTACTTCAGCTGATGTGTTTTGTGCCAAGTCCACAGCATAGACCACAGCATCCAAATTGTCAGATAGAAAGAAATGTATCAGGCTTTTGTGGAAGGTTGATCAGCTGATCAGCCAAGATACACCTAACCTGTGGGGCCCAGAATAATCTTCCAGGTTTTTTGTGCACTCTAAATACACCCTGAGGTCATGTCAGGATGAAACTCTCTGTGTACCCTGACTCACCTGTACCCTTCTTGCTGGAAGAAACAGCAGCAGCAAGGTGGACAGGGCAGAAGCCACAGCAGGACTCAGAAGCCAGGACTAGCCAACATTCCATGGCAGGTTTTGATGCAGTGCAAGATACCAAAGTCATGCCTTGGCTTCCTGGTGATTCTGGGATTTAAAGACATTGTGAAAAGTTGTAAAATAACCGCAGAAACTTTATTTCAATTCAAAATTTTGTCAGGGTGATTATGTTAGGTTTAATAATGGGGCAGTGTTCTGATGTAGAAATCTGTTCCTGATATTTTTGAATTAATATCTTGAGCCTCATTATTTGTCATTTTGTATGTCCCAAGTTAGTCTAGTGCCTCCTTCATTGAGACTATATTCAATGATTCTCACCTGGACATGTCTCCAAAAATGCAGCATTTATAAACATTTGTACATTTGTAAATATGTTAATTTCCTGTTTGCTTTTGTGTCTTTGAAACTAGTCAGTGGCTATAGGAGATTTTGACTGCTCCTTTGATTCTGTCAACCACCAAAAAGTAAAAAATGAGTGCTTCTTTTCCTTCAAAAAATATCTCCAAGTAAAAAATCTAATTAGAAGTAAATTTTCAATACATGTCATGTATTAGGTTTCTAGAAAAAAGCAGCATTCTATTTTCTGTCAAGAAATTTTATACAAGGGTAGGGGTATAGCTAATAGAGGGGGGAAGGTAGAACTCAAGATATCAAAAGAAAACAGATCCATCAATGCAAACCAGAAAGAGCTTGTTCTTTCTGACGTCAGAATGGATGTTGCTCAGTTAAATTGTCTGGCTGTGTCTAGCTATTTGGATGAACCCAAAAGCCCTGATTGCACTCTCCATTGTCCAGAATCTGTGAGCCATACAGATGTTGAAGACCCTTTTCCTGGGAGAATGAGGCCTACTGATAATATTAATGGAGTTGGTTTCCCTGCCTTTCTGAATAAGAAAAAGGTGATGAGCCTTTGACTGGCATGAGGAGTGGCAAGAAAGTTCGCATCTCTTTAATTTTCCGGGATGGAGAAGTTCTGGGAAAATAACAAATTAAAATTCTGTAATTAAGGGAAGAATTGAGCCACCAAATTAATTAATAAAATTGTGATTGATGAATCTGGGAGTTTATAGAATTATTTATGACTACAAATTATCTTTTCACCCTTAGTGTTCTATTAATGTTTTTCTTTTTAAAAGTTACACTGACAATTCTAAGAGAGCCAATAAAAAGGTATCTGAAATATTAGATTGAAATATTCAATCAATAAATAGATGTTTGGGCAGTGAACTGAATATTATTGCTAAATAATAAGACTTTTTCATAAATTGATTCTTAAGCATTTAAAATGATTACTGCCTTTTAAACTTGATCTATATAAGTTGCTCACAAAGTGAAGAAATATTATGTGAATCTTTTCCTTTTTAATGCTAGTATCAGAGTGGCTTATTTATGTGGTTTCACAGGCAGTTTAGTTCTCCTTTCCTTTCTCTTGCCAAAGGAAATAGTTGGAATTTTTATCTTCTTTCATTTCTTCTTT
Source organism: Aegithalos caudatus (assembly GCA_013389925.1). NCBI lineage: Eukaryota > Metazoa > Chordata > Aves > Passeriformes > Aegithalidae > Aegithalos > Aegithalos caudatus. Next base: position 170,715 of record WEIU01014342.1, read on the forward strand.
GTACAGATGACCTGGTTTTGCTGTTGCACACTTTGCTCAGTCAAGTTCTGCATTAGAGAACTGAGCTTCTTATAGCTTTCAACAGCACATGACAGAAGCCACTGAGAAAAAACTATTTTATTCACAGACTGAGAACATGTGAAGGTCGGTAGACATATTACAGAACTGTATGTGTTTTCTCATTTTTAAAATCTTAAGTTATCTGTAAAGACTTTATTGCTGACAGTAAAGAAAAAATAAAGGCAGTATTAAGTTTTATGTGAACAGCTTCACCTCAGTTGCTTCCATAAAACAGCTTAGTTCTGAGAACTACTATCTGGGCCTCAGTTCCAATGTAGGCAAGAAAACCTCTTCTTGCTAGACATTTGGCCAAAATACATCCTGAAGTAATGTGTCAAATTCTTGAATTTTCCAAAATGTGGAGTATCAGCTAATGCACATCATCTTTCAAAATTTCCCACTTACATGTGTATTTTGTGCACAGTAAGACCTTCCAAAGGCTAGAAATTAAATGTTTTTACAATCTGCCATTGCCCTTATTTTGTTAGCCTTGAAAAATAACCTGGTTAGAGCTGTAGACAAAAGGCATAGAACAAACAAATTAAATTATGCTCACAGTAGAAAGAGTGGAAGATATCAGCTCAACAAATGTTAGCTATAGCTGGTTTTGCAGTCTGTCCATGTGTGTGTAATTATGAGAATATGAAGGTGTTTTACATATTGATAAGATAAAATGAGCCTGTCACATTTTCTGGTTTCAAATCCGAGAAAGGTAGATGGGGAGTCTTTTTTTTTTTTTTTTTTTCCATTTGTGTGTCTGACCTAATTAGAGATCTTCTGCTTTCAGCATTTTTTCCATAAGTCTCAGATGAATCATATCCTCTCATCTGATAAGTGTCATGACCTGTTGGTAGGTCTGTAATTGTACAGGCTCAAATAGTAAAGAAACTGCTGTGTGGCAAAGCAAATATATCTGTTCTTGCCCTCATCTCTCATTTGTTATAGAAGTAAGATTCAAATATTTAAAAGACAGTCTTTATGATATGGCTTTGCTTGGGTGTTTATTTTTCTTTACATGTATTTACATTAGTTATTTAGGGTTGATACCATGCTTTTACTTTCTTTTTAAATATATCATTAGTCTTTGCATATTGTACAGTTCCAGCTGTTCCAGAGCAACAGCTGGAATACTATACAGCCATCCATCAGATCTAAGGACAGGATGCTCAGCTCACTTGTTATTTACGGATATGGGCAGGGAGGGGTGTGACGCCAGGCAAATGCCATTCTCTGCCTCTAGGAGCAGCCTGGCTCTTCAGGAATGCCACCAGTTCCATCATCATGAAGCCTAAGTTCATGAGCCCTCCCAGAACTTGCCTGGTCCCTCACAGGAATTACAGTTTTGGCAATCAAAGAGAAGACATAGGAGATGAACAGACCCAAGGGAGTAGAGCTTAAGGTTTCAGGTCACAAAGACACCTGTCTCTCCTGGGTGTCAGCAGCATTAAATGGAATAAATTGGCCTGTCTGCTTCTATGTTTTAGTTCTTCAGATCACTGCCAGACCATGTGTGAGTCCACAAATTAGTATTGCACTCTTAAAAAAGGCTTCATCTAGTGTTCTTCAGTGTAAACAACATATAAACATTGAAGGGAAGTCCTGATGTACTCAACAGAACTTAATCATAGATAAAACTAACTTTGGTCATCTTGGCAGCCATCACTGTCTTCTCTTCAGTACTATTAGCATGAGTTGGATAGGTAGTGCTATTTTTATTACACCTGCACAGGCTGTAGTGATACCTTCATATGCTTATACACAATATGGATACACACACAAAGATGGATGGTGCCCTTGTTCATTTTCACCAACTAGAAAAACTATATGCCTTGTCTTACTCATATATGAGGAAAAAAATAAATGTTTAGGTATTGTTTATGTTTATGATTTTGAGCACTTGTTAGGCTATGTTATGTACTTTTGGAGGCTGGAATTTTCTGGGGAACCTTCATTCACTGAAATGTGTGAGGTACCTCTTAGGTCAAAAGATGGAGTATTTGTTCAGCTGCTGTGTTTGAGGTGCTGTTTTCAGAGTTTCTTGATGGCAACTTTGTCTTCCAAAGCCTTTGGATCTGATAACAATAACCGAGAGGTTGAATAAAACAGGTAGATAGGAAATAAAGTTATAAATATTTGCAAGGCACATATTTGCAAGTAAAAGCAATGCTGGCTGCTTTGGAAGTGGGATAGGCATTATGCATACAATGAAACATTTTGCTTTCTTAATGGAGCATTACACAGATAGAAATCAAATCACCCATCCCCACCTTCCTATTTTTATACCAGTCAGTCCAGGTCACTTATATTTTCACTCCATTTTGAGATGCAGAATGACACAAAGCATTCTGACTGCAGTTAACCAGGTCATGCCTTCATCTCTGAGTGTGCCAAAACATCAGTATCATGACTGGAAATTGTGAAAACGTGACTGGATTTTGTAGAAAGGAAAAGAGGGACTGAAGAGTTTTTTGACATTAATGCTAGTACTTACCAAAGATAGAAAACTTCTACTACAAGCAAGCTTGCTGTGGTTACTGTAATTCTTTCCTTTCTCTGCCTTCTTCTGAGTGGGTGAATTTTTTTTGTTTGTTTGTTTGTTTTCTTCTTTGTCCTTTACCTGATCTTCTGTGTGGTGCTTTTTTTTTACACCCAGACAGGCAGCCCTTTGCATCAGCATTCAGCAGCTCTCCCTGACTGCCTTAACTTCAGTGGAATTTTTCAGGCACTAATAGTAGTTTGCAAAACCTCAGGTATTCTGAGCAGGAAATGATAAGGAAAGTATGTGAGAAGAGAAGAGTGCTAGAGAAAATGGATCATAAATCTCACTGGACTCTAGATTCTCTTAATGACAGGGAATATTCTTCTTTGCTTCCTTTTACAACAGACAGATGAAAGAGAAATACCAGGCACCAAGAAAAAAACTGCAAGGTTTATGTTACTTAATGCTGGTAGGTATGTTGCTTTCCGTCTCTTCTATATATATTTTTGTTTTCAGGTCAGCCCTTGGAATGCACCCTTTTGGGGCTATATCTGCTCATAAACATGAGAGTTATATGCACTGCTCACACTTCATTGTTTTCTCCATTTCACAACAGCAACCACATGTTATTCTAACTAGTGTTGTAACATAAGCAGATGGTGGTAGCATGGATGTTACTTGAAAATATAGAATCGTAGAATAATTTGGGTTGAAGGAACCTTAAAGGTCATCCAGCCTAAACCCCCATGCCCTCAGAAAGGTTATTTTCAACTAGATCAGATTTCTCAGCATCTCATCTAATCCAGACTTTAATATTTCCAGGGATGAGGGCTTCTACCATCCCTCTGGGCAGCCTGTTCCAGTATTTTACTACCCTCTTTCCAAAAGAAAAAAATCCTTTATATCTAGTCCAAACACACATAATATTTTACCACTGATGTTAAAAGAATCGCCACGGAAAAGACATCCCTTTGCTGCTGGCTGGTGAGATCAATAGAACTGTCTTGTACACACACACACATACACAGGAGCGAGGTAATCCAAGCATGGCCTAGCTCCTGGAACCTGCCAGGAATGGAGGAAAAACTGATAGAGTCCCTGCATACATAACAAACACACAAAAAATTTGGGCGAGTTTGTATAGAAATAAATACTACTCTAAGAAGTCTTTTCCTGCTTTTTGGCATCTTCCTTGCCCACAGATCAGTAGTAGTAGGAATATTACAATGTATAATATATAAACCCAGTACGGTCCCCTGTACTCTGCTCTTTGCTTAGAAGCCTGATAAGTTTTGGTTCCTGTTGCTTCTGTACTGTTCCACTTGGCAAAAGAGTGAGGCAAAGCACTGGCCAAGCTGGCTTTGTTTCTCTTGTGGAGTTGTTTCTTCACTAACATTGGTAATGTCAACACAGCTTTAAGAACAGTGTTTGCTGACTTATTCTGGCTCTGTAACAGGAGGTTATAAATACTGTAGCAATTTCATAAGCTTGTATTTCCTCATTTAGCAACAGAGTGGATATAGTGCTAACAGTTTAACAACAACAGGGACACTCCTCACTAAACTATAGCCATCTTGAAGAAAATTTGGTTAATTGTCAAAACTGGGCTGAGATTCTCTTTGACTAGCTCATGTATTGATATTTTTGTGACACAGTTACAGTTATGTCAGTTGTGTTTGCTCATTACAGCCCAAAGAAGACTGCTGATAGGGGAAATACACATTTTGCAATTGCAAGAGTTTGTGGTAAAAAGCATCTTGTGGTAAAAAAATGTGGTTTGTGGTGAAAGATACCTTGAACTGAAAGATAATATTAATACTTCAATATCTGGGAAACGTGACAAGATAGAGTCTACTTAGGCCTCTATTGATAGTCTTCTTTACATTTTCATAGAACAATAGCATCTATACACCTACTTTCATTACCTTGACCTTGGCTGTTTATTGCACATATAATAAGAATGTAGCAAAAGAGACTTCAGCTAGCAGGGTAGGGAAATAGTCTGTAAATTTAAGCAGAGAAAGCAACACTGAAATTGGTTATCTTAAGGTTTCTTTTTCATTTATCAAACTAAAAGAGGGTCCTATGAAGAATTCATAATACATTGGTATTTTGATGTTTCTGTTTTAAATTTTTGAGTATTCTGCATCGACATGGTTATTTTATGCATTTTTTGCCATAAAGCAGTTGTAAATATATATCATGAAACATATCACGTCCTGGTCCATTTTGTGAATCAACAACATCAATTAAGCCAAAGGTCAAAAGACTTGTATTAAGCAAAGAGGATCTTAGAGCAAGTCAATTAAATTTAAATTACAAGGGTGTCCAGAAAACTGCCAGTTCCTTTTCCTTATTCTTTCTGATTTGTATCCTAGAGTTTTGGTATGATTTTTAAGTAGGGGAAAAGGAAAAAAAAAAATTAAAGAGAAATTTCCTTCCATTTTTTTGGGGAAAACACATAGTCAATTTAAAATAGCTTGGTGTTTAACAAGGATGTTTGAACTGGATAACAAGGCTATTTGAACTGGATAACCAGGCAACTTGAACTGGACATTTTGAGGTAGAACTTGACTGACAGAGTCATTCAGGAAATTTTTGGTGCTAAAATATGTGTATTTGTACAAGCAGAAATATGATGTACAAGGGGTAGGGAATCACGGAATCACAGAATTATTTAGGTTAAATAAGCTTTCTTATATAATCAACTCTTATTACCACCTTGTCAACTAGATCATAGCACTACGGACCATATCCAGTTGTTTCTTGAACCAGGGACAGTGAGTCCACCACCTTCGTGAGCAACCCATTCCAATGCCTGACAAAGTTTTCCATTAAGAAATTCTTCCTGATGTCCAACCTGAATCTCTCCTGGCACAGCTGGAGGTTATGGCCTCTCCTGTCGCTGGTTGCCTGGGAGAGGAGACTGATCCCCACCTGGCTACAGCCTCAGGAAATTACAGAGAGTGATGAGGGATCCCCTGAGCCTCCTTTTCTCCAGGCAATAATGCAGACATTAATCAGTAGAATAATTTGGTACATTCAGTTTGGTTTGTTCATCTAACAAAACCATAGAAATTCTAACAAATCTTTTGAAAAGGTAAACTTCTGACTTCTTGAAGTAAGTCCAGTTTTCATTCATGATTTAGCCTTGGGTTCCCATGTGTCTGTGCTGTGTCTTGTCAACTCTCTCCAAATCTATCTACATTTCTAACATCTTTACATCCTCCCAATAAACTTACAACTTGTGTACTTTGTGGATACTTCTTTTTTTCCGGGTCACTTCTCAAAACTACCTTTTTCCATGATGACTTTTCCCAAACCAAGTAACCTTAAACATACTTGAAAGAAATTACATGAATTGTTTGAATACTATGCCTTTGATCTGTGGACCTTGCACCTGAGTAGTCCTCTGGAGCTTAAGCACACTAACTCATTGACAGCATTCAGTAAACAATCCAGATGGAAAACTTCCAATTACACTCAGTGAAATATCAGCCTTGAATTGCAATCAATTTGGTTTTGGTTAGGAAAAAATAGGCCACATATTAGTAATTTGCTGATGTCAGATGATATGATTTTATTTCATTCTCTAAAAGTCATACTTCAACTAAGCCCTTGTCTTTAAGCATATATGCAAGGGGCTGCACACTGTGTGCTTATGGAAGGATTACGATAGGAAATTCTTACTGTGCAAAGGAACCTTTGAATTTTAGGTTGAATTCTGATTAGAAAAGATATTTACGTAACTTGTGAAGTTACTCCAACTCATTTGTTGCATAAAAGCTATCTTGAGAGTGTGTAAACAACACACAAAACAGTGTACAAAGCAGTTTCTCTTTGTTTTCATGTTTATATGAGTACATGTAAAATCACCCTTAGATTTCAGGCAGACATTTGGTTATTAACTTGTTTTCTATAAACAGAACTAGTTATAGTGATAAAATAACAAGTTTTTTCACTCATGTAAATGAATAAATAATCTTCATAAAGCATATTTCAAATGTATATTTCCTAGTACTGTGTAATCTGCTGCCACACTATCTTGTACTACAGAATCCTGATTGTCTAACCTTGATTTAATTGTGCTCTGTGCATAAGCAGTGACCTTACTTGGGCTGTGAATCGCTGAATCAATGGAACAAAGAGTACCATGTTTGACCTTGCTATTAATGACAAAGCCTTAAAGAGTGCCATATTTTATTTTTCTACATGATATATATATATTTCAGATTATTACTCAGTTTTTATTTTTGAATAATATTTTTTTAAAAAAGAAAGTGGTGTTCTAAGTCCTGACCTCTCCCTTCCTTTTAACCCTTCCCTTTAACTACCAGAAATTAGTCCCTGAAAAAATTCAATTTCATTAAAGTCTAGGATTTATAAAAATATCAAATTTTTATTGCAAAGATGCATATAATAGGAGCTGTATAAAAATTGGAAGATAATGGCCTTGTAACGTATATGAAATTGTAGTTAAAATTTTTAGATTGTTCAGTAGTTTTACTGGAGTAGGGTTATACAGACATATAATGTGACAATGAAATCCAGCCAGCTGACAATGAGACAACTGGGGAATATTACTGCTGCTGAGTTTGTCCCTTCAGAAATGAAATTATACTTAAATGTATAATATTTCTTACTTACATGTAGAATGCCACTTGCTCTTCATCTCTGGCTTTCCTGTGACATACCCTTGGGTCTAAGACATGATTTTTATTTTTGAGATCCAGCCTCAGACACAGCACAGGAATCATGTCATTATCACCTACCTGCTCCTAATATCCATCCTGCATCAAGCTGTGATATTTGTTACTTCATTTATCAGAGTCAGATGCAGAGCTGAAAGTTATAAAACAGTGCTGTTTGTTTACACATATCAGATTATTTGTATTTGTTATATGGGATGACCCATAGCATTTCTGGGAACTGTGAGGACATTCAGGCTGATCTGACAGTAACACAGCTGGTAGAAAGACATACTGTTTAAGCACACCATTTCCTACCAAATATGCAGTTGATCAAAATGAATTCCCCTCCTGAGTGTGAGTGAAGATGTTTGATAGGACAAAGAGCATAAAACTGTATGGTTTTGGCATTTCCATTTTGCAGGAGGGCAAGGTTGGTGTCAGGCGACTCTCAAATGGACACCCAACAAAGCACCTTCAGAGACCTTCTCTGATTCCTGTCCTGAAGCCCACATTTAGGGGTTTTCAGTCATTGAGGGAATTCAAAGAATATCTCTCCTTTGGCAAAGCAGTCTGTAGGCAGGGTCTTCCACAGGTATCCCAAACAAAAGTCTCAATTTTGGTCATCCCATGTATTTCCTGCATGTTACAACTTGGACACAATATTCCAGTACAATTCTCCCAAGTCAAATTGTAATGACTTCTCCTATTCTTTGCTTCCTTGTCATGTGGTTGTTTCTAGTACTCTTCTACCCTACTGATTTACCAGCTGAGGTAGTTGTGTTAAAATTTTAACCAAAAATGGTAGTAAAACATCTGATTATTTTTCAGGATTTTTAGCCAGAGTTAGAAGCCATGTTCTTTTGTCATGTTCCTCTTGCAGGACTTGGATAGTACTGTGGTAAGCCAGAATAAAATTTTTGTGCCATATCAAGAGAATGTAGAGTTCTGATCAAATTAAAACCTACCTACCTGTAAATGTACTCCTGAGAGGCAAGAAACAAGAAAGGGTTTTTTTCCTATTATTTTGGAATATTAGCTATTACAAAGGGTTCTTTATAAATACACCAGCCCATCTCTATTCCATCTTTCCACTTTAGAAGAGTAGAAATGAGTAGAATTTTTCTCCAGGAGATATGAAGAACAGTTCTATTTTGACCATTTTTACTGCCTTGTAGAGGTCATGCTGGCATTTCTGAGAGCTACTTCAGATTTCTCAAATTTTTTCATTATGTTGTTTTCTGCTGGGGACTATAATTCTTTAATCTAAAACCAGGCTGACATTAGTACTCAAGAAATAAAACAATGGGCACAAAACTTGTATTGCTAGAGTAGCTCTCCAATCTGCAGAGTGCTCTACTGGTAGCTGAAACATCATTTATGAGAAGTTTACTGCCATTCAGTTCAAATTCTGCAAATGTGGCAGTCTTTACTGTAACCTTGTTGTGAAATTTGTGTTCTTAGAAGTAGCTAATTGCATCATGAAACCAGAAGTGATTGATAATGGCATTTTTAAATTGAGCTGTACCTAATTGGACAGTTGTGCCTTGTAGATGGAACATTAAAGTCACTGGAAACAATATCTTTTCAAGATGAGTTCAGAAACGAAACTTCAGAAATTACTAAAAGCATCATTAAAGATTTACAGATAGTTTGGAACCTAGCATTATTTTCTTCAAATAGACCACATCATTTTCTCTCACCATCAGCTTCTCTTTTTATCTAAAAGAATCAGCTAATTCATCTGTGCTGCCAGGTAAGTATAAGGTTAAAGCTTCAGGACTGAAGAAGATGGAGCAACACTGTGTAGGTTACAACTGCTGATATGTATTTCACTAATAACAGAACACAGGAGCAGAGGGATTTTTTCAGCTCATACAGTGATTACAAGCACTTGATGATCACAAGCTACCAGGTCATAAAATTTAGTGCTATATACATCAAATTCCCTCTTTGCTTTAGTTCTGTTTGTGTTAAAAACTTTTCTAACATCCTACTTAGAACCATCCATGTTTATGTGTTTGACAATCCCAAGCACAAGCAGAGGCTGGGCAGAGAATGGATCAAGAGCACTCTTGAGGAGAAGGACCTGAGGGATGTTGGTTGATGAGAAGTTTGAGATGAGCTGTCAGTGTGCTCTCACATCCCAGAGAGCCAAACGTGTCCTGGGCTGCATCCAAAACAGCGTGGGCAGCAGGGCAGGGAGAGGATTCTGCCCCTCTGCTCTGCTCTGCTCTGCTCTGCTGAGACCCCACCTGCAGGGCTGTCCCCAGCATAAGAAGTACAGGAACTTCTTGGAGTGAGTCCAGAGGAGGGTGACAAAGACAATCAGAGAGCTGGAGCAGCTCTGCTACAAAGACAGCCCGAGGAAGTTGGGGCTGTTCAGTGTAGGAAAGGGAAAGCTCCAGGGAGACCTTATAACATCCTTGAGTATCCAAAAGGGGCCTACAAGAAAGCTGAAGAGGGAGGTTTTTGCAAGGACTTGTAGTTCTAGGACAAGGTGGAATGACTTTAAGCAGAAAGAGAGTAGATTTAGATTAGATATTAGGAAGAATATCTTCACTGTGAGTGTGGTGAGAAACTACCACTGTGCATTTTGAATGGGAATCCTTCAAGATTCATTTCATGTCCACTCATTCTTACACTGCAAGAAGAAAATAACAAGTGAATCTCTTCCCCTTTCAATCACACTCATAATTTAACGGGAATCCATCAAGCACCTCTGTTGCCGGAATATATTTTTTTTCCAATTTTAGTAATTCCTTTAATGGATCTGTAGGATCCCTTCACAAAAACAGCTGTGGTAAGGGCTAATGTCATATTTTCTATACTGCTCATTTTTTTACTCGTTAGCCTGATAAAAACTGAATGCTAAATTCCTGCTTTCTGTTTTCCTTTTTGCTTCTTACCAGTTCCTGAAAATTTCACTATTTATATTTATTTATTCTGTTGGATTCTGTTTATAAAAGTAAAGCAAACAGCCAACATTATATATGTTTTGATTTTTTATCATTAATTCAACATGGAATAAACAAAAAAAAACCCCTCAGAATCTAAAAATTTTCATATGCCTATCTCCATTCCAAAATATCAGTCCATTCCTGTCTCATTTCCCCATGGATATCAGAAGATACAAGGAACAATAGATACTAAGAAGAGCAAGGTCAGAAATCGTCAAACTCAAGAGAATATCAATTCCATAACTACTGCTATGGCACTCTCTATCTCCAAAACTGCCATTTATCTAAATCAGTATCATGAGAAAGAGAAGGATCCATTCTGATAGATTTTCTGACCCAAAACCTGTCCTTACATTGAGAAATGTAAATTCAGTCTCAGTAAATGAGCTCTCCCTTTTATGAATTAGAAGTCAGCATTGAGGTCATCATAAGAGAGTGCTTAAAACTTGAATATATCAGAGGGAAATACATATTTCTTATTTGCCCATTAATATTTCAGAACTGAAACCAAGTTCTTGAATAGAAGAATAGCCAAGAGCTGGTGAGCCTGGATTTGAATTGGGGTGATTTCCTGTGACGTTTGCAGAGGCCGCATTCCGTTTGTGTGTTAGATGTACAACTTTGCGCTGACTGAACTCTAGGCTGCTCTGCAGATGTTAAATAAAGAACCTGGACATCACTGGATGATTTAGCATCGATTGCCACAGGCTCATTTATGCCTCAAATTCACTGGCTGGAGCTGGGTTTAATGTGTGGTTCTAAAAGTCACATCCTGGCCTAGGGCTTAGACATTTTTACTGCAGCAGAGCTCTTGCAGCACTGTATCACTGAAAATGTCCATGACCTCTGGGGTTTAGAGCATACTGAAGTGTGCTTTTTAATCTCATTTGATCAGACTTTTTAGATAATATCTCTATTCTCCCTTCCTTTTCTTTGAAATCAGAATTTAGTGGGATGATTTAACTACTGCATCTGTGAACTCTGTATTACAGGAAAAGGTAGGCATTGACAAGAGGCCACATCTGAGACAGAAAGGAAATGATGTGGCAAAGAAAAACAATAGCACAGAATTATGATTTTTTTTCTTTTTTGTTCATGCATCTTCCAAAAAATTTCCCTAGTCCTGTCACACAAATTCTTTTCCCTTAGCTTTAAGGAAACAGTGAATATTTCACTGATGAACAACTGAACTTTTCAGTGATGACAATGTTATGGACCCCTAATACTGTTGATGCTGACAGATTAACAGTGATAGTAATATTACTACTAACAATTAAACACAGATTTTACACTATAAAACCATGAAATGACACAGGCCTAAAGATGAAATTTTTGTTACTTTTGCCTGAATCTAGGGGGATGTTCCATTGTCTGAACACCAAACAGTGTGGTTTCTGGTCCCGAAGAAGAATTTCATGTCCAGGAGAAAACTAACTGTGTCTTCAGTGTCAGAAGAAGAGAGAGGCACCTGGGGGCAGCCATCCAATGTGTCCACTGCAGTGAACTTTGCTGTATTTAACTCTACACAAAAATTTGGCTGCTTCTTCATACTAGAATAGAGCAACAAACCAAGCAAAGGAGTGCTCAGGACAGAATACATGAGACTAAATAGGCTGAAGAAGTAGAAAAATATGACATTATGGTTTTCTTTTGTCTGTTTTCAATTTCTTTTTCCTTTTTCATAAATATATGTTTTTCCTAAACATAAAAAATTATCACAAATCAGTTGTGCTCTGTTAATCTCATCTTCTTACCATGGTGATCATGAAAGAATCTCTTTGTCCAAAAGAGCACCTACTCAAATTAATAATGATTGGGCATAAAGAATTAGTATCAGACTACTTCCTTCTAAATTAATCATTAAATTAGAGTTGGTTAAATCATCACCTTTTTAGAATGAATTTTCTTTTTAAACAGCCCTTGTCTAGTCTGAGTTTGTATGGTAACTAATAAGGAAATTTTTCTTTTAATTGATCTATCTAGGCATTACTGTAATAAAATTATAAAATATAGTCAAGGTTAGATTATTTTGACATATCCACATTGGAGTAAGAAAATACAAAGGTAGTAGGCACCAATACTGTACTGCTTGGGGAATGATAGATCAGTGTAAATTTGTACTCACCTGCCTTGGTAGCAGCAGCAGGATGATCCTTCACTGAATCCTTAATTGGGTAGTCTAGCTGTATAGAGTATTGATTGCTGGTTACATGACTTCCAGCATTTTATGCATGTAGGCTGCTGAGGTCTTAGCCAAATTAAATTACTTTCTGCCCAGCTGCCCTTATCCAGTCAGAAATCTGGGGCTTTGCCATTCTCTCTTTGTAACCAAAAACTATAAACTAGATCTGAATCTCTTCTGAAACATTCAACTGAATAAAATAAAACATCACAGACATGTTCCAGGAGTTTGCAGTGGCAGTATTTGCTACATCATCTACTGGGAATCATAATCCAAAAGTAAACATTTATCTAAAACATATATCAATGGTGCAGCTGATCTTCTAGATGTGAAACCAAGACACACTACTGAGCATTTTTGTTCTGCTTAGCAGCCTGTAGCAAAAACAGATGTATAAATGACTTCTCTTAACTAGTCACTAATGCTTTTTTCTCTGTGATTTTTAATTGCAGATCATAGCAGAAAATGGAATATATTTTGATTTCTTGGTGCAGGTGCAAACACAGGGATGGGGTTCTTAGCTTCATGTTTCTTCTAGCTAAAAAAGGATGAGTAAATCAGATACAATAAAAAAATCTTAATTCTGGATAAAATATATATTCTTTTCATTGAAAATTTAAATAATATAGACACCTTCTGTTTCAGTTTTACAGGCGATGTTTGTTTACTGTGGACAAAAATGACAGACTGTATGCTTGGTAGAAAAGATAGAACTCAGGCAAGGTCTTGTGAAGTCATGGTCTTTCTAGAAATGCCTTCCTTGCTACAGTTCAAAACTGATCTCAATGCTGTGCTGCCTGTTTCCCACCAACTCTACAGCATTGGAGAGGGTTTGACTTAAAATATTTTATAGGGGAGTTTGCAATTAAAAATAGAAAGAAAACTGATGGCTCTTATCTTTCCTGGGCTGAGTCAAGGTAAAGGGAAAATTGATTACTTGTATTGTTTTGAAATTTGATTATTCTCTATCAATCTATACAAGATTGAAGTCTATCCTTAAAGGCATTTTCACTTCAAAATCCAATTACTGAGATCCTAAGCCTATCACCAAATTTTGAGTCAGGATTGGAAATTTAAATCAAGGCCTTTTATTTTACTCTTGCTCATGGTTCAGAGGAAATTAATAACAGATTTTGTGTATTTCCTATCTGAAATACATCCAGAATTCCCAAATAATAATACAAAATTACAATACTTTGATGGTGATATTTAAATCTATGTGTCAGTAATATTCACTTTCCTGAGGCATATTTTGACTGCACATCCAGCTGCTATCACTAGTAATCTTACAATGCTCAGCTGCAATACCAGACAGCCCATTTTTTGTTCACACAATTATTGTAAGTAAATAATCTATTCTACAGAGGCAAACACAGGCCAAAAGGAAGAAAATATGTCTGTCTATCAGGCCATCAGTCCTACAATTTCTCTCCTTATCTCTTTCCCAGGCATTTAATTGTATTCTGGCATTAGATCTCAAGCACAGGTTTTCTTTTCCTTCCATCTCAGGCCCTGAGTGATATCTCAGTATTACCAGGGTTATTATCTTTTAACAAGATTTTCAAGCTTAAAAGGGATTTAAACTATTTTGACTTCTGTTTTGTCATGTCCAGCAGGTTTATGAGATATGCTCACTTTCCTTCACAGTCATGATGAGTGCAAAGAGAATTCTGAAGACCATTTATTTTTTCCTGTCCATTAGAAGAGTCTAAGATTCAGTCAGCATAATTGTTGCTGGCAGATGTCTCTAGAAACTTTAGACCTATAGCCTCTCTTTTCTTTGATGGCATTTTCCAAGTACTGAAAATGTAAGATTAGGATGATTCATCAAAAGTTTAAAAGCATTTTTGAAGGTAATTTCATAGACCTCATCAGTATGAGGTCTATGAAAGACTCTACAAGACACAGAATAAAGACAAATTCTGCTTAAAAGAGATGATGTGTACAAGTGTACAAATCAGAGTGAAAACTCTCTAAAAAACCTGGAAACCTCCTCATTTTAATTCTACATATTAACTGTTCAACCAAAATGCCTTAGAAACCTGAACTGAGGCTGGAGTTACCCTGCAAGTATATGTAAAGATAGAGTTAACCTGCTCAAACTTGAATTGCAGGCAGTTTTATCTGATCTGCTGAAACATAAGGAGAGTAATAAATACTTTTAGGGCACAGCACTCCTAATATTCCTTATGATGAGAGGACTTGTCCTAATCTGAACAGGATAACCAAATGACCCCCCAGGATGCCAACTTCTCTCCTTTGAGTATGGAGGGAGGCTGGGGGGGTGTTGCTCAGGTGTCAACTTTTCCACTGGTGCCATTTGAAGCTGAGATGAACCCCACCCCAAACTAAAAGCTGACCCTTTCACACAAAGTGTGGGAAGGCACACAAAGGCATGGAACAGTGAGGCTGGAGCCAAAGCCTGATGGAAAACCAAGCTTTGCTGACCTTCTGTTTAATCCACTGGTAAACAGCTGGTCTATTATTTCTCATTTCTTTCAAGTGCTTTTTAAGACATAGTTGGTGAAGAATAGTAAATAAAAAAATTGAAACAAACCATGATCATGATTCTTTTCTTATTCTTCATATTGCAAGGATTTTGACCTACAGATTGACAGATTTATTCCTCATGTTATTTTTCCTTTTCACCTTGGATTCTAGAAGATATTTTACATCTGTCTGTATAAAGTGGAAATATATATAATCTTAACAGTATTTGGTTATCATAATCTATACTACTCCATTTGCAATTT
This sequence comes from Aegithalos caudatus, assembly GCA_013389925.1. NCBI lineage: Eukaryota > Metazoa > Chordata > Aves > Passeriformes > Aegithalidae > Aegithalos > Aegithalos caudatus. The sequence continues at coordinate 185,837 of WEIU01014342.1, forward strand.
TTCCCACTTTGAGTAATTTTCTCCTGTATTTACCTTGGAATAATCCAGTATAATCTCACCAATTGTCACCAAAGCCCTCTCCTTTATGTTTTGCATTACCTCCCAGTGAAGATGTTACAAATATTAATAATGCCTATGAGAAGAACCTTTACATAATTTGGCTTCAGATAATTTGAGAATTTATTTTAAATTGTTTGCCTTCAGATATAAATTTTATATACCTGAAGGTCTGAAATAATGATTAATGTATCCAAGTGCAACTGGGTGTATTTAATTTCTTATACCTGTAAATTTTATATAACTGAGTAATCTTTTTAACTTGATTTCTCTGACATGTTTATAACCTCCATGTTCTTTAAAAAATCCTAATTTGATCTGTAGCTGTCTCCTAATTCCACATACTAAATAGCACTAAGATATTTGTCTTCAGATGGAAAGTTGAAAATGTATAGCTGGGCAGAACAACAAACCAGAAAAAGTGTACTCTATAATTTACTAATTCATAGTTTAAGTACCCCTGAGATTTGAATCAGGTCAGTAGTAAAATTTTTGTTGAAAGTTGTTATTTTTATTACAATTTATGTTGTTTTAAGTAAGAAATTGTTTTGGAAAAAACTCTCTGTAAGGACATTAAATTACTTGTCCTAAACCAAATTCTTTTTTTTTTTTTTTTTGCTCATGCAACACCCAGCAATGACTTTAACACTAGTTTTTCATTTTCATCCTTACCAGATACTGTTAAAAGTATTTTTGTTCCACTTTTTCTATTGGTCCATCACTATCTAAAGGTAACATAACACCTTAAGACTTACAGTCATACTCAGTTCTTTGAGAGAGGGAGATCATGTGGCATAATTTGGAGGAAGATTACAAAGGGAAGGGAAGAAAGGTAGGAATCATACATCATAATATTATAGAATTATAGGACAATTTGGCTTGGGAGGAGCCTTTAAAGGAGAACAGTCCTTGCCTGGTTTTGCAACTCTCAAAGGCCCAGGTCCCAGTGTACGTTCCTCATTTGAGACAAAGAGAAATGGCCCAGGCATTAGCCACAGCAAACAGGCAATGGAAAATATTTTGCTTTTCCTGCAGTCCTTTGTCTGCATGCCCCAATGAGGACTGCTAAGGCACTTGAGCCCAAGGTAAGTCAGGAGTGGGTTTATGACAGGCTTTCCCCATATTCTACCTATTTCTACAGGTAGGGCTGATCGCAGGGTGAGATGGGTTTTGTCCTGCACCACTCACCCAAAGAGATGTAACTTCCTCAGGGTGGCAACATGCATTGCCTCTCAGAGATGGAGCTCATGAGAAAGGAAAAATTCTTCTGGGCAGAATATTCTTGCATTAACTAACTGTCACAGGTGTCATGTATAAAGTCCCATGGAGGCTGGGAGGAAATACAGTGATAGGGGAATGAAACAGCTGGCAATGCCCAGTTCCACTGCTTGCCTGCTGCTTGCTTTTATAGGCAGCTGAGCCTATATTACAGGCAGCCTGAGCTGTAATTACATGCAAATACTCATTTTCCAACCCTTGCACCACTTGCTGAAGGATATTAATATAATCCATTTCACTCGTCTATATTAATAATGGTCTGTAAATACAAATGGGAAAATTCAATTTTGAAAGGGCAACAGTTTTTTTTTTTCACACAGCCCATCTTTATAAGATTATTGTTCATCTCTAGTGGTCAATTTCACACTGCCTTCAGCTTCAGAGCTCATAAACCCACCAGAGCTATTGGATAATTATCTAGAAATGCACTAGCCAGGTTTTCTTCTTCTTTTCTGACACCTCCATACAGGCACAATCACTGCAGCTGCCTGAGCATCCCAGGCAGCTGGTCCAGGAGGGCACCTGGGATGGGAGGGAGCCCTACCGGGTGTCCTGCTGCCTGGCGACAGTCATGCTGACTTTCTCAGGTTGTCATGGTGACACTTGCAACACAAGTGCCACCTAATGAGGAATCTGAAGCCATTTGCTCTTGAGAAACAAAGTTGTGATAATGCTGCCCTCAAGAAACAGGTCATATTATTGCTCTCATCGAGGAACTGTGCTTCTTGGAGACAAACAAGTTGGCTGTATTTCTTGGTTAATAGTTATAAGTTCTTTTTAATAAATTCAGATTCAGAAGTATCTGTGCTCTGCCACAGTCCCTCAGGGATGTCCCTGCTCCAGCATAGACAGGGATGGCCACAGTCCCTCAGGGAGAACCTTGCTTGGCATGGGTCACCTGTGGCCTCTCTCAAAGACCCAGCATGGTTCAGCACAGCCAGAGCCCCCTGCCCCCCAGCCTGTTTTGTCCCCAGAACTGTGTCTGCATCTCTTCATGGCTGACCATTTCTTTCAAAGTCAATGTGAGCTGGGGCACTGTGTACATTCCTGACTGGCTGAAGTTTGGGATCTGATGGATTTTGTTTCTCTGGGGTGCAGACCTGGCTAAAGCAACTTCTGACTGGCAAACTGGTGGGCCAAGGCTTCTCAACCCACGTCAGAACTGCTGCTCCTGTCTGCATTTTTCCACCTTTGCTCATTACAAGTGCAGGGCTCTGTGTTCCTCCTCCTCCTAAGCCTATCACTAGGCCTTTGCCTTGACCTTGGCTGAGCCTTCTCCATGTTCCCAGCCAAGAGAATCTTCAAGAAGTTCTCAGGGGAGATTTCTTCTTGTAAGTCCAACCCTTGGTCATGAGCTTTGCAATCTCACTTCAACTGGAGCCCTAGGATTTGTCAATGACAACTGTGACCCCAACATTCATCCAAATCTGATTCTAACCCTAACATAAGTGCACAAAACTGCACAAGAAGAAGGTAGACTGTAAAAGTTTTCTCCCATAAGAGCTGGTTAATGAGGGCTGTGGCTGGAGGATTGGTGCTAAGACTCCGCTGTTGTCAAAAGTTAGTTTTGCAAATAAGTTTGAGCAACAGAAGCTTCAAGGGGGCTGAATAGGAAGGAGTGGTCTATAGCAAGGTCTCAGAAAATCGCTCTTGAGACCTCAGCCAAGAGGGCTGTGACTAAGGATCATCAAAGTCCAAGACCTATGGTGATATTTATTGTCACGTTTGTGAGAGACAACATGTGTCAGGCTTCAGAGGGCGTGTCATTGCAAAGGAGATGCTGGGCAGCAAGAGGGATGGGCAGTGAAAAAAAAAAAAAAAGAATTCCCCTTAGAACTTTGTTAAACCAACAAATTCAAGGGGTCTTGAGCTGAAGCTCAGCGAAGCCCAAGTTTGGTTTAGAGTTATATTTAGGGTTGGAATTAGGAGAAACCCAAAGCCTAGGGCTCAAGTGTGGGGGGTTATGGAGGGAGTAGGACCATAAAAGGCTGCCAGAGTAGGCTGGACTTCAAAAAGAAATCACTCTTGGAAATTTGACTGAGTGTCAGCTACTGACAAGGTGGAATGCAAAGGAGAGTGACTAGGTAGTAAAGGAGTGGGTAGCAAAGGAGTAGGCAGATGACAGAATAATCTAACTGCACAGGACCAAATAATAATTAAGAAATAGAAGAGACAGGGATTGGAATGGTGATGACATTGCCAGGAAGAAATTATTTATATGGGAAAAGAGATCAGAGAGAGAGGATGAGTTGACTATTATACTATCAAACACAATTTCCCTTGACTTGGACACTTATATCATCATCTTTGATATATTTGCATAAGGAGTGTTATTAGTTTAACTTTTATGCACATCTGAAAACCACAGCTCTTATGTGGAAGTCCTTATGCTAGATTTTTTTTTGTATTTGTAGCAATGTTATAAGAGAAACAGATGTCTCTCAAGAATCAATGCTTACAGTAGTCTATTGTTTATGGAAGGGATATTTGTGCCCAGGATTACATACTCACATATACTTCATACTACATAATGAATCTACATTTTATTTCTGGAAAGTGATTCATGAAACAAGGATATTCTTTGTAGCCATTGATTTCCTCTTCCAATTAGAAGAGGAAATTCTTCTCAGGATATTGACCTCCTCTTCCATTTCCTCTTCCACTCATTTACAATGATAGGTAGAATAAAAAAAGGTAACACTTTCAATTTCAAATACCTTTTCTGAGAATTTACTGTAGCTCCTATTTAGATCAGAAGCTACCATTTTTAAGTACCTGTGCCCAGACTCTGCAGATTTAAGTTACAGAAATCCAAGAGGCACTAGTAATTCTAAAAATCTCATCATTTATTGAAGCTGCAAACCATAGCCAGTAAATTTAGAAACATCAATTTTATTCTTTTCCTGTTTAGTATTTTGTGTAGTACTGTGGCACTTCGCTGTATAAAACAAACTTAAATTGAAGCAAATGCTTGTACACTGATCTGTGTTTTATTGAGGTTATTGCATAACAAAATAATTGACACATATGTGTACACTGTATTTTATGGACAGACTACTGACATATTAATACTTTTCATGTCTCAAACCAAATTATTTTAGATTGAATTCATTAATTCCTTTTTTATAGAATTATTATTTTAATGAAACTGAATTCCTGTAGTTAGAATACTTTGTATTCTGATGATCAATAGTCTCACATCTTTCTATCAATCCAAGATCAAGCAGCCACTAAACCCAATACACATTTCAAGTCCAATGGAAGATCTTAAGTTCCTGTGACTGTAGAATTTTTGTCATGAGCTGTACCCACAACTCTAGTTCTGCTCATCAAATTCTGCAGACCAAAGTCTTCAGAGTGTTTATAATGTTTGCCTCAAATACTTGTACATGGTTTGACATTTTCAGGAAGCAGTGAAGTGTTTTCTATTTGCTGCCAAGGAAAATTCTGTCAGGCTTTCCACTGAAAACTAGAAAGCTAAATCAAACTGAGCACAGTTCCATACTGCTGTAGCAAGAATGCTCCCAGTACATCAGCTGGTTTATTCAGAACTACCTCACACACCTCTGCTCTGCCCTGTGACCTGCAGGATTAGCACTCTCCTGATTTCACATGGTAGAGAGAAAGAAAAGGAAACAGGGAATATGTGTGATTTCCTGACTATGTGACACTGTGGGCATTGAAAGCCTGGGAACAATCCTAGCAGGGAGGGGGTTTGAACTGATCTCTTCTGTTTTCTGTATATAACTTCTTAACAAGAACCAATGAAAGTTAAACAAATGTCAGGAAGTGAACTAGTTTGACTTCAACCTAATGTGTGGTCTATGCTGTCAGGTTTGGATAAGTGCTTGAGTTATTTTTTCTGGACGTTTCCAAATTTGGCTTTTAATATGTGAAGTTGAGGAGAACCTGACATGGGTAATGAAACTGCAACAACAAATTTACTGAAAAACTTGTAAAGCAGCTGCAAATGTTGGCTTCAGTCCTGTAGAAACAGCAGGAACTGTTCCGGCAACAGATAGTGGAGGGCCTTCATTTATTTGGGGACTGTTGGTGTGTACCTGCTCAGTTCTGTCTGCAGTCAAAGGATGTCACAAGGACACAAAAACAATTGTACTGGGACAAAGATACATCCAGCCCTGTATCCTGTCTCTGACGATGGTCTATGCTATCTCAGAAGTAGAAAATGCAGTTCCAGGGAAAAATCTTTGCTCAATTACCTTGCAATTTGCTCTGCTCAATCCAGAAATTTGCTTTAAATATTTGCTGTCAGTTCACTCTACCATCTACATTACTCCAATTCTTAAAGCAGTTTTGTGTGGGCAAGCATATAATGTTTCAGTGGAAGGCAAAATTGGTCTGTACACTAGCAGTACTAAATCCACCTCTGACCCCTGGGCTTTGCAAATATCCACCTGGTAAAAACCTGTGACTCTTTAGTTTCCAGGAAATGCTGTAAGTGTTCTGAGAAGCCCAATACTCTATCCACCTCAGCTATCACCCTAGCCAGCTTCCCAGAACACGTGAAGCTCACAAACAAGGATTCAGATCTTACCAAGCCCATACATCTGTTCCTGAATTGTACTCAGCTAAGGGTGAGCTGACCCTGATAATTTCAGTTTGTCTGATCCTATAAGTATGACTCTTAAAGAATGAGAGTTGGAGATTCAGATGTGTAAGCTCCTATTCAGCTAAGCATTTAAGTTATGTTGACTTACATGAAAAATAAGTGTGGGTTTAAGAGTGTTGCTGAACAACAGATTTTGTTGTTATTATTACATCATATTCCCCTTTCTAACTTTTCAGAGGTGACATCCATTGACCTGAATGGAAATAAGGGTTGAGCCTACACAGAGTAGTTTTGATCACCACTCTGAAAAAACACATAGAATAATCTACTGTTCTTCAAAGTGACTTGTACATCTCCACCATACCCAGTATCTCTCTACAGGGTCCTGTTTCAAAATCATAGTAATGGAAAAGTTTCAGCAGCTTTTACTGACTTTTTTTTTGTCTTTCAAGTTACAAAAATACTTGGAGTGACACTATCCTGGTTTAGTTTTAAAATTTGCCTTTAGATAACCATCATTTGCAGCCTTGCAAAATTGTAACCCAGAAGAGCATTAACACTCGAGCCACTGAGACTCCTGAGTCTGGTGCTGACGGCCAGACACAGACCCATTACTAAAAGGAAAATGTGTAGGCAATAGTAAAAAATGCCCATAATAAGATGTGTACATGGCTTCAAAACCTGCTATTATTTTAGACATAAAGATAGAGAAAATCTGCATAGCATCTAAGAAGGTTTCAAACAGGAGGAAACAAATGAGTGAATTATAAATAAGAGTTCATTAAAGTAATCTCACTCTGTTCACTCACATTGTTGTAGCTCTGCAAAAAGCCCCATTCTTCTAACTGCAATAAATGTAAGTTTGTAAGGCTGATTGATTACAGCCTTGATAAAATTAAAAGTTTTGATTGTATTATTTATATTAAATCTTATTTGTATTATTAATCCATTAGACCAGTTGGACAAGCTATTCTCTCCAACTCTTCCTAAAATCAATAGCTATAAAAATGACAAGGCAGACAGATTAGCATCAATGTTAAATTAGTACGAGTGAACTAAGATTACAGTTTAATTGCAATCATGTGAAACCAACATTACATAACAGAGGATTTGATTGTTTGACATATAATTATTATTTGTTGGATTTCCAGCACAAAAGCATCCTGTGAAGTGTTTTTAACAGAAGTCCTCCAGATACTTGAAAAATACTTCATTAAATTGAAGAAGAAAACCAGGAAAATCTTGTCATATTTCAGCTCAAAGTGGGCGAACCACCTTATAAAAAGCCACATCGCTTTGTTTTAGTGACACAACACCTGCACTTGTAAACAGCAGCTGGAGAAAGGGAAAGGTGAGGAGCACTCAGGTGCTCAGCAGGTTGCAGAAGCCATGTCTTTCATGCAAGACAGGCAGGACAGTAACCCTCCTTTGGACTGAGAGCTACTGCACAGACACAAGTGGTGCAGACAGTTCAGCTTGCCCACGGGTGGGATATTGGTGTTGCAGGAGAAGCAACCAGGCAGCTGCTGGGATTGTCTACAACCTCTTCCCAGTGAGGTTCACCACAGCAGCAGGGGAGATGCTGCCTGGAGGGTAGGGACATCCTTTCTGCAACTCACAAACATTAATTCTTGCATATTTCTTACTGCTTTGTCTGAGGAATAGGGCAGAGATCCCTCAATGGACTGTGGCTCAGCTGTAAAATATTTTAAATGCTGGGCAAAGTGCCTTGTGTTTGTAGTTAGCATTGAACAATCACCAGGAAAACATATCGTGAATTATCACTAACAGCTTTTCTCAGTGTGGGAGCCAAACAGAAGAGGGGGAGATTGGCAAGCGATTGAACACGTGAGCAAAGCTGGTAATTTATCATGCTGTATCAAGAGTCAAACACGGGGTAGAACCAATGGTCAAAAGACAAATTCCTATAAACACAGAGCCATGTTGTCCAGCTAAGCTGTACTGAATACTGTCCTGAATAATCTGGGCTAGTGTAGAAGAGGGAGAAAAACTAAAGGGAACAGTTGTTGTCCCTGTGCTAATGAGATTTCTAAATTACTGTGATAAGGATAACCCAAATGGTGGTGTAATCCTCACCCTGGTGTCAAGGTGGTGAAAGAAAACAGAAATTATGGCTTTGTGTAAGGCTGAGACTGTGGAAAGCTAAGTGGTTTCTTAATTAAAATGTCCCTACATTATTATTATTATGGTATTAAAATCAGTGGGATGTTTATTTGTCAGACTTGTTATTAGAGGAGCTGAGCAGCTCACAAACCAGCCTGACACTGTCAGCCCTGCACAGGGCCCAACTCAAAATGCTGGTACCACTGAAGATAAAATTTCATTCCTCTTCCTCCACATGAATAGTCTACTCCCAGTTCAATCAATTCCAAACAGCTGCTGGATAGTGGTAACTGCTTATTTTTGGAGCCTGACAGTTTAATACATTCACTAGCTCGTTAATTCTTCCCTGTTCTTGTCTGAGTCACATCGTGTGCATCCTCTTTTACCCCTCAGAAACTTAGTGGCTTTGGACAGCTTCTATACTGTCTATTTATCCAATAAATTTCCTATTTATTTGGTGCCTTTTCATGTCATAAGAAGACTCTGGTTCTGCTTTAACTGAACCTCTTAGCTGGGGTTCATTCCACTCTCAAAATACCATGGTGTGAGCGTATGCAGGTAGGTGGCCACAGATGAATAAAGTGGCTAAGCTCCTCCAAAAGGTGGAGATAGAGTCAAACAATCAGTGTAACATGGATGAAAATCAATTTGCCAAAAAAAATGCCCATTGGGTAGGCACAGTAGACACATCTTTTCTGGGTAGATAACCTGTTCTCCCAGGAAAAAAAGAAATAAGCTGAAAGTTAATCCATTAGTTAGGTATCATTCCCTAGGTATTGCTGAGTCTGAATAGGTTCATGACACAGTCTTAAACTTTCCTGTCTTTTTTTTCAATAGGGATTATGTCAAACACATGATCACCCCGAGGGGGTTCTGATAGCCTCATTTTGGACAGTGGTTTCAGTCACAGCACCATCCCCAATTCCTGTTGGTGTTACATTGCTTCTCAGATCTTCAGTGTTTGCTACATAAGGTGCTATTTCTGCCAGATGGGCCCAACAGACTCAATGTTTAGATGATTCTAGACAAGGATGCTTTTCCTGTGTTAATATGAAACTCTACAAGTGGAATGCTTGAATGCTTTTTTCAGCCATACACAAATGCTTTGCCTGTTTTAAAAGTAAGTGCTTTAAATAAATCTCATCCTTTAGAATAATGAAAAAAAGATGCCCTATTATTTCTAGTTCATTCCTTTGTACTGAGCGCAAGGACTCTTAGCTATTATTTAGACAGGATAGCATAGCTGTTTGGGGAAATAGTAATGTGTTAGGAGTAGATGGTGCCTAAATGTGCTTTACTAGAGATAGGGCACAATGACAAATACTTCACTTTGAGGATAAGAAGTGGTGATTGATTGTATACCTACTTATTTTAAGGTGTATCTTATATATGGGTATTGCTTCCTGTTCTTTTTCAAGGCAGCCCATTCAATAAAAATAGCAACATGTTGTGTAGTTGTACATGTACAGTACACCCTCAGTACATCCTCATCCATTTTTGTATTTTCTCTTAACATACATCAAATTAAAAAAAAAATTGTTCTCACTTTCATTAACTACAAATGTCATGCTGCCCCTTAAAAATATACCAAAATCCATTTCTGAACATTTTACTCAAATCTACATGCTACTTGTTCAGTACTACACACAGAGATGCTTCATTACACACAGTTTGCATCCATGAGTTCTGCCTCTTCTACTCTGACCTGTACCATTGTAGGTCATTATGTTTTGTACAAATATTCTTTTGCAAAGGCTTCCACAGGGTAAAATAGCAGTCACTAGGATGAAGAACTGCGTGCTACTGGCACAGGGTGATCTGGGGACACCAGATAAACTCTGCCTTCCTCATGACAGATGAAGAACAGAGGAAAACAGAAGCACCTCAATATCTCAGCTCTGAGGAAGGAATTTTTCCAACCCCGAAAACTATGAACTAATTTAATTGTTATATTGATGACCAAAGCATAAAAACATGTTTTTAACAGAGTTTAATAGGTAACCTGTGCACACACACTTGTGTGGATACATATTAGACACAAAATTTCCTCCAGAAGAGTCTTCTAGGAAAATCTAATCTCATTTTAAAGGTTAAGTAGTGGTTAATTCATCAGCCTGGACTTGTTCTGTATTTCTAGACTGAATTTTCTATCTTTGACATCTAAAACCAGCTTTTCATTATGCTCTATTAATTATGTTGAAAAATCCTACATAATCCATGGGAAAATATTAATAGACTAGTACCCAAACTATTTCTCAACTTTCTTTTCAACAAGTCAAATAGTATTACATTCTTCAGTCCCTACCCCCTGATTTTATGGCTTTCCTCTGAAGTCCCTGAAGTATATGGGCATTGTCTATATGATCTTCCTCAGTTTGAAAAGCTTTCCTATACGTACTGGAAAGTTAAAAAATACTAATTTATTTTCAAATTTGATTTAGTGGAAACAAATCATGGGTTACAGATAATTTATACACTTTATCTGTGCAAGTAGAGAATGGAGTTTTTAAATCTTCAGTTTTGTCTGACACTTTAAGGGGTATTTTCATACTCCTGTTATAATTTGTGTTATTTCTTACATTCACAATAAAGCAATACTGGAAAAAATACAATTTAAACTTGGTTTAGTTATTTGAGTTTCTTAAGTAATTAGCTGAAAATTGGTGTTTTTTCCTGATGTGTAATGTGTATTGCTTTGATTGGAGAGACAGAGCAAGGTGGCTTATCTCATTTCTCTCACTAATTCACCAAGTTTAAAAAATAAAAAGTGTACTGCAGAAACCATCCTCCTCTTGCAGACTACTGACTAAATTATAAAATTATAGCAAGACCATACATGCATTACATTATGTATGGCAGCTATCAGCTGTATGTTTTGAGAAGAGTCAGACTTTAGCGTAAAGCCTTGCTTTGGCATCTCCTAATGTTACTGCAACATCATCTAGTGATGTTTCCAGTAAAACTACATACATCTTTCCCTAAAATTTCTGTCTTCCAAAACCAATTCTTTTATAGCTTGGAGATATATGTGGGGTTTTTGCAGAAATTTTATCTGACCTCTCACACTGAACTGCAATTTTTTTGCATTGCAACTGTGTAGGCAGTGGCATAATATTGTTATCAGCTCTCTTGGCCAGTCATCCCCAGGCTATCAACCATTCTGACAGTTCCTAAGCAGATATCTACTAGCATGATATCTAGATAGTATCTAGGTAGATAGATATCTAATAGTATGATTATCTATTTCCTGTGTAGTTTCTCCTTTCAATATTTGGATGTGTCAATATGTGTTGCTGTTGTTGTGTATGCCTTGGCACATATGCACAGTGAATTTTTGGGGTGGTAAATCTTACTCTTTTTCATGTAAAGAACTCCTTCTGATCTCTCTGAGGATGTGACCAAAATCCTGGATTCTGAAGACTTCAGAAGCCAGCAAGCGCTGAGGGATGACCATGGGGAAAGAAAATAGCCCGAGTGGTTATAAAATATAAAAGCCTGGATGTTAAGGGCAATAGAAGTCAAGAAAAAAAGTTTATTCGCTTCATAGGTACAACAGTCTACAAATCTAAATCACATTAAAACACTGTCTTCTTAAGTGTAGCTGTGATATCTCCCTCCTTAACTTCCCAATTTCCCCAGTCAGAGATAAGAGACCTGTATTGTCTCAGATTATGGTGATGTATACTAAATTGCTTTATTTGTGGACTCACTGATTTTCCAGTTGCTGAGACATCAAAATAAATACAAACAGCAACAAAAGACAAAGTGTTTTCAGAAATCTTCACTATGTAAACACAAACAGGATGATTGTGCTTAAACTCAGTGATGGGTGATCCCAAAGATTTTTCAAGAACCTGCAAGAGACAATGAAAAGTATTAAAAAGGTAAATGCTGAATGAATATTTTGTCCTTTGTTGGAGGTTGGTTTTATTTCTAATACAAATGATATTATGTTATTTATCTAGTCTGAATCTAATCCAGAAATAGAAAAAAAATATAAAAAATCAGAAAACTAAGTTTCTCCTTCCATATCTTTATGAATTTGGTTTTAACATTTTTTTCAAAGTTTTAAAATGCTCAAAATATTTAAAAGCAATATAAAATTGGAGGTTAGGTATTCCTCCCAGAAGAGAAGTCTCCATAAATTCTGTGTTGCTGATACAGTTAACTACCCATGTAGTAGCATCTAATGAGCAGTCATTTAGAAATTAGATTTAGATCCCCTAAAGGTCATTAGCCTAGCAAATCTGATAGCTAGGTAGCAAAGACACAGCTACATGTCAGTAGCCAGGAGCTGATGAGTCAAGGCTGACATTAAGGTTTTACTGGGGAAAAAAAAAAAAAAAAAAAAAAAAAAAAAAAAAAAAAAAAAAAAAAGTAATAGCAGTATGTAAGTAATTTCCATTTAAAGGATATCAGCACTCAGATGAAAAGATAGTTTTCAAAATGATGTACTTTTCATAGACCATGAGCTTGGAAAAGCAATAGGAAAGGAGACCAAGAATGGGTCTTAGCTGTCTGTGCAAACTGACAGACTTCTGTCAAAAGGCAGGCATTGCACTCTGCTGTTAATACATCGAGGTACTCGGCTCCTTGGGTGCTCTGACTTTGCATTTACAACCACCTCTACTTTCATAGTACGGGTGGTTATAGCTGTATAATTAAAAATAACACATTAAACCAATGAATTACAGTGGCAGCTCTGTTTTCAGAGACCATATAAATTAATCACTTTCTCATCCTTCTCTGACCTCGCTTCGGTAAGTAGGTAAGATAAATTCATTTGACATTTGCTCTTTGCCAACTTTACTTCCTGGACATCCCCTGCAAAGCAGAGGATTAATCCTTCAGGGTTAAAGCACGATTTACACAACACAGCTGTACCAGAGACCAAGAGGATGAGAAAACTCACCACAGGCTCTACCAAAAAATTAGCGACTAGATCCAGATTAGTGATTATATTCTTCCTGGTGAACCTGGTCATAGGGGAAAGGGGGTGGCAGCTGATTTCCATTTTGTCCCTGTATCATGGCTTAACCAGTGGGTACAACACAGGACACTCCTGGGGGTGAGAACGGGGTGGCAGGGGAGGGAAGTGCCCTTGAAGGATAGCGCAGTTATGCACTGACAGTTGCGCAGTGCTTGCCCCAAGCCCAGAACAAACACATGCATGTGACTTGAACACAACTTTTAATAAGAAAGAAATGAAAATGAGGATTAATAAAAACTCTTGTAACAGAAACAATAATTGGGTGCCGCTTCAAAATTGCTGAGACTCGTCATTTAATGAAACACTGTCAATACAGAGATAAAAAACCCACCCACTCTGTCTAATGTTTTGACACGAGGATCTACTGGCTACCAACACAAAGCTTTGCAGGTCACTGTGTTCCATATTTTCCTTGTGAAATGTAATGCACTTCAATCAGTTGGGATTATGGCAAATTACCTGGATGTGCAATTTAAAACTTCAAATAGATCATTGGCTTTAAGGTGTAGCTACAGTATGTGCCAGAAAATATAAATGAACAAATGGCAAGATTCATGGCTTATTCAATTGAAGGGGTTACATTTTTGCAGGGTCCTTCACATTTGACTCACCCTGTTGATGTCACACGCTTCACTAGGCAGAGACAATAATGAAGTCTTGCTGAAAAATCAGTCATGTAAGCAACACTGGATTATTTGCTTTTCTGAGGGCAAGTCACTTTACAGCACCTGGACACAGCATCTTGTTCTCCTTGATTCCTTGAACAGGAATCCTTAAGGCCTTTTCTATTCATGTTCACCATTTCAAGTTTCCTGGGTTAGAAGAACAGTTTCATAAATTGACTCTAAACTCTAGTGATGTCAGGCTGAACAATTTGAGTCTTTTTAAAGTGAAAACCACCAGGAGATGTTGGAATTTGCACTTTATGTCTGAGACCAAGCAAACTTGTTTTGCAAAGGCTCCTACTGGCATGAAGCATAGCACAGTTGAGTGAGAAGGTACAAGTGAATCCAACACTGGTGACATCTTGTATTAAACGCATGAGAGTGGTGATATTCTTTTGGTTCTTCAAAGAAAGGCCTTTATAAGAACTCATTGTGAGGTTGTGGGTCTCATCTCTGCACCATGTTTGGACTCAAAACTGTTTTTGTAGCTTGGGTTGCTCTCATTTAAAGGGAAGTTAGACACACTGTTCTAAATGGCAAGGAATAACAGCAGGGACCTTCTAAATACCATTAGAGCCTTGGGAGGTGGGGGCACGTGGGACCAGCCAACTATTTAAGCCAGTGATAGTTTAAGTACTAATTCCTGTCTAGTTTTTTTGCACAGTCACACAAAAGAGCATTTCTGCTCTCTTTAGCTGCCTTCTCATTCCTAATGCTCCCATGGACAGTTTTAAGACAGACCACGCTTGTAGAGAGAAGTAATACTTGTACTAAGCAATTCTCACAGTATATACAGACAAGCAGTCACTCAAGGACTCCATCTGGCCTGAAACAGAAGGGGTGACTTTGACAGCAGCACAGTCTGGAAGAAGTTATTCTGACTTGAGAGGAGTTATGAGAATTTCCTGAGTGCTCAGGCAGGCATCACGATTTGCTGTGAAGTGGCAGGCAAAAGGGAGACAATTTTCTGTCTTCATTATCTCCATGGCACAGAAGGAGAGAAAAATCATGGTGAAAGCAACCATTATCCACAAATAGTTTTAAAATATGCCACATGCAAAGTGATATTAGTAACAGAAACTCCAGTCTGTGGATGCTTGTCCCTCCTCCTCACCCCATTTTTACATTTTTGCTGGTCTATTTTTTTAGGAAGCAAACTTATTCATGAAACAGTTTTGTGGATCCTTCTTTCATCTAAGTGCAAAGGAAAAGGAGAACCCAGTCCATAAAATATAATGACAAAATAAAAATGTCACGATTGTTCTAAATTAGAAATTATGAAAAGGAACAAGACACCAGGTAGAAAAATGTGCTGGCGGGTCTGAGAACAACTTAAGAGTATTTTTAAATGTGTGAGGCACAGAAGAAATGATAAAGTTAATGTTTGCCAGAAAAAAAAAACATAGTAATGAATAATGCCAAAAAGGAAACACTCAGTAATTAATTTTGCTGTGGTCCTGGGAAGAAGCAGCTGTAATGCCATTCTAGATTAAAAGGTACTTTCACTTAGTAAAGGTGATACCAGACAATATCTATTAAAATAGCATTCAGATGATGAGGTGTGTATCTTTTTTTGTCCCCACTACTCCAAATTGCAGGTTATTCCACTGGTCTTATGAGCAGAAACCTTCTTTTGATTTGAAACTTTTTTTTTTGTGAAGTCATACTTATGCATTCTTGTATCAATATTGCCATTTAGCTTTGTTTGTTTCCAAATTATATTTGTAAAACACAAAAATGTGTTCCCTCAGTCCTTATATAATTGTATTAATAAATTGTTCTCTGATCTGTGGAAGACTTTCCATTGTCTAAATCAGCTTCATGTTTCTTTCCAGACAATAAAGATTCAATTTTCCTCAGCTATGAGTTTTAGACTGGCACACACAGTTTAACAGATATTAAAAATTTCAATCTTTCATATGTTCTAGAATACGCTTTGATTTCCAGGTCATCAAAGCACACTAATGATTCAGCAAAATGCATATGTATATTTTTCTAAATTCCCTTCTATTTTAATCAAAATACTCCCAATTTTCAGCAAATTTTTGTGTGCTTGACCTTTTCATGCCCAAGTTTGTATTTTCCTCTGGTAAATTTTCTTCCTCAGAGTATTTCCTCCTGTCCTTCATATATTTTTCTTCCTGTATATTAAAAAATAGTTCAGGTTTTTGATAAAAAAGATCCTAAAATAACTCCTTCAAAGATTTAATCTTTAGCCCCTCCTAATGTTGCAATCAAACTGTGATGCCCAGACCAGAAAATCTCCGCTTCAGTTAGTTCTTGATCATGTTATAACCAGAGATCTGTTCTATATCTTTTCCAGAGTAGTCTGACTTTGTGGCATATTATCATCATGACTTTGGATAAAATCACAGGCTAGAAGATTTTGATGAAGACGAGATTGCTACATTCTTATCCCTTCCAATATTTCCTTTTCACTGATGGCAGAAATAATTAAAAACTCAAAGTGAGATCCAGTTGAAAATTTATTTTATTTAAGTCACTGTGAAACACCAACTTGTGCTCTTTTAGCCCATGAGGGTAAATCAGTCAGGATTCTTCCAGAACAAAATTGGATCAGGAAATTTTGGAGAAATACAAACTAACAAAGCATGATTTGATAAGAAATGTATTGCAAATACATGATCATGGCCATAAATCTAGCCTCTCGCTGATGCTCATGTGTCCATATTTGTTTAATTAAACATAGGATGGCACAGTGTGATGTTATTTTTTTTTAAAAATTATAAATTAAACCATTTTTTGAAAAGGAAACAACTCTAATTCACCTTCTTAGAGTAGTCATAGACGTGCAGTATACTTTAATTATATATTCAGTATCAGAAGATCACTTAAGGAATACTTTATCATCAACTACCCTTCACAGACAACCAGCTTCAGCTGGTTTGCAGAACTTTTAAATGTGAAAGCCTACAAATTAAGAGAACCATGATGGGCTGGATTTGATGTGTTTCTAAAATAATATATCACAATAACTCTGCAGTTCACATACTTTCATACTTTCATCATAAATTATGAAATTTATCCTTCTTAAGCATTTGTTTTGGGCAGGCCAAGGTCAGAACAAAGCTCCTGCCCACCCTTCTCTCTCCCCTGGAGTCAGGGAGTGAAGGTGTACATACGAAGGGTGGGAAAGAGCCCAGCTTTAAGCTTCTGCTCAGGTCAGTTTGCCAGAGCTGAGGCTGAAAAGATCCATTTGGGGCCATTGTCGGTCTGTGAGGTACCTGTGCTGTCCCAAAAGAGCTGAGCTCAGTCTGCAACATGGGGGTCAGAGAGTCAGGGTGGCCCTGGCGATGGGGGCCTGGAGAGGAGCTGGCCTTACACAGGGCAAAACTTTCAAAAGGCTGCTTTCCTTGCTTTTACTTCTACTTCTTCAGCATTGATCCAAGGCTAGCTGGGGTCTGTCTCCAGCCATTCCTCTGTATCTGTTCCACATCTGCTGTGCAGAAATTATGATGTGGGTAGGCTCTGCTCTCATAACAAACACCATGTCCCTTGAGCTGCTATAAAATTGTTCTCTCTTTAAGCCTAGAATCTTCAATTACAGATCCACATGGTCTTTAAATTCCCTTTTATTAGGCAATAAAATAAAAAATTTATTAGGATTATGCCACTGAGGTAGGATTCCCAGAAGATACGTTGTGAGAAGCAGTTAATAACCAAAGCAATTCCAGCAGTTTCTGGAGGCCAGCAGGCTGTGCTTTATCATCAAGCATTACTCAAACTGGTACTGGCCTGAACACATTTGCAGCTGTGCTCACAAGGGTGGCTCTTGAAATTTCAGCAGGTAAGGACATGGCCAACTGCATGTAGGGACAAAGCCAGGATGCTGTGATAACAAACTTTCCAGTGAATTTCAGTTTGTCAGAGACATTCTCCTTTTTTCTCCTCCAGAGCAAGCATTATTTGAAGGTTAAGAAAAATGCTTGAAATCTTTATGAGGCAGAAGAAAGAGAATGTGGAAATCAAATGCCACTGCCTTTAAAATGCACATGTTCCTCTTATTCTGAATTTTCTGCCTGACTGTGCCTCTGTGCATCACTGTCAGCCAGAGAATGAGCTTTCTGAAGTATTCATTGGGCACTGTCTTTGATCACTTGGCAACAAGTTCAGAGATGACTGCCCAGCAATAATTTCTATTACTAAAATAAAGTAAGCTAAGAAGCAATGAATGACTTTCTTACAAGCTAGTTTTTTATTTTCCATTTGTTTTCTGTGGTCAGTTATGCATTTGGACAGCAAACATTTACCCTTAATTACATTTGTCTCCTTGAGCCACTGCAGGTTTATGAAATCCCAAAAATGCTGCAATGAAAGCTGTGAGGTACCTAAATTATCCTTATTTATACTCAACCTCATCCTTCTGCAGTGATGGAGACAGATATTGTTCAATGAAAGCCAGGAAGACATGAATTATCACAGTTTATCATATTGAGATACATGCAATTTATTCATCTGTGCTGTTTTATACCTTTTTCTGCTTTTTTTTTCTGCATGGAATTTATAAAACAACTTATGCTTTTTCGCATTCCTAAATCTGATTGTTTCATTGGACTCTAGATTTTTAAGTACCTAACAATTAGGTTTAACTTCAGGTTTAGATGAAACTCTGTCTTAGGTGACTAAACATAAGTTTTGTTCTTTGGCTTCTCAGTGATCAACACCCACTGGGATACACAAGCCCCAGCTGCTACTTTGTGTGGTTTTCCAGGGTATTGGGAAGTAAATAAAAAAATGTGAGGTAGAAGAAGGGCTGGGTTAACCTGCTGGAGTCTTAACTCCCACTGCTAATTTAGGGCTTACAATTTGAACCCTTTTCCCATATGCATGGAGATGTGAAAATAGGAGGCGTCTTTTCTAGTAGGCTAGTCTCCTGATCACTCTAGTCTGTGAGAAAATATTTATGGTTGGGAGGGAATATAGTGTCATGCCTGGACCCAAACCAGTCTGTCTGTGGAGCAGATTACTTTTCTGCATTTCATCAAGACCCCGTAAAGACATGAGGAATGAAAACAGAGCAATTCCAATTTCCAGGGATTTTTTTAGAATGTTTTCAGTCTCAGCCACTGCTATCAAAACAAATAATATAAAACTGGTTAATTGCTGTTGCTTGGCTGGCTATTTCTCTAATGTCAAGAATGAAGTCACTTTCTTGGATCATTGTTTTGTAGATTCAGCTCTGTAAGGCACAAGTTATGTCACATTTACCTTTATCTAAAGATATTCATAGCCTGCAGCTTAAATTTTTCAATCTTGTACCTCTATTCAGAGACTCAGAAACAGTTACATTTTTTCTGAGGCTGATTCATGCCAAAACCAAGCTTTTGACACTTTTGCATTCCTTAAAATCAGAAAACCTCCAATTTTTTTCTTAGCATTATTTTAAGCATTGCAAATTCCTAACTGAAGTTTGCAGTCATGACAGGTGTAATGCCTCACAGTCCACTTCTGAAATTTCAAGCACCCTGCTGCTGTTTTTGTCAGTCCAACTTCCCTCTAACAGCCTCTTAAGTAACTTTCATTACAGCTGATCAGTATATATTTTTCTCTGGTTTCCAGAAGGCATGTCAAGCTAACCTTATCAGATATGAAACTGGATGCTCTGGAATAGTTAGGGAAGTGTGCTAGAATTTTCAATAGGTATGGTTTCAGCCTCTTTTGCCCTCAGATAAACTGAAGTGCTTTTTAACATGCCCACAGTGCCCTGTGCCATTGGAGTAAATGGTTATGCAATATCTGCTGGTCTGTGCCCTGTTCTCTCTGTTATGACAATAGTTGAGCTCTTCACAAGCATAGAAGAATCCATTGTTCCTCAGAACACCCTAGGGCTTTGAAATAGGAACTCCATCATGTCTGTGAGGAAAGAATGAAGACAAATTAAGGGCTAAACCTTAAAGATCCTTTAGGTTTGCAACCCTGAGATGAATAACACTTAGAGGGAGGCTGAGCCTGCAGTATTCTCATCTCCAGGTCAGTCAGAACTGAGGAGAGTTAGACATTTGTGCAACTGATCCAGAAAACCCCCTGAAGCTGTCAAAGACTTGATTTCAGATGGAGGAAGTGCAATTTAAATGCTCCTGCAGGTTCCTACTCTGGTGAGTACCAATGTTTGATGTGACGAATATAAGAGAATTTATTGGACTGCATTTATCTCAAATACCTGAAAAGTTATTCTATACTTACAGCATAGGAGGGGGGAAACCTGGGTTGAAAGCACTCAGTTAGAACAGGAATCAAAACCAGGTTTCTTACATACCACACACAGATCTACTCCAGCTAAAAGAAGGCCCTTGTTCTCCCCAGTGATAGTAGTTGTACTTTGTGTGATTTCTGGTTAAGTATCTCTGAAGTTCCATGGGCTTCAGGATTGCATCACTGCTTCTAGCACAGTAGTTTTGTAAAAGGTATGTGGGATTCTCAGATACCTCAGGTATTTGGGGGCTAGCCAGTTCTTCCTCAGATCATCTGTGGCTCCTAACTGGACTGTGGCCTTTGTTGCATAAAAAAAGAGGTAACAGATGACTCTTGTCTACAGGGGCAAGGTCATCTTATTGTCACATTATTCTTTGACACGACCTTGTTCCCAAGCATTTACCTCATTAACTGTGCCAGCAGAGATCATGAAAAGGAGAATAGCATTTTGATTGGAATATTGTGAATATCTTTCTCAGTATTTGTTGGTTTGAACTGGTGGAGCCATGGTCTCCAGATGTGTCTTTCTTCATTAAGATATGACATAAATCTGAGAATAATGTTGATACCTCTGTAAAAGCTACATGTTTCTATGTGCTCCCATAGCATTAAACCAAAAATCCTCTGTTATAATCATGAAAGAAGACGATTTTAGAGACATAATATTAAAAAAAAAAAAAAAATCATTTTCACCAATATCTTTGATACTGTGAATTATCTGCAAGTCATTCACGAGAATTTGGTGACATATTTATGAGTTTTCAGTATTCATACTATGCCATCCAAGTCAATTTCAAATTCACTTTATGAAAGGATGGCTTCCAAAGCTGTCTTTGTCTTACTGAACACTACTGAACATATCATCCTTACCACGTCACAAGCTCAAGAAAACAGAACTAGAGAGAGAGATTTTCTTTTCAGTTTTCTCTTCTTGGTTAAAGTACATCTAGAGATTTCTGTACTGCAGAGAATCTGTTGACACTAAGAAATCTGGAATAGATTATCTGAAGTAGAACTGTGTACAATCTAGTATCCAGCTGGTGAAGGAACAACAGCTGGAGTGGTTGAGGCTGCAGACAATGGTTGAGGCTGCAGACAAAGAATGGATTCCTAACTTCTCGTTATCCTTCTGCCTTATAGAAATCTACTGTGTACTAGGAGACACTGCTAAATCTGGGCTCAGGGACCTTAAGCAGATAGAGTGATGGTAGGATGTGACTAGTATTTCTCCCTCGGACGGCCAAGGTTATTCACTTCCATAGAATCATATATTCATATAAATCATTTAGGTTGGAAAAGGTTTTTAAAATCATCATATCCAAACATTAATTCAGAAGAGCCAAGTCTACTACTAAACCTTGTGCCTCACCAACTTGACTATGCATCTTTTAAAAACTTTCAGGGATGGTGACAGCCACTTCCTTGGGCAATTTGTTCCAATGCTTCACAAACCTTTCCACAATTATTTTTTTCCCTAATAACCTATCTAAAGCTCCTCCAGCAAAACTTGAGGCCTTTTCTTCTTGTCCTGTCACTTGTTACCTGGGAGAAGTCACCAACCCCTTCTTGGCTACACCCTGCTTTCAGGTGGCTATACAGAGTGATGAGGTCCCCCTGAGCCTCCTTTTCTCCAGGATAAACCCCCCCAGCTCCCTCAGCTGCTCCTCACAGCACTTGTGCTCCAGACCCTTCCCCCGCTCCATTGCCCTTCTCTGGACACTCTCCAGCCCCTCAATGTCTCTCTGGCAGGGAGGGCCCAGAACTGCACACAGGATTTGAGGTGTGGCCTCAGCAGTGCCCAGTACAGGGGGACGGTCACTGCCCTGCTCCTGCTGCCCACACCATGGCTGAGCCAGGCCAGGATGCCATCGGCCTTCTTGGACACCTGGGCACAGCTGGATCATGTTCAGCTGCTGTCAATCAGCACCCCCTGGTCCTCTTCCACCAGTCAGTTTCTAGTTAGTAGGTACATGATTTCTAGGAGGTGCTTGATACCACAATTAACATTCCTAGAGCAGAATAATGCTTTCTTTCACTGCACATGTCCAACTAGCTTTTTTCTAGTTTCTTTGAAGTCAGACAAGGTATAAAAGTGTAGAAACATAGACAGTCATGTCAGATTTCCTCTGCTGTAAATAATACAGCTCTTACATGAGAATAGACATTTACATCTGTGCTTATGACATTTCACTAGACAGCTCTCAGGTATGTGTCTGAAGAGAAAACCATGGCAGTGTCACCCCTCACATTTCAAGACAACTCCAAAATTATTCTTCTCTCCTATATAGATTTACCTGGCATCAGCCATAAACATTTTCACTCTCTGGTTTGTTTATAAGAAAATTAAATTAGTCCTAGAACTCAAAGATCAATATCATGATTTGTTGGAGGAATCACTAATCAAGCCCCTTAATAGTTAGTACATGTTATGCCCTGTTAATAGTTATGGAAAATTTATAAATAAGCTTAAAACCTGAACATTTACCAAAGGCTTTGAAAACAGGGAGTCACCTGAAGTTCAATTAGTTCTCATTCATAAAATTGAGGGAAGAAAACCTGTAAAATATTCAGAGCTCACATCTAACTAGCAGACAACACCACACAAAGCCCACACCCAAAACAACATATAGATCTTGTGAGGGACCCAGCCAAGTCAATCAACTAAAGCAGAAGGCATCCACACCAATAACATGGCCAGCTCCCAAAACAATAAAAGATGAAAGTCCTAAAATATTTTAGAGACACTTTTCTATGTTTCACCCGGATAAAGATAACTAATAAAACATCATGAATCTATCACAGAACATCAATGCCACCAGGTAAGGGAAACTGTGAGCTATGGAACTATTTTTGCTTCCTTTGTTTCCCCATGAAACACGAGGGATTATGAGAAAAACACTTCTCCAAGTCCTCAGAAAGATTATAAAAAAATTCACCAAGAAATCAGAGAATGATGTTCAGAGAAAGACAAAAAGACAATAGATTACAGTCTGCTGGCAAATTAAGAGTCCTCAGTCCTGGGTTGTCGGGGAAAAAACCACCAGGTTTGCTGCAAAGATTTTTTTCTCAAGACTGTGCTATGTTTAGCTCTTCTTGAGAGATCTCATGCCTTAAATTACATGTTATTTTCTGTGGCCCTACTTCTATGGTCTGTTCTGCTGGGAAATTATCTGGATTTGTAAAAAGCTAACTAGGCTAGGGCTGTAACAACTTCATAGGGCTACTGGCCTCAATTCAGGTTGCACAGAAGGGCAAAGCTATTGAGAAGTACTGGTAGAGACAAGTGTCTTCTAGTGGCTCCTTTCAGGTCAAGTTGAATGGAAGGCACAGGGAAAAGTGTAGAACACAATGGAATAATGGCTCTAAATATAGCTTCATGGAGAGGCTAGGCCATACTGCAGAAGATTACAAAATGTATTTGAAGGAAATCATCTGTACCAGTACCTGCAGGAATATTGAGAAAGACAATGAATGAAGTTAACCGGTGACATCAGTGCTGGGGAAATCTCCAGCAAGCCTTCTTATGGTCACCAATAGTGCCTGTAAGGAGGCCTAGTGGAAGCTGGTTTGGCTCCTACAGTGTTCCTGCATCCTCACCTTCCTCATCACCCAAAGCAGAAGGCAAACACTGATGACTGTCTGCACTATACCACTGAAGTTGAAGGCAAACACAGAAGACTGTCTCCACTGCACCACTAAAGTTGTGGAGCAGAGACAGCCTTTCTTATCTTTGCCTGGGCAGAAAATACTCCAGTCTAAGCAGGAAACTCCACAAAATGCTTCACTGCTGCTACTGTAAAGCGTGAATTTCACAGGTATGCTCAACTGCTGGCAGAAGAGCAAATAATCCATCTGGTCATTTTAGGCACCAGGAGATCTTGGGCATTAGCCAAGCAAAGGTTTATCATAAGAGTTTGAGTTGTCTAAGAAAGAAACTTGTAGATCAGCAGATTCTTTCAGGAAGAGGATGGAGCTAGATCAGTTTTACCAATGAGAAAAGATCACTTGGAGAGTTTTTGTGATATAGTATTGTATGTACTTTGTATGTAATTTACATACAAAAAATGTATATAATCATAAATGTTGTAAGTTTGTCAATTTCTCCATTTCTACTGTGCTACTGGAAATGTAAATTCAAGCTGCTTTTTAAAGAAAAGCCTTGAAAGATTTCAAAATTTATGATGCATTCCTGAGACAATGCAGCTAAAAAACTGCACTTTGATTTTAGTGTGAGGGAAGTTATTCCATGTGCAGATCACTACACCACCAGGAGATAAGTGGTCCACAATCCTGCCCAAGACTTCACTTGGTCTCTCCAGGAACTGTGGAGCATTTCCAACACAGAAACAAAGGCAGGAGTACATTCTCTTGAAAGCCAGGCAGAAGTTATGAGAGCTTCAAGCAGCAGGTGCTGGTGCTCACCACTGTGCAAAACCACAATGTAAATGTGTGTGCAAACAGCTGCCATCCCTTTAAATTTGCACAAAACCTTGGACATCTCATATGCTGGAACAGGAGCATGGCCAATAGCAGATCCTTCTTCAGGCAGCCAGAGCAGTGTTAGCTCAATGCAGCCTTGTAAGGGAGTAGAGGAGTTCCTTGGGCAAGCTGGGCAGCAGCATCATCAGACCTCTCACAAAACCTGATTTATGTGCAGCAAGCTCTGAGCCTGACGTGAGGAACAGCAGGCCCCAGCTGAAGTTAATGGTGTTATACCAGCAAATATCTTTTCCTGGACTCAGGAAGGTCCTCAGACATCAATTCTGAAAAAGAGCAGAGTATTCATTTCAGGATGGTCCTTTCCCAGATTTGGCAGAGACAGCAGAGCCCATGGAAGGCAGGCTAAATACAGAATCATATGTACAAATTAGAGGAATTGTCTGGGAAAAACTCCAAAGAGAATATAATTCAATTACAATGTGAACAAAAATCTACATTTGTCTGCAGAATCCTTCTGAAAGTAACTGAATAGATAGGAATTTTGCCAAAAAAATTGCATCCAATGGTTACGGTAGATCAGGAATGAAATGAATGTCACCTGTGACATGCTCACAAGAAAAAGACTAGCACAATCTGAAGGTGAGCTTGTAGGACAAAGTCATTTTACAGCTCTGTTTTGTATTGGCAGGGTGTCAGGTGGACAGACACAACTACAATGAGACTTAAAAAAATTCAGAAGAAATTATCTTAAATCAGAAGTATCTGAAAAGCATAACTTTTAAGGAAAAGAATTGTGGTTCAGCTTGAATGAATAAACTGAAATGACAGTTTTCCTCAAATGCATGGAGACTGTGGCAAAGAGGAAGACAATAATATTCTCTGATCAATGCTGGGACAGTATGGCCCGACAATGTAGCAAGAAAATTTCAGATTCCTTTACAGACATTGGGCTGGTGTACGGGTTGTGGTTACCATGGAGTCATCATCATCTGAGGCCTTAAAAGCAGACTGAGACAAGATATTCATAAACCTGATCCCATGTCAGGATGAAGAGTGGTCTTCCACTCTATGGGTTTTTGAAAGATCAGGCTGAGTCCTGACTGCTTTTTGTTGACCTTTCAATGCTGACAATTATTGTAAAATACTTTCAAATTTTGTTTTTCAGAATAAGCTGATATAAGGCCAAGCTGATGAGCAACACAGCACATAACAAATGTGTGGGAGTCTGACCCCACTGGAGCAGATTTGTTGTAGATCTAAAAGACTTTTTTCAGTCATATTCCCATTGAATTCTTCAGATACTTGTGATTGTCCTTATAGATTTCAGAGAAAAAGATAATATCTGTACTTGCCCAGAGAGAAGCAAGAGCTGGTAAGGATTCTAGAGGAGGTCTAGAAACTGGAAATAACATTTTATTTAAAATTCTTGTATTTAAGTCTCCTCCAATAAAGCCCAAAGGAAATACATGAACAGAAAAATTGGACAGAGGAAATAAGCCTCCCTCTTTCTGGCTTATGACTTCTCTGAACAGGTCTTGAGAGGGACTGCTGGTATAGCTGCCAGCAACTCCCTCATCCTAGCCCCAACAAATAGCTTTATTTTTAAGATATTTTAGATATTTTAAGAAATTACCGGATTTGAACTCCAGATGAGAAGAAACATGCTCCCACTTGAATTTTCAGTTGCAATATATCTAGCAGTTCTTTTAAAGTAAACCCAAAGTGTAACCTATTCAGTACCCAAAATACAGAATCCATGTCTGTTTGTGAATAGTTAATAACAATTTTTCTGACTATATCAATCATTTTATATCCTGTGGGTCTAAGTCAGTTTTAATAATGTCTCTAACCACAAAAAAAAAAAAAAANAAAAAAAAAAAAAAAAAGGATTTATTTTAACTGTAGGTTTATTTTACCCCTGGAATTTGGCCATTCATTTCTGATGTATAGTGGAAAAAAAAAGAAAGTTAGGATTCTGTTTCTGAGATTTAACCTCTACCAAAAGAGGTTAAATCACCATTTCAGGTCATGCCTCCTTCTTCTAGTCTGGATTAACCACAAGGTGAAAAATCTGTTATTTTAGCATTGAAAATCATTGAGGCAAGTCCAGTGAATTTTAATCAAAGTATCATACCCTAACATTTTGAGATCAGTAGACATTTGATTACACTCAAATGGTGTATTTGTACATGCATGTGTGCAAGTATATATATTCATATAGAATTGTATGTAATTTTTTTTTACAGATATAGATGCAGATACAAATTACATTGTATAGATACATATATACAGGGAATATATATGTTACATAGTCACAATATTATTGTATATTTCTTACAAATGCAAATTCCTAAACATACGAATTATGTAAGAAAATGAGGAGGAGGAGGTTTGGGAAAAAAAGTAAACGTTTCCCAATAAAGAATTTGATACATTGTAAACGTTCTGACCCTTACTACACAGAAACAATAGGAAATAGTGTGAGTCAAAAGAAGAAAAAAAGTTTTCTACTGACATAAAGAGTGATAATAAACCTTCACTCTCCCATTTCTGCCTATTCTATCCATTTTCAGGGAAAAAACATGCTCAGTGCTGCTAGAGCACTGGCAGGTTGTCTCTACAGACAGTCCTTTGGCATTTTGGTGATTTCTGAGGTCAGACTCTAGGATCTTCATGTAAAAGCGCAGTGAGTCATAGTATGAATGAAAGCAGTATTATTATTTCATGAAAATATACTTTTTTTTGGTCCTTATACCCAGTAAATAGATCCAGAACATGGAAGTTTGGTGTAGACCTTCAGACTGCTTGAGAGCAGCCCATAGAGGGGCAACTGGAGCTCTGGGCAGTCCTAGGTGGATTCCTGCAGGCAAAGACTGCTTGGGGAGGAGGCTTTTGGTCAGTAAGGACACACAGATCCCTTCCTAATGCACCCCTGATACCATAGGGGCTCTTCAAGGTGAGAAATCCAACAGCCATGAAAGCAGGAATGACAGTAGAATCTGGTGGCAGCACTATACCTTAGGCTACTCTCCAAGTAAACAGAGCCTTTAAAAGTAGGAAGATACCTTTCCCAGCAGTGAAAGTTTTCTAATGCCCTTTATTTTGCTTATCACAAAGGATTAGCACCAAATTCACACAAGTCAGCTCTATCTCTTGGAGAAGATTCTTGCTGTTTATAGCTGGGGGGAGTGATTTAGTGTTTTCTTACTGAGCACTGGTGTCATGCAGAAAGTACAGCAATGAGACATTCATGCCTTGATTTCCCTGAAAGGATTTTTTTTTTCCAAAATTCCACCAGGCAAACTGATTTGGTCATTGTTTTCCAGTGGGAGGACAAGTCTTTTATCATATACTTGTTCCATGCAACTCCCATCACTTAGAACTTGCAAAGCAGCTGTGCAGTCAATGTGTCCTCCCAAAAACCTTTTAAAAACAAGAACATTTCCCAACCATAAATAGTGAAATGCATTTACTTTGTTCTTCTGAGTCCTCCTTATATCCCATACAATTTCCCAAGCCTTCTTATCTGCTGTTAGATACAAAACTCCTGGGCAAAGATAAGTCACAAAGTTTGCTGAAAGGTCACCTTCTTGCTTGCCTTCTGAGCCACAGCATGCAGATTGCAGCATTGGCTTTAGTAAAAATTACTTATAAAAACCAAAGTGTTAAAACATTATACAGCAATAAATGGCTGTATTTTTTTTCCAGGTAACTGGCAGTTTCAGATCATCTTCTAGCAGGCATAGAAAACCTACGGTCAATTTACTCACCTCACTCCTCTGCCTGCCAAGGCTTAAGAGCAAGGGAAGAAAATGAATAGACACAAGGCTATGTCACGTAATCATCACTTTTCTGCAGAATAAAATCCAGACACTGGATTAATTCAACCCTAATGACCTTGCTAGGACTGGAGATGTGCCAGCCCCAAGAGAAGAAACTGGATATAAAATAAATAAACATAAGTCACAAGGACAGTGATCATTAAAGTGAGATTTCATATGTATAAATGAGGCAAGAGCCAGTCAAATAGCAGATGTGGGATGGAGAGGATCAGAAATACAAAAACACAGCCTGACAGAACTGCCGTTTTCAGTGACCACTAGTGCAGCATGACCTCAGGAAATAGATGCAGTCCAAAACCATGCAACATGTTCAAGCTGTGCTACTGCTGTGCATTTCAGTGATGCCTCAAGATATTGGGATGGGTGGCTGGAATGTTTTATTTTCTGTGAGTAAAATGAAGACAGCCTCTAGACTATTCTGCAATGAGAGCCATGTGTGAGCCAGTAAATAAGTCTAGCATGGGAGAGCCAAAAACATGGAGCTGAGGATTACATTCTCACTGACTCCTCTGTAAAGCCAGAGCAGATGAGAACTGGGGTGAGGAGCACCAGCCCTGGACCATGTGCAGAGCTGAAAGGTGCACTGGTCCTGGTCCTCACGCCTTCTCCCACTGGGCCAGCACAGATTTACTGCCTGCAGGGGTCAGAGGCCAGGGCTCTGCCTAGTCCCTGAGCTGTGTTTGAGCTCCAGGGCTGCTGGGTCAAATTCTCTGTTCTATTTCCAAATATTATATATGCTCAAAGCGGCCATTTACTCATGGGCTTCTCTTGGAAACTTCTGGCTCCATCCTGAGTGAGGAAAGCATAGCACAAGCCCTGTACAAAGCTACCACAATGGCTGGCTACTGGATTTGGGAAATATTTGCATTAATGAAAAAATAATGCACGAAAATAGACATCATAGTAAAACATCTTATTTAAAAAAAAAAATCTAATAAAAATCCAGGAATGAAGAAGGAATCAAAATACATTTCATACTTACCTATAACCTAATAAAGCTGATCCATGGCATTTAAGATACAAAAAATCCAACTCATTTGACCTTCTGCTGTAAATCCAGAGCAGGTTCTCTGCTTCTCTCTCATCTCTCACGCCAAACAAGGTCTGCCAAACTCTCTCCTCCTAGCAGCTGTTACAAAATTAATATGAAGCATTGATGACTAAGGGTTTATAGGGAAAAAATGGTGCAAAGTAAGAAATGAGAGAAAATAATTTGGAGTTCTTTTTCAAGAAAGAGGATAATGTGAAAACAGACAAAGTAGTTTTCATGCTTGTAATCTCAGCTTGAGAAGTGACAGCAGATATATTTTAAGACTTAAAAGTTCCTATCTTCAGGGATTTAAAACATTCATAATAAGTTCTACCTGAGGTGTGACTTTTTAAAGACCTTCATTTTGATGACATAATATCTTTCTAAAGAATTGTTAAGACAATTTTCAAGGCAGCTTTCTAACACTGCTGCATCAGATTAGAAGATTTTTCTGCTACATACAAATTTTATATTCTTCAAGGCTTTCTAACTAGGAATAAACTGTTTGTTTGCCTATATTGGTTTGTTTTTTGGGAGCTTTTCCTTGGCTGATTGTAACTTGGTTGTTTTCTCTGGCTGAGGAAATAAAATAAACAAATACTCTAAGTCTGCTGTGTTTAGATGAGAGGGAAGTGATTAATCATAGACATGCATAAAAATAATAAATTTCACAAATTCACCAAGGGAAAAGTGAAATAGTGAAATCTTAGAAGATTTCTTGCATCCATTCTGGAACACAAGCCAGAGGCCTTGTAAACATGGTCAGCCCAGGATTCCAAATAGTTGCTTTGGTTAAATATAGCTAACACATTCAATTATTGATGCTTGTAAATGTGTTTAAAGTTATCCATAATAATCAAAGACTTACAGAATTATGGAATATTTTAGTTTTGAAGGAAGTGCAATAGATCATCTGGACCAGCCTCCTGGTCAAAGTGGATCCAAACCCTGTTAAGGTGGCTCAAAACTTTGTCCACTAACTCTTTTAAAATCTGAAAAGATTACACAGTGTCTGTGAGCAGCCTCTGGCAGTGTTTGAACATGTCCAGTAGGAAAATACTTTTTCTAATATCTGACCCAGCTTTACTGTCTTGCACCTTGTGTCCACGGCCCCTTGTTCTCGTGGTGTGATCAAGGTGCACAACTGTAAATATGAAATTATTTCCACAGCCTTTAAGTATTTTTACTGCCATCATTGTTTCACTTGTCTGTCTGTTTTACAGGAAAGATTGTATGGGAAGGCCCAATGCACTGTAAAAATCATATCATGTTGGTGTCTGTATGTCTAATAATATGTGCATATGTGTTAAACATCTATAACATTTGTGTAGGTATAACACAGATGGATGTGTGGTATATACAAGCATACATATAAACATGCATATGATGGGTGTACCTTTACATGAACACACGTGGATAAGGGTACTGCAAAGCCTGTGTGTTTGTGTCCCTGTGAGCCTTTTGCCAGCCCTGCTCAGTGAGATGAGAGTGCAGGTTTGGCAGGACTGTGCACAGCCTGTCCATCACCTGCTTTTTAAGCAAACCCAGGGCGTTACTGCCCCAGCGTGGTGGATCGTGCTCTTGCAAGTGCCTTGAAAATTGCAGGTCTAGAATTCACAGTATTTTTTTCTCACTTTGATCCTTAAAGCTTTACCACATTGATACAAATTCAGAGTTTTGTTTTAATTTTCAGTTCAGTTTCCCCAAACATCAATAATAGGGGTGCTATTAGACCAGGCAGCTCCAAAAGAGATATAATGTGCTCTTGGTTTAAGAAACCATACACAAAAGAATATACTGCAAATGAATATAATCACTTCATCTCAGATTGTTTAGAACATTCGTTGGAAGTGGTGCCTTCCTTGTGATTTTCTTTGGTTTGGCCAACCAGCTTGCTCATGCCTGGAGAGACCTCGTGGAGGCATTAGCTCCACTCACACTGCATTTTCCCACAGGCCCACATAACCCAAAGCATTTCACTGAGAGGCTCTGGGCATCACTGCTGCCCTTAGATGGCTGCAATTCTTGCACCTCTGTAGCTGGTAAGGCCTTACTCTGATTTACAGACTTTCAGACCAATCTATTTCAGTGATCCATATGAAGTCAAATGACAGTACTGTGGGCATTACGACAGTGGCCTCAGGCCAGGGGAACATCATAA
This sequence comes from Aegithalos caudatus, assembly GCA_013389925.1. Classification (NCBI taxonomy): domain Eukaryota; kingdom Metazoa; phylum Chordata; class Aves; order Passeriformes; family Aegithalidae; genus Aegithalos; species Aegithalos caudatus. Next base: position 217,207 of record WEIU01014342.1, read on the forward strand.
TCCCATGACAGGTCCATATGAACTTGAGCTAGTGAACCACTTTTGGAGGTGGTATGAGCTCAGTTAGCCTCCATGTCTGGCTTTTTATTAACCCTTTCATCCCCATCATCTCAATGGGAGGCAGGTTTCAGCTGGCACTAAGGCCTGGTGTTCATGCTTGCCAGGCAGGTCACAGGCACAATGCCAGAAAGATGGAGCTCATGACCACAGAGGGAGAGAGAGCCACCAGACCATCAGGGGCTCATGCATTCTATTTATAGTGATGCATTCAACAGTATTACAGCCTGAGGGTGCAGGTAAAAGATGAACTGGGATATAGGGCTTGAATTTTATAGGGCTGCAACCTGCTGAAGGGGATTTATCTGTATTACAGTTGTTTACAGCCATTTTTAGGGCTGAAGATAACGTCTCTCAGCAGAAACTGGGCTTTTAAGATCCATTTGCAACACTCACATCCTTATTATAATGTAAACAAGAAATAAGAATGAGGACGATGGTTCTGACTTACAGAATTTGATTTGCTCAGACAAGTGTATTTCTTTAGTATTTCCTCCTGGTTTTGTAGAAAGATTTCTGAAAAACTGATGCAGTAAATTCAATTATTCATACCTTAATAAATACAGAGATAGGTAGTTTATGCTATAATCAATACTGAATCAAATCATCTATTTCCTAATTATTAATTCAAACCTCTGGCCACACTATAGAGTTTATGTTTGCCAAGGCATTGCTGTGGGACAGTATTTTCAAGCTCACTTGGAAATGTTATTAAGAAAAAGAGTAGAAGGAATGTGGAAATTCAGTTGGAAAATAAAATGTTGTTAAAATATTTACTTTATTGGAAAGAGAATGATACTTTGTGCATTTACATACCCAGTCAAGACATTTACAGAATGAACTTAGCAGAAGGTAGAGTTTAATTGGACTGCTGCAGACAGTGAGTGTGCAACAAGAGAGAATGTAGTTCTCATAAACTGAAGAAAATGTGATTGATATACTTCTGGGCCATAGCAAATCTCTTTCCCTCTAAGTCACTGGAATGGATTAATTTATAGCTACAGCTCTTCTACAGTTTATCCTGTGAATGCAAACACAATTTACCTGCCAGAAATTCCAGGTTCTCTTTTCTACAATCTATTAAAAAAGATGGATATCTAATACCATCTGTCATGTTCTCATCTGCATCCTGGGGTCTGCAGGTACACAGTTTTACCTTTTGCTGCATCAACTGATGGTGTTCATTGTGCATGGAGGAATCCCAGAATGACAAACTCTTGGCTAGGAGCCGTTGGCTATGCTAGAACACCACCATAAAGTTTATAGACATTGAAAACGATGACTTGAAAGATATTTATTCTAGTTGAAGTTGAATTCCTGCCTAAACCAACTATGTAAACCAATAAACCTAAAAATAAATGGGTAACCTTAATAATTTGCTTTTCAAAAGAAGTGTTAGATGAAAGGAGGGGATAAATAAGCAGAAACAGTTTAATGGGAGCCATGTATATGTCAACCATGCAGCTCCTAAGACTGCTTCCAAATTTTTCAAATTTTTTTTTCCAGAAGAACTGGAATTATTTGTACCAGAGCTACTGTAGTACACTGACTGCAGTTCTGCAGCTCAGGTACTCCTCTCTGTATGAAATCAACCAAAAGAAACACATGCATTTGAAGTAATTACAAGCAAACCTGGCAACAGGAGCATCTGTTACAGATCATTTCCATTCTTTTCAATTATGTGTAGCTTCATTGGCCTACCAAACTCCTCAGACAACCCCTAAGGACCATGGCATGCCACCATCCTATGAGATGACATTGGATCAGGGAGGTGAGGATGATCCCTCACGGGGATCATCCACATGGATGCTGACCCCAAAACAATCTCCTTCATATTAAATTTTGCCTGGTGATTAGAAAATTCACCTGCATTAAATAAAAACATCTCCTTTTGCCTAGTGCAACAGTTGCATTTGAGGTTTAATTAATTCAGTTAAGCTGTTAAATCTACTGGAACTACTGATTTTATAGTCTAGAGACAAGTGTTACAGGAGTTAATTTGTAATCACAAATTATTTAAAATCTGAGTCTTACAAAAGTACTCTGAAGCTGTGAAAACATCTGCAGAGAAGAGCACTTGGCATATTTTTATGTGCAATTGCCAGAAATTCTTGTTAGCTCAATACTCCATGGAGACCTAATTGCTGACCCAATAAGGGATTTACACTTTCTCAAGATCTTGAACTACTATAGGGCTAAGGTTGTGCCTCCATTTAAAGAAAATGTGTACCTCTGAAACAACAGCTGGAGTTTTCAGAGACTAGGAGGCGAGCCTAGATGGCTTACTGCAATGTGTGCTGTGGATATTTAATCAGAAGGGACAAAATTTGCAGACCCATGGAACATCCACGAGTGAATACAGGCTAATTTGCAACATTTGAAGAACCATAGGCACTTTAGGAATGATTTTGTCTTTATTTCTTTCTAGACTGATACTGAGAAATATTTCTTGGTATAGCAAGGGCTTTTTTAACACTCTTGATGGTACTAGGTTGTGGCCTCCTGAAGGGTAAGAGAGAAGCCTCTGCTGAAGGACAGCAGCCACTGATATTGCTGTACCAGGCAGTTCAGTTTCCTCAAATAAATGTGATGTCCACTTCAGCAGGAAGTAACTCACTGAATTCTATTATGACACCTACAGATTCAAGCACGAGGTCATTTTTAGAAGAAACATTTTCTTTTGAGAAACAGAATCACCATTTCAGGAGAGACAATATGTGCTCTAGCACAGCCACGTAGTCTCAAAACTTTCACTGCCAACATGATTTGATAGCAACCTGATATTGTACCTTACCCTCTGTTCACCAGAAAGACTTACCCATGCTGCCTGTATTTACAAAAATTCTCTGTGTCACTGGTATTTCTCCTTTCAAAAGTGAGGATATTGTGACAAAGCTGCAGAACCTCAGTTTACCATTAGGAGACAGGGGGATGAAATAAATTTGGCTACAGGCAGGACAGACTCAGTGAGGGTCTCAACTGGACCTTTTAGAACTGCAGTTCTAAAGAGCAAACCCATAGCAATGCCTTTTGTGGTGAAGTCATCGACTCATGAAATCCCATGGGTTTCTCTATTGAAGTTGATACATCATTGGAGCTCTGGTAAAGTTACACAAAATATTATTTGAAAACAAGAAAATACTCTCTGTAAGAAAGAACAAGTTCTCTCTTCATTAATTTCTCAAACTACTTATTGAGCATGCTGATATTAATTAGTATCATTTTCTCCTAGCATAAATGAAGAAGCTGAAGGAGAGAGACTTGAGCTGGTTTGACAAGGGTCATAGGAAAATGCATTTATTTGTATTTGAGAGTGAGTAGGATTTGCTTACAAACAAAAAGTTTTGGACTGGTTGTCACTTTATTTATGGCCTTTTCCCTGTGCAAACTTGCAAGAATATATTTGTTTATAAAGCACACTTAAATATCAAAATGGTATCAAAGTGTTCATATATAGAAGGGCATAAAAATATTGATATTAAAATTGATAATGATTTATCTGCTGCATGTTTCTTTGCACACAACATGACCTGATCTTCTTCAATTACTTTGATTGGAATTCCATTGATTAAAGGAGCAAAGTGTAAATGTCAAGGAGCTGAATCACAGAATATTCAAAAGCTTAAAATAAAACAAAATGCTACTAAAATACAGTTTTTTGGACAGAGAAAGCACTGATAATTTGTACTTTTTAATCCCTACTGGACTGTCATACGGTGACAAGATGGTGACAAAAACAGAAAGAGGAACAGAAAGCTTGTCTTTTTGCAAAAATGAAAACAAGAGAACAAATAAAATATTTTGAGGTAACTTCTGGTAACTCATACACCAGGGAAGAACAGTGTATGGGATTCCCTGGCCTTCTAAGAGCATGGAGTTTCAATATACACCTCAGCCTTGATTCATTTCTCTTTTGATATATGCTTCTGAAGCACGAGTAGTTTTCCAAGCACAAACTTTGTGAATTCTGTTTTCCACAAGCCAAATTAAAATTTAAGCAGGAACATAAGTACTTAGATAGATTATTCACACCACGCAGTTTCTAACAAATTTTAAAAAGTGTTAAATATTTACATGAAAAATTAGCAATTTATACTATAAGGACAATTTCTTCTGTTCTGCAAATGAGTTCAGTTTCAGATTATGTGGTTTGTAATGTATTAATTATAAAGTTCAGATAAAATTTCAAGCCTGAGGGAAATCTCTAAGAAGAAAACACAAGATTATGTTGCACTAAACTGCATTTTGGGACACAGCAGTCATGAGGACATGTTCTTAGTAAATTACAGGATACAGCTGCTATAGCTGAAGTACTGCCAAGATCAAGCTATGTATTTTAAACTTTGAAAACATATTACTGAAAATATATGCTCACCCCAATGTACTAAAACATGGGATACATGGGATACAAACTTCTCTTTATAATAAAGGTTCTGGCTTGTCAACAAGAATTTAGTTGCCATATGCTCTGTAATAGGGCTTTTCTCACATTTGTGATAGGTTTGGTTAATGTGTGGTTTTGTTTATGCCTACCCACAGTAAAACTAATAAAGAAGGAAAAAATGAAATATTGATGCAGAGTAAAGAAGAACCCTACTCATCCATCATCCCTGGGGGAAGGGCTGGATTCTTCCAAAGGCAAGTTAGATCCTGCCCCTTTCAGTGACTGTCATCATCAGGTCAAGCCCTTCCAAGGAGGTGATGGTTCATGGCCTTGCAGTGTTCATGGGCTGCAGTGCTGATTTCTGACAAGCTGGGACTTCTCACACTTCAATAGAAATGTTGCTAACAGCTACAGCAGCTTCTTCAGAGTAACAGGAGATAAACAGCCTCTTCTACTTCATGACTCATCTGGGATGCTTGAGAAGACACAAAATCCTGCCTTTGACCATTTCTATCCACTGAATACAAAGAATGACTAGACAAGCTCAGTTGCTGTCATCTCAAACCAACCTGTAGATGCCACTTCTAAAACCAGTAGCATTCATTGACTTGGCCTCTCAGTGCTCTTAAATATTGTGTAATGCACCAGACATTTATCTGGAATGTTGAAATTTTCATTTGAAATCCTGTAGCTTTTTCTCAGCATCTGTCACTGTAAATCTTGGGTACCTCCACGATATATAAAGTTTTTTCTCAACATTTGGACATGATTCTCTTTCATCCAGAGCAGAGTGAGAAAACCTTAGATATTCATTGATTTGTGTTTTTTCTTACTTCATTGTCTTCTCTTTGGAGGCTCTCAAATCCTTCTGTAACTTTTAGTGAAATACATTTGGGTGAACAGAAAGGATCTTCTCTAAGGAATGACAAAGTCTACTCACCATATTTCATAATTCAAGTTTAAGAAATACGCAGCGGAAAAAACATATATACAGGGAATACTTCATATAAGGTCTGATTTAGATGTGGAAGCTGCTGCTACAGAAATGGAATTGCTGAACTCAAGTAATTAACAAGGTTTAAAGAAACAATTAAGTAGGTAGCAAGACTATCTTGTCATCCTAATAATTCACAGAAAAATCTGGAAACACTTCCTCATCAAATTATTCTTTTATTAGAAAGCAAAAGGAGAACTATGTACGGTGAAAATTATTTGTTACTGTAGATGTTCTGAAACATCTAGAATCAGACACAGTCACAGGAGACAAAATACTGTAGCCTTGAGTCTAATTAAGTATGAAAAGACCCTTGTTCCTTCTTTAAAATGTGTTTTGTTGTTTTTTGTTGGTTTTTTTTTTTTTTTTTTTTTAATATTAGTGTTGTTAGCAAATTGAAGTTTTTACCATATCAGTCTTCCAAGCAGGAGCAGCCACAGGTTCCCAGTGAAATACAAAAATGTTCATCCAATGGATCATAAAGGCATTTTTAGTCTGGTACATTTAATTTTTTTTAATCATGATAATATGTTTGGTATTGTGTTCATTTTAAATACTACATTGCTTGTCACACTACACTTGGCAATAGGCCTCTTCAAATATATTTAACAAATTTATCCATGAGTAATAACTACATATAAAATATTTTCAATGATTAAAAAAATCCGTAGATATTTTCTTCATGAAATACAATATATACATTACGATCTTATAGTTTTAAGGTACATCAAATTTTGGGTTTAAACAAATTCACAGTGTACATTTTACCTCTGTAATAAAAATCTTCACTTTAAAAGTGCCTGGATCTCAAACTGTGTATATGTACTTCCTTTCACTGGGTTTATGGACAGTGAGGGTTTACCATCAACAAGCACTACAGCAGATCCAAACTGTGTATTAAAATGACCAAAAATTAAGACTTTTGATTACTGAAAGTGAACATTGACTGTCCCTGTTACCTCAGATTCTGACCAACAGATTTTCTGAAGCGCTTCTCTCGGATGGAAGATGTGATTTGAGCACATGGCCTCTAGCACAGCCATTCATTCAGTGGAGCTGAATTAACTGCCCACTCTTTCAGAAAACCAGGCCCAAGACACTCAGGTGGAAGGAACTCCAATTCAGAGGCCAGTCCTGGTCAGGGGAGGTGGCCAGGAACCATCCAGGAGCCAAAATGCAGTGAAGTTACTGTCACGCAGCCTGAGGTCACACTATCTGTGCTCTACTACCTTTGAATCCTCACTTTCCTTCTTCCCCTTCAGAGGAAGAAGCCTCAGAAGTTTCTAAACCCTGAGTTCATTACACCTGAGACCCACAGGACACACATTGTTCTCCTTACTCCATTTGGAGCTAAACTTTTGTGCCAAGCACTTTCTTCAAAGCATGACAAACACTCGGGCAGGCTGACCTCAGTCCCCTACCTCCACCTGTTTCTAAGTGATTTCAAAACCCATTCTATATGTTTGGGTTGTTTGTTTTTTTTCCCTGAAAATACACAGTGATTCCATCAAAAAATTTTAAAAAGAACTATCAATAAATCCAGCTGGAAACTGATCTAGACCCATTAAAAATAATCTCCAGCCTAAAAGGGAGAGGCAGAAACATTCTAATACATTCCACAGTAAATAAGTTTCACAAAGCTCATTTTAAAGCAATTAGTGACAAATCTTTAGAAGTCTTGTTTCATACAAGTCTTTTACAGATGTGTTATACACCTTGATGCCATGTTATAATTTTTCACAGCCCTTTCACTAATCTCAAAAAAAGATCAAAGAGAAGCAGAGATGCCCAATGTAATGTATGTTTATAACACTTCCAGAATTAGTGACTGTCCAAAGAGAGAAACACAAATTACTGTATTAACCAATGGAAAAATTACATGGAATTTATGCTGTTTCTATCTGGAAGGACAGAAACCAGCTGACTGCCCTGCATGGACACTGTTACACAACAAACAGCCAGACAGAGCATGGGATATCTCATCTGCAGTTTAACCAAGAGACTTTTTACCATTGCAGTGGGCAGGGTGAAAGTGTTGGAGCTTTCCTTACCACGTGGAGTGAAGATTTTTCATTAGAACAGTCCTAAAGAATACAGCACAAGAGCTGAGCTTTCACAAGTGGAAAAAAGGACAAGGGATGCAAATCCACAGAAGATGAAACTTCATGATTTTTTCAACAAGATTGTTTTGTTTGCTATCTATATGTCCAAAGAAAATTTAATCATTTAAACAGGTTTAACATAGAGAAGCATGATTCCCCATGCATGACATTCCCAGGATTCAAAGAAAGGTTTGCACTTAACATTTTAGTATCTCCCACCTCAATTATAGATGTTACATTCAAACCCCTAACCTGCAGTTTTGGGAGGTTCAGTTCAAGACATAAAAGCTAGAGAACTTCGGAATTCTGAAACAGATTGGAACATCAAGGGTTAATTGTTTTGGATTAAAGAAGGTTTTCTTCCAGCCTCCCAGCCTCAAAAATAGCTTTTCAACAAACTTAGGAAAATATTTCTTTCATAATGCACTCATTGGAACCTAGGCATCTTGCAAGATAGTCTGGTGTTGACAGGGATCAATAGGAAAAAGTACAAGACAGTGCTTTGAGTGTCTTGAGATCTAGCTCTACATGGAAACATTCATATTTTTTTTAATATCCTACACATTTTTAAGAAAGGCAGTGAGCTTTTTTTTTTTGCTTTTTTTTTT
>WEIU01014342.1:225395-263881 GCA_013389925.1 Aegithalos caudatus
CTTTTTTTTTTTTGCTAGTTGGGAATACTGAAAAAATTAAATAGCTCTTATATATATAAAAGCCTGGATTCTTCTCTTTTGCTTCACTAAAATATGTGTAAGAATGCTTACAAAAGGAAATTTGCAAAAAATAAAGTTAACATATGAAAAATTTAGATCTATGCTTTTAATCTTCCTTGACTTGGCTTATCAAGATTCCACTGGAATTCTAAAAGAGGTAAATGGTTTATTTAAATTATTTCAGATCAATTATTCTTCAGCAGGTAAAGAATAAATATCTTTACTGAAGTGGTACAGCCTCCCTACTCTAGACCTACCTAGAGGATTTGCCACTGTGTTTTTTCAATAAAGAATTGGAATGATTTAATTTCTTAATCTTTTTTGGAAGTGTGAGCTAGACTTGAGGAAAACAGAAATATGGCTTTAAGTGAATTGTTAACATTTTGTTGCATATTTTATTTCGGTCATCTCTTGCTTTCCTCTTCCTTAGAGTCAAGTGACAGTTTTTCCCCAAGTTTCCTTATAAGTTCTGCCAGATCTTCAGAATTCTGAGATTTTTCCTCAAGGAGCTCATACCGGAGACTTGAGATGTCCTGTTTAATTTCCTTCAATTCACCTGTAACAGATTTTAAAAGATCACAATAATAAGAAACAAAAGAAAAACCAGCACATCTAAATATCTCACAATTATCATTGGGGTTTTTTCTGTATTTCTTTGTTGAAACAAAGAAGTATTCTGCTGCCCACTGGTGAATCATAGGATAGTCTGAGTTGGAAAGGACTCACAGTGATCAAGTCCAGCTTTTAACTGAATGGCCCACACAGGGATTAAACCCAAAATATTGATGTTATTAGCACCATGCTCTGACTAGCTGAGCTAAACTCAGTGGAATGATGTCTTGGGGATAGGAATATGAAGATGCAGTTCAGGAACCAAACAAATCTGAAGGCAAAAGTGTGAGGGACCATGAGTTCACAAAACACATGATCTATTTAATGGAAGATGCTGCTCTGCTGCAAGAGAGATCACAGAATCATAGTCACAAAATCATTTAGGCTAGAAAAGACCTCTAAGATTATGGAATCCAATCATTAATCCTGAACTGCCCAGCCCAACAGATCCTTAAGGAACTGCATGATCATTAAGGGCCCTTCCAAACCAAACTATTCTATGATTCTATTATTACTAGACATAGCAGCATGTTTTAAAGCTTGTCAGATCAGTGATAGTTTCTGATGGGAGAGAAGAGACAGAAATCCCATCTCCTCTTCAATAGCATGCTAATTTTACCTCTTGCACTTGTAAACATGTCAAGTGGATTAAGTGTTTTGGAAATATGTAACCACTTTAGTTTGTTTTGATTCTCTGATGAAACATAGATTTCATCAACATACTCACCTTCATTGACTTCATCACTTTCCTTATCTATCTGAGCTTTCAACACATATCTTTTAATAAGACGCTTCATTATTTTCTACAGAGAAGAAAGAAAGAACGGAAAAAAAAGTTTTCTTAGTTGGACTAGTATTGTTATGACATTTCAAAGTAAGAGCTCTTGCACTGGTTCCAGCTGGGACAAAGTGAATTTTCCTCTTAGTGGCTGGTACAGTGTGAGTTTTGGTGTGGAAAATGGTTTTGTAGAGAATTCTCAAAACCTGACAGAAGGCTCACATAGTATATGCAAACGTCAAGATAGAAAATGCTGATTTAGAAATGCCATGGAATAGAATGGACATTGTTGAGAGAGAAATGGAACTAGAAACAAGTTTCAAATGATGGCCTTGCAAATAACACTACATACTTTGGAGAAATAAAACTATGAAAGATTCATTGTAGTAGGGGTAATGCATGAGGGGTAATTTTAGATGATTGGCTTTAAGGCATTAACAGCATCGTGTGGCAAAAGCTGATAGGCCATGAAAGGTTTATAATGTATTGTAATTAGGAAATAGCTTGGCTTCTGATTGTGATGGCATGAATTGTGACATCTATATTGTCTCACCCTTCACATGAGACTGAAAATTGAATAAAAGTTTTAAAACGCCTCTCAGTTGCCCCATCTCTGGGTCAGAAAAGGGTATAATCCAATATTTAGGGTTTAGTATGAGAACAGTGTTGATAACACACTGGTGTTTTAGTTGTTGCTGAGCAGTGATTACCCAAGGACAATGACTTTTAAATGCCTCATGCTCTGCCACTGAGCACAGCAAGCTGGAAAGGAGAATGACTGGGACAGCTGAACCAAGCTGGCCAGAGGAATATTTCATACCACAGAGCATCCTGCTCAGTATAGAAATGGAGGGAGGCTTGACCTTGAGGGGTGATCACTGCTCTTCTACCTCTCCTTTTTGTTACTACTGCTACTGCCACAACTACTTTTCTTAAATTTATTTAAATTAGTGAAATATTAGTATCTCAAGTCACAAGTTTCACCTTTTATGATTTTCCCCCTCATCCCATGCAGTTGGAAGGGGCAGTGTGGAGACAGTGAGTAAGCAACTCTGTGGGACTTAGTTGATAGACAGGGTTAAATTATGACACCTCTGTTAGCTTCTGTTGCATTCAGATACTTTAGTGTAGGACTTGACAGGTTAAAGAAATTGTAAAAAAAACTATGATTCATCTACAGGTGATATTTGACTTTTATGACTCTGTGTATGCATATATATATGTGTGTATATATATATATATATATATATATTTGAAAGTTAGAGAACTAAAGACAATCTTATGAATGTTATAATTCATAAGCCTTAATGTACTTACTGGTGCCTGTAAGAATTGTAGTGTTGTTTGGATTTATTTTATAAGTGTTATAATAGCATTTATGGTAAACTGTAATTTTAGCTTAGCTGGTTAGATAGTTTGTAAGCAGGGGCCCCTGTCCTTATCAGAAGTTGATAAGAGTTTCCAAGACAACCTAGGCCTTTGCCCAGACACTGTTTTCTATTGGTTCCCCCCCCTAAGATCATCCCCTTCCCATCCTTTGTAATGTATCTTTTCCCCTTTATCCATCAATCATCCCCAAGGTCCAGAGGTTCGGGCAGTGGTTGGTGGACACCCAGATCACCCCACCCCAATTTAGCTTGATTTGTTCTTGTTTAGGTAATTCGGTTGGCATTCGCCACTTTGATTTGTCTTATTGGTTTGCAACTTGTACACACCCTTTGGAATTATGTTGATAAAAACCCTCGAAGGACTCAGGTGCGGGGTCTCTCTCTTGGGAAGCTCTGAGCCTGGGACCAGGGTTTTCCCTGTTGTTCCCCCAATAAAACCTGCTCACAAAGCCTTGAGGGAGAGTCCACTCTTTCTGACCATGGCCGTGACAGCAGAGGTAACAGTGCTGCAAAACCAAGAACTCACACAAAGGTGCTGTTGGAGCGCAGCCAGGGCTGCTGGTGGTCAGCCAGGCAAAGCTGACCCCAGAGACAGAACAGCGCACCGCAACAAGAATTGTTAATAGAGTTGCACCTTTGATCTCCAAGTAGATGAAGAAGTAGCTTAGCTAATTGCTAAACCCTTTTGTTATCAGTTTATTTGAACCTATTTTCATGTATTTATTAAGCTATGTTTTCTCAGTGTAGGGCTTGCTTAGAAAAAATTGGATCCAAAATTCTAAGGCATTTAAGTATCTCAGCTGGGACTCATCTAATCAAAGACAGATACTTTCTAATGTAAATACAGGTATCCATCACCTTTATTTCCTTCTGTGGATAAAATGAGCAAACCTGAGAGCACAGTTCATCTGAGACAACTAAAACTGATCTAATAACTCATACCATGAGAATGACCAACCTCTCTGCTAATAATAAGGGGAACCTAGGCCAGCAAATTTATTGTAAATTTTATCTTTACATGAAAAAAATTAATTCTGGTCCCGATTCTCTCAATAGTTCCAATTACTTTAAAAGAACAAGGTATCCAAGTACATTCTAGGATATGTTTTTCTGCCTTTGGGTTTAATATTTTCGTAGGGCATAGATCATGACAACAAAGTACTTTTTTTCCATTTTAAGATATAAAACATTCATAGATTTATACGTCTGCTTTTGTCTTCACAATAGCAGAGCTGACCAGAGCTGGTTTTGAGGTGAGTCATCCCAGATTAGTGGTCCCAGGCCATCACTACAGTCACGCTTGCAAGGTCAGCAGCTGCACTGTTTGTTATAATAATCCAAGAATATTTCAAATACAGAGCCACACTACATGTTTATGGGGTAGATTTTTAATCTTAGGAGCTATCCCTGCATCATAATGAAATTGGCTGTGAAAAAGTCAGGGATTTCTTGGAATAGACTCGTGTAGACATTGCATAACAGAAAAGTGGAGCAGAGGAAGCCTGCCCAAGGGAAAATCTTTTTCTGTCTTGTGGTCAATTAACTATACTTGTTTTCTGTACCCTTTTTCATTCAAATTGTCTTTTTATATTGCCCAGCCAGCTCTTGCTTCTTCCCCTCCACCCACTTTGTAGTATTACAAGAAGGAAAGAAGCATTCTCTGGACCAGAATACTGAGATTTATGTGGACTGTGTTGGGTCTCTTTATACTTAACTGCACAAAGGCTCATTGCAGTTGTTTAGGAGGCAAAGGAAAACCAGACTGCATTGACAGGATAAAGGCTGACAGATATTTGCAGTGCTTGAGGCATTTGTATTTAGAGGTGTGCCACAATAAGCTGATCTGCTTCAGCAAACGGAATGGGAAGATTTTGTGTTTATTTTTGTTTTTTTTCAATTCACATTGTGCAGTTGAGGACTCAACTCTAAAATTAATAACGTTTTTCTAAAGCACACTAATATGTTGCACTACAAGGATACCATTCAAGAAACAAAGAGGAGAGAAAAACACCCTCAAATTGTACTGCAAATACCTAAACGATTTCCTTTATTTCTGATATATACAAGGTCTTCTTGATTCATGTCGCTTAGCACGAACTCAAAACTGTCCTCATGCCATCCGTCTGCCAGTTCTACTACTTCTTGATTTTATTTAAAAATAAACTGGTTTTTACCTGGTATTGTCTTGGAGGATTGTTTAAACTGTTCAAGTGGATTTCATCTGAGCTTCTTATACTCGATTGCTTCCTTTGTCCAAGCTGAAATGGAAACATTATTAATAGTACAAAATAAATAGAAGACAATATGTGTATCTCATGTGTATATATCCCATGACAGAAAACCTAAGGCATCACAAAATGGTGAACTGGACTCAAGCTGAACGGCTGGGCTGCAGTAAGAGTGAATAAAAAGTGTAAAACAGATGGTATCACTTTAGATACAAAGTGGGGCCAGTTCAACAATAGTGCAAGAAATACAAATCATGATAGATGTGGATGAGGAATGAGTGGGGCTGTCACTAAAAATTCAGTTCCTTGAAATTATACATGGTCTAACAAAACTTTTACTGTTTCAAAGGACAGGACTATCAGTGCAGTGTCTTAAATCCTGTAGGACAGTTTTGTATTTCCATTGAACCTCTCTATGTTGTGTCCTAATATATGGAGTATCTACTGATAAGCAGACTGAAGCCTGTTATATACTCTGTGGGGTATGCTGGGATTTAATTTGTTGGGGACAAAAGTAGGGCAGGATTCAATGCTTACACAGCTGTACACTGGGAATAATTTAGGTTTTCTTTAGCATTTCACAGAATCACAGAATGGTTTGTGTTGGAAGGGACATCTCAAAACAGGTAGTCCAATGCCCCTGCCATAGGCAGGGACACCTTCTATTAGATCAGGCTTGTATTTTGATACAAAAATTGATTACATCTAATGATAAAATATTTAATTAGCAATTAATATAAAGTATACACTGATTTTGGGAATTCTTTTGTTCTTCAGAAAGGTTCACAAATCTATTTGCCCATATTTAAAAAAAAATATTTATCTATTCAGACTATGTTTGTTTGACTAAGCAAAAGTAATGACAAAAGATAAATAGTGTAAAAGATGTAAGACAATTAATATTTCTCATATATTAATCTACATGGGGATGGAAGTTAATGATGTATAAAAAGGGTTACTATTTTTTTGTGCTTGAATAAGGCTACTTAAGATATTTTGAATATATATTAGAAAACATTATCTTATCAAAATGTTTTAACTTAAACATGGTATATAATTTATAATAAAAATAATGGCTACTGAGTTTACACAATCACTATGTAATCACTATGTTTTTCAGGATTTTAGAACTGATTATGTTCTCTTGGGCCTCATCAATAACACTGGGCTAAAAGATGAAAACAATCCCCCTGCTATTTCAGCTCCTGGATTTCTCAGGCACCATTTTTGGAAATAATATAGTATAATAAGATTAAGACCACGCTTCCTCTGCAGCAGAAGAGGGAAGTTGCCTAGGGTATTTACTGTGTATATTATTACATATTTTAAAAGCAATGTGTCATACTGATTATCAGTTTCAAACTTATGTTACATTGGTTCACCTCAAAAGTTAATCCATTGCTTAATCACAATTTGATTTTCACTTGAAATAGCAAAAGTGGTAATACGTGGTGAGATGACTTATGACACTGCAAACTTGTAACACCAGGCTGACTGTAACACCTTTATCTTAACACTCACCCTGAAGCATATTTCTTAAGATAATAATGTTCCTTTAAATAGCTACAAAGTGCACCTTGAAAGTTGGCAGGTTAATCAGAAGTGTGTAACTTCATTATATCTTCTTACGTGTACCAGTAACAGGACACAAGTTCCACTGTAAATTGCTGAATGACCACTTGGTGGCAGAGACTGCCAAGATTTCATTATAACATCTAATAACATTTTTTAACTCTCTTTAAACTCTCTTTAAGTTTCCTGTCTATAGCTTTTTTCTTTCTCCAAAATTACTACTAGAGAACACCCAGCCTGTCACATTCACCTAGAATTCGTATTTTTAAGTTAATATTTATTGAACATGAGTAACCAGAGGGGAAATTATGTAAATTAAATAAAACAATGATATAAATCCCAACAAAAATAACTCTTTTCCTAATGTGTTTTGGGAAATATGAAATGCAGGATATATGGATCATTGCTCTTTGAAATCACCTTCATCTTTAAACCTGCCTCTCATGTCGTTATTCTCTTGTGCTACTTAAAATTCAATGCAATCAGAATAGTAATTAAATTATTGTAGCTGTTTTGTTGGGCACTTTAGTCATGTCTTCAGAAGCTTTTGTCAACTTGCAATTCCAAAAAATTGTACTTTCTTGGATCAGAAGGGAGAATTCTCAGAAAGTGACTCAGTTTGTGCTTGTATAACCAGATGTCACTCATGAAAATGTCAGAAACACTGTTTTAGACTAGGAAAGTTAAAGTTAACTTTTTTTTTTTTGCTTGAGTGAGCTACTTGAATAGTTATCCCTTACTTCTTTTCTGAATGGCCATGTTTAAAGAACAAAATTTAAATGTATCATCGCTCACTGCTGATTTTTAGCTCAGGAAGATGAACAAGTTCTGTGACACTTGAGCAACAAACTTTCTCAATCCCAAGGCCATTTTTAAATTTAGAATAAAAGTCAAAGTAAGGTTTGGGGTTTGTTTTTTTTTTTTTATTCTTCTTTTCTTAATTTCTCCCTTTTACTTGCTTGAGTTTCTCACTCACTTGATGTTCAAAATGCTAATTCTAGTCTGAAACAAGAAATCCATGGATTTTAATCAACAGCTTGAAAGAAAACATCTTCATAGTCTTTTAGATATATCTCAGAAAATTCACTGGTGTACTATGCTTTGAACACAGCTATGTAAATTACTTGCTGTTTAGCACTGAAGCATCTGGCTTTTTTTTTTTGCTAGCAACAATCAGGGCAGAGATGGATCTAGGAGAAGAATTTCCTTCCTTCCCACCCTAATGTTTGTCTTGACACTCAGAAGTTGCTGCTGCTTTTGCACTGAGAAGATGCAGGCTCTGCAGCAGAACAACCCACAGGCTGGGTTGGAATCAGTAAACTCCAGTGTGTGCTAACATTATTGGGCACTGCAATGCAGTGTATCAGTAAACTTTTACTGTCCTCCCAGGTAGGACATACACCACAACAAAATTCTATCATCCTAGGCACAGTTTGGAAAAACTGGAATGGTTTCCTACTTTGTGAGGAAAACTACCTCAACAGGGGCAAGCCATTCCTGAATTAGCCTCAATACCCAGATAAGCTACCCACATTTTACTAGCACAAACACAGCCATCAATTCTTGAGTCTGGTCTTGCCAAATCTTTCCTTATCTTTCCACAGCTCATTTAATTTATAGAAGCTCCCTACACAGGTAGCTCCTTGCTCAGCAGTCACAGCAGCATCAACCCGTTCAGCACTAAATTAATCAAAAGAATCCCAAAAGCCTGAGAGTGCCTTTGAGATGTCATGACAGCCTCAACAATAATGAATTGTCAACTTTAGCTACTTTAGCTACTTCTTGGAGGTGCACAGCATGGCAACATCTCAGACAAAGCTCCACAGCATGTGGCAGCCCAAAAGGTAAGTAAAAATGACATCATCTATCAATATCTTCCGCAAAACCTGAGAAATGAATAAATACGACACAGAAGCTTTATTTATGTGTTTCAACTGATCAGACTTAAAAAGAAACNTTTTTTTTTTTTTTTTTTTTTTTTTTTTTTTTTTTTTTTTTTTGATTAGCAGTTTCATAGCTGCTCTGGCTGAGAAGTAAGCACTTTCATTTAGGATTAGTTCTACTAATATCTGCACTGAGTGCAAAGCATTAATATTTGAAGACTTAAAATTAATTCAGGGCTAGGAAAAAATCTGATAAACAATGTTTGCATCCCTACGGCTCTCTTTCAGAGGGACTGCTGTAAAAGCAGACACACCTGCTACTATTTTATGTAGAACTGGTAATTATTACACTTTTCACCTTTCTAGAAACATGCTAGAAAACACCAATTTTTAGGTTTGAATGGAATGATAAAAATACGTCTTCTTTCCTTAGGCTGTGTAAATGGGACTTATAAGAGTACCTGTTTTATGGGAACATAAATTTCATGCTAAAATGTCATCAAAACAAGCTTGTAACCTACTTATGTGTTTTTCAAATTCACAGAGCAAGTGAATTAGGAAAGGAACCATTTGTTGTTTTCTACCACCACTCAATTTAAAGTTTATATGCATTTTCTCAAATGCGCAATAATTTAGTGATGACTTTATCACTCACAGAGTTTTTAAAATCAGGTTGGATCAGGCAGTTTGATGGAAAGTTTTGCAAATGTCAGATTCATTGAAAACCTGAGCATATGCAGTATAATTTCTGTAAGGTCTTAAATACATTAGGATTAGATTTCCCAAATAAAATGAAGTGAGCTAAGGAAAACACTAGAAAAGTTACTGGTAATAAAGATAAGACATTTGAACTTAATAACAATTTTGACTTTGGTGACAATGTTTGTAATACTCATATTTCTTTTCATAGATTGTATAAACCTACCCAGAGGCACAGGATTTTTCCTTAAAACTTCACTTTTTCCTTCTAGGATTGTTAGCATTTTTTCTCTTTTACTCTTCAACTAGTAAGTGTGAAAAATGTTCTGATGACATTCTGGCAACAGAGACCTGACAGATGAACATAAATTCTTTACTGGTCCCCAGTCTAATGACTAATGGCTCTTGACTACAGACTCAAGAACTCCTAACCTTGAACAGGCTCTGCTCAGACCACAGCCCATTTTAACAAAGATCCTTGCACACCTCAATTTCCACTGAAAAAATTTTGTTTTGCCACCATCATAAATCCTTTCTTTTTTGTGTGTGTGTATGGTAGCATACGCTCACCTTTCCACTCACTACATCTGATCAGCTGCCTTGCACAACTCTTCTTCCCTATCACATTAAAATAGTGCTAGAACAGTGCCAGTCTTTACATTTCCAATACTAACATTCCATGCTCTTTAAAGAAATTGATTTGATTTATACTAAGACAGTACAGGTAGCTATCTCTGAGAGAGGAGATGCACCCCTTGCAAATATACAGTCATCTCTGAAAGAACACTCAAAAGCTGGAGAAAGGCAAATGTCAGATC
Organism: Aegithalos caudatus; assembly: GCA_013389925.1. NCBI lineage: Eukaryota > Metazoa > Chordata > Aves > Passeriformes > Aegithalidae > Aegithalos > Aegithalos caudatus. Next base: position 235,434 of record WEIU01014342.1, read on the forward strand.
CATCTTCAAAAAAGGTCAAAATTATGATCTGAGCAACCCTGGGCAACTCAACTTCCCTAATTGGCAAAATAATGGAATAAAAAATGAAACTTCTTGGAGCACATGCAAAAACAGATGGTGACTGGAAAAAGCAGGTGTGTATTTATGAAAAGTAAAATCTGTCTGACCATCTAGAAGGCATTCTGTGATAAAATGACTTGCACATAAGGGGAAAGAACAAAATGTCATTTGACCTGAACTTTAGCAGGGATTTTAATTATTCTATTCTATTCTATTCTATTCTATTCTATTCTATTCTATTCTATTCTTCTCCATTAGTGATTGACTTCAGTATGAATTAAGCATGTTGGGAAATTCATGAGTAAAGCAGGGCAATAATAAAAATGAAGTTAAAATTGGCTTTATCTTCTAAAATTAGCAGTCAGTATATACAAGATATAATTACCTTGTTCATCTCTGCATCTTCCTGAAAGCTTTTCTTTTGGCACAAAAATGGTTTAGAAACACATTTTTTTATTCTGATTAGGAGATACAGCAAAGATTTTGGGCTTGGCACTAAGTTGAAGGGTACTGGAAGAGTTCTCCCTTCTTCAAAGTAAGAAAACCAAAGTTTAGCCCTTGCAAATTTCCATTCTACATCAGCATCATCCTGTAAAACAGAAACAAGCAGTTAAGACACTGTTAATACCACTTTGACTATTGAAGATGATCTAGCTAAACCTTATGTGTGCTTTAAGTGTAATTGGCTGAAGCACATCTCAAACAGACCAAGATCTATGAAAACCAAAATTTCAGTGAATGGAACTGTTCTTAATAATCCATTTAAAATAACACAATTACAGATGAACAGAATTAATTTTCTTTAAACATTTATTCAAGAGTGGGTGCTAATAGTCTGCAATACAGGATCACAATGACAGACTCTATTACTACTCTAGACTCTCCAACTTTAAACATGAAGTTAAAAAAGGTGAGGTGATTCTTACCTAATTCCTTCCATTTGCTGGAATATATGATTAAACAGGATATACTATCATCACCATAGTTTATGTTTATAATTTATGATCACCAAAACACTCACTTTATTTTTCCCTGTAAAGTTTAAGAGGGTTTTCTGCAGAAAGGACTGATATTAGTTCCAGGTCGTGACTCAATATTGCTGTACCCGTTTTTAGAAGCTCTTTTGTCCAGTCACTGTATTTTTAATGCTCCAAACCTGACAGATTTGCCCTGTGGCCTCCTGATCCAGAAGAATGTGAACATCCCTAGACAATGTGTTGCTCTTGCTCTAGCTCATAATGCTACAGCCCTCAGTCAGAGCCCAGAATATGGGAACAAAGTGGAGTCAAACCTCAGTTTGCAGCTTTGGCAGGAGCATTCCATAGGAAAGTCTGATATGGCCCAGCTCCTGGAGATCTGCTTACTTTTTTCCTAAACAGTGGTATATGACTTAGCCCTCTGTTTTCCATGGAATGAAAAAGGTCATTCTGGGTTTCAGTAGCCCTTCTGATTACTTTGCCAAATAAAGTTTTGTTTCAACAAAAGAACACAGCATTTGGAGACCTGCCTGCAAGGTCGAGGCACAGGAAAGAGAACATCCTTGCAGCAAGGACACAAATCAAGTAATTACAAAGGAGGCAAATTAAATATTCACTAAGTCACATATGTAGTCCTTACTCTTCAGGAACATAACACAGTTCACCAGTAGTTTCTTATTGCAGTCTGGTTCTTACTATTCCAAGCATATGCAGCCAAGTAATTGCCAAGTATTTTATAATAAAAATGAACAGTGGAATAAATATTTTCTTCTAAAATATTCCAAAATCTTATGTGGTACATGTCTTAAATCAGATGTCAACAAGAAATTTTTTCCAGGAGCCTGAGACAACTAGTTGTAATAGTAAATAGGGTGATATTTTATCATAAATGGACTTTTTACCTCAATTTCCTGGAATGAACTGTTGATCATTGCGATAAGCATGTTCAGTAAGACGATGACCATGGTAACATTATAGACTCCATAAAGAACATAACCAATATTTTCAATAAATTTGTGTTTATAATTGATAACAACTGATTTAACTTCTGAGAGTCCAAATATAGCCCAGAACAATGTTTTGAAACTTTCTTCAACACTAAAAGGAGAAATTGGACACATGCATATGTTATTGAAGAAAAGCTGTATATTCGTATTGTAGAAATTGCCAGTTATCATTTTCATACAGAGTACAAATTTTTCCATCATCATAATATTGAAGTCCACCTCAGTGCATAAAAGTAGATTGTATAATTCATGGGTACAGGCTGTTTCCTAACACAAAATTCCTAATACTTAGGACTGCCAAAAAACCCTTCTGATTCATATCCGATGGTTTTAGGAATCATATATTGATCCTCAAAAGGATATCAAAATGATTCACTTCTTAACTACTTTAATCTACATGCTACAAGCTTGCTGTTAATATGAAAGGAAATATTTTAAAAAATTAATGTAAATACTTTATTTAAATTGCACCATTAGTTCACTTACTGGGAATTATTTCACTATTAATATGACAAATATTCTGAAACTATAAAGGAGACAGGATATCTGATGGCAAGTCATCAATTTTCAGAAAAACTAGTCTTATGGCCTGTAATCTTCCAGTTGAGTTTTTACTATTCCACAATCCAAGGGTAAAGCCATGGTGTGTGAATAGTGGGGTTTTTTTCAGGTTAGTTTATTTAAATACATGTATTTCATCCTAATCAGTTTATAAATAAACATAAATCCAAACCTCCAAGGTACTTTTTCCAATCTATCTCCGTCTGTTTGATGACTTATTTTCTCTTACTTTGATAAAGAGATCTCAGTTTCCCACATCCAAAAATATAGTATTACAAAGAACATTAAGTATTTTATTGAGGTATTGTTAAGAAAATAAAGGTTTCAGTTTAATTAGTTGTACTTACGTTGTGAAGGCTTCATTTTGTTTTGCCCCCAGATAGTAGGAATAGAGATTAAACATGCCTATCATGAAAGCCACAAACACCATGATAAATATCACCATGAACTTGAAGATGTCTTTCACAGTTCTCCCAAGCGATATCTGCAGTGGTCCAAAGCTTTCATTAGCTGGTAAGATGTAGGCTATCCGTGAGAAACTTAACACCACTGCAATTGCATACAGCCCTTCAGAAATGATCTGAGGATCAGACGGGTCCCAGTTTATTCTGGCTGGAAACAAAAGATGAGAATTCCTGTCAGTGTAACATGTGCTTATCTATGGGACTTCTTTCTGGACCACCTGCTGCCAGTGCTCTGCCAAATGTAGCCCAGGTTACCACTGAAAACCTGGCATTAAATATTCACTGTTAATATTATCTATATACATATGGTCTCCAAGCAGACTTCAGTGTACATGCATACATGAAAAAATGCCTTAACTAGTTGCTTTCATGACTTACGTGAAATTCATAACTTTCCAGTAGAATTTATAGGACTACAACTTAATTTGTTTCAGAACATATACATTTTAATTGCTCTGCCTTTCTGCAGTCTGGATAATGCAAAAATGCAACCTTTTCAGAAATAGTATCTGAAGAACAGAATAGAGACAGAAACTGATGTCATTCAGTATCTAGAGAAAAATGTCTAATAATGGTAAGAGAGATGTGGTGGTGTTGAGAGTGAACACAAGTCAACGGTGCTTCATTTTTTCTCATTTGGGCAAAATATCTTCTAGGACTTCCCAAATATACCAAACAAGTTTATTAACATATTTATCTCTTACTGGTAAAAAGAGTGGATTGAGAAATATTAAATAAATATAATAGAGCAAATAATATGTAAAAGATATACTGGCTTTGCTGGCAAAGCAGGTTTAAGAACTTCCTGCATCTCATTGCTCAGTTCTGTCCCTGCATTACAGTACATTCCATGGTTGCACCACCACAGACTGGTTTGCAGGACAAGACTGTGTAACAGATTAAAATAATCTAGAAAAGAGGTGGGTGACAGTAAGATTATTTTGATATTAGATCATTTCAGTGCTGTCTAGAACAGTCTACAAAAAGATGTACTAACACGTCCAGGGGAACTATGAGCCAGTAGTATAATCATAGAGTCATGGAATATGCTGAGTCAAAAGGCACCCATGAGGATCATCAAGTCCAGCTCCTGGCCCTGTGCAAGACCATCCCCAGGAGTCACACCAGGTGCCTGAGAGCATTGTCCAAATGCTTCTTGATCTCAGACAGGCTGGTGCTGTAACTCCTCCTCTGGGGAGCCTGTTCCAGTGCCCAAACACCCTCTTTGACACAGCTTCGGGCCATTCCCTCAGGTCCTGTCACTAGTACTGAGAAGAGATCAGTGCCTGCCCCTCCTCTTCCCCTCATAAGGAAGCTGCAGACTGCAATGAGATCTCCCCTCAGTCTTCTCCTCTCCAAGCTAAACACACCAAGTGACCTCAGCTGCTTCTCATATGACTTCCCTTCAAGGCCCTTCACCATCATCATGGCCCTCCTTTGGACTCTCTCCAACAGTTCAATGTCTTTCTTCTATTGTGGCACCCAGAACTGCCCCCAGCACTGGAGGTGAGGCTGCCCCAGCTCAGAGCAGAGCAGGACAATCCCCTCCCTTGCCCAGCTGGCCATGCTGGGCCTGATGCCCCCCCCAGGACAAGCCTATGCTAGCCTATGAGAATACCTGGCATTAAATATTCACTGTTAATATTATCTATATACATATGGTCTCCAAGCAGACTTCAGTGTACATGCATACATGAAAAAATGCCCTGGCTGACAGGGCACTGCAAGCTTATGTTCAATTTGCCATAGGGATAAGGGAGAGAAGGAATGGGAAATTTTTCAGTACTACATTGTGAAACTATGGTACTGGAGACTTATTTAAAGAAAATAAGTTGGTTTTGGCCCAAGAAGTGTGCAGTCAACTTACCCAAGGTGTAGTATTTTATGTTGGGCTCCAGTGTTGGACTTGTCAGATCTTTCATATTGGCATCAACGATGTTTTGGGCTCTGGATGCATGCCAAAATGCCATAAACCTTGCTATAAATGATGCTGCAAAAATTGCTAACATACCAAAATCAAGCATATTCCATAACTCAAACAGATATTCCTTTGGACCTTGAGACCAAATTTCTTTACATTCAGACCATATCATGCCTGTATAAGACAGAACAGAGAAAACAGTGTGTTCTTTATTCTTCATGCTTGTTTTATGTTTTTATTATACATACGACATGGTCTTGGTCACAGTGAAATTCAAAACTCTTTTGATCAGTGGGAGTTCAAACACAAGACAAAATCCTTGGACCTGCAATTTCATATACATTCTGAGACTTCTTTCATCTGAGCAATAATACCAATCTTTCAAAATGCTCTTTCCTGTAAAACTACAGAAGTTTTCCAAAAGAGGAATGGGATGTGAGTATTACCATCTGTTACAGACACAGGAAGAGATGAGAAGAGCAGAAATGCTCTGGTGTGAACATATAGTGGTGGTAGAGCTAAAGTGTAACTCAGAATTTCGTATTTGCCATTACCCTGGGTACAGTCTCCCTTATATATGTGACAAGTTATCAAGAAAGTAAGACTCACACCTATTGCTTCTTCAATAGGAGAAAGGTATCTGATTCACTAACTACTGTCCTTTAGTAATAAAATAAAAGTACAGTATCAGCTTATGACAGCTTTTTTATTGTGAAAATCCTTTTTTCTTTTCAGGATAAAAATTATATAATTAAGAAGCACAATTCTAGGAGTCTAAAGATAGTTAATAAATGAATGGAATAATGTCATTAATTTTTACACTTACCAAACTGAAAGTACTTTTCATCACTTTCAGATAAGAACAAGAATAATGTCAATTATAGTAGCTAAATTCAATGTCACATCTGTATGCATGAATCAATTTTTCATAAACTATCTTATGCATGACACTCATATAAAAATAGATTAAATTAGCAAACTAGAATTTCAAACTGAGAAATTATTATTTACTTCTTTATTACCAGATGAAAATATTGATATTTATAGACTTTGGAAATCTAAGTGCTATATTATTCCTATAATACACAATTAAAATAATTTATAAGCAGCTTTACAATTAAATAAATAAATAAAACCAAGGTCTTTTAAAGCTATAAGAATCAGTTGGTATATAAATTTCAATCACAATGAGATCATAAAAGCAAAGTACTTCAAATGCATAAGATCTTGAAAGGATAGCTTGAATTTAACTCTGACATATTACTGACTTAACTAACAACCAGAACCAAGTTCCTTAAAATATTTGGGCATCTAAACCCTACTGGACTAAAAGGTAGTAGACATTTAAGTAAGAATTTGACAGCCAAAATATTCTGGAAGGGCTGTGCTCAAGTTCTGATGCTGAAGAGTTCTATATTACCAAGCTGAATGGGTCAGCAAAGTACTACTCAATAGTATTCATTTCATTACTGAGTTGGGATAGAAAAATCTACCACTGAATCTTTAGCAATCTATATTCTTCTCTTTTGTCTCTAATATATTCAGCTAAACACTATTAATTCTGCAGGCATGCTTGCAAAATAAGAGAATAAGAGACAATTGGACACAAAAAAATCTTGGCTTATCATATAAAAATCATTCTCCTTGGAAGCTCACACTGTGACTCAACAACCCCAAAAACTGGTAGACACTTTGCTTTGATATTCATAAAACTGAATTAAGTCATATTCAGATAATATATATTTCACCTAAATACTTAGTCTGCATGTTTGTGATCAACTAGACACATGAATCCTGCTGCCATCCAATAAAAACCAAAAGGTTCATGTGGGAATGCAGACAGCTGAATAAACTCCCTTCTTTGCAATTTTTACACAAAACATTGAAAGGAAAGGATTCAGTTGGGTTCAGCTTCACTTGTAATCATAGCAAGACAAATATAAGGAAAAATTTTTACCTATTACCCAAGAAATAATAAGCAACTCCATCCATGAGAAACAGGATGTTTTCATCCTAAAAAGTTGTTTTACATTGTCTGTTGTTTCATTAGGTCGGAGTTTGGTGCCATCAAACCTGTCAGCTGCATTCATGACAAGCAGACCCAGAAAAATGGTGAAAGAGGCTGCATGGGCTACAAACTTCATGAATGGTCCACGCATTATCCTCCCCAGCTGCAACAGAGATTAACACAAGGATATTGCACTGAACGATTCCAAATAAAATGTATATAAAAAGAACAGTCACACAGATAATCATATATTTCAATAATACAAAGAAACAAATATTTGAAAATGTTTGTATACTATGATGCCCTGTTCACAGTCATCTTTATAAGATTCTTCTGATTTGCTGTTTTCAGAGGAATAAACTATCAATTTATTGTTAGGATATCAGCAATAGATTAATAATGAAACTGAAATGAAAAAATATGAAATATATATTTTAAGTTAGTGATTTGAATTAATACTGGAATTATTTTGTAGCATCCATGTCTATTATGGATAATCAAGAGAAAAACCTATTACAGTTGTTGAATTTCCTAATACTAGCCTGCTGCATTGCGAAGCAAGACAGAAAATAAGATTTTGAAACACTGACTAAAAGCATTATCACTATGAGTGATTTACGAAGATAATTCCCTTTCCTGACTCATGTGATACTCAATTTAGCAGTTATTGTGCAGTTTTCCCAACTTATTTTCTTTTTTTAAAAAAAGTTGTGACACCTCAGAAGGTTGTATTTGTAGTTCTGTAGAGTCTAAATTTCCTCCTGACTTGTACAATGGAAAAGTTCTCAGCTTTGTAATGACTGCAAACAACTTAAAAATGGTTTAGTGCAACATTTCAAAAACATAAAAGTTCCATACAAACTCAGATGAGGTTGAACTTTTAGCAATTCTTTACTTTATTTTGAGGATGTCTGTATCAATATTAAAATTCTTAGCTTGTCCACTTAGTTGGCAGCTGCAGAAAAGTACTTCTTAATTTTAGACCAACTGCATTTGTATATGACAAATAAATCACTCAAAAAGGAAAATAACAAGTAGGTAAGTCACTGCTAGAGCAGAAAATCAATTACTGAAATAAGTTGTATCTCTAGGCATTTTAAGAGAGAGAGAAAACTATTCATAAACCCCTAGTCACAATACCAAAAAGTGAAAATAATGTAACTGATTTTTATTGTCCAGATTGAAAGACATGATAAAATATGGCAAAATTTAAAAGGCTACAGAGTTTAACCTGCTAGAATTGTGGATCTCATATTGCAACATGTTGAACAATCCTTAGGCCATTTGTCCCTCTAACATACTTTCAAGGGAAATTTTCCATTAATGTCTCCTCAAACGGGATACTGGCCAACAGAAACAGGGGTTCAACACAAAGTTCACTGAGGTCAGAATCTGCAACCAATCTTTATTGGAAAGATTTTCCATACTATATATATACTGAACCAGATACATTGGTAACATCCAATCCCAGATAGGGCATTGCAAGTGAATGCAGGGCAGGTTGTATAACTGCTTTGAAGGCCTCACAATATATGATGAATATTAGCACTGTCTTGACTTTTATCTATTTATTTTTAATCATGAAAAAGAAAACTTTGGAATCAACCCACAGCTTGAACTTAGTTTAGATCTGAATCAATGGCAAGTATCCCCTGCATCTGCCTGCTAAGGCAAGAACTAAATTAGAAACTGTTTGACTCATTGTTTATGAAGCAGGATTTCCTCAAGGCAATACTTGGTCAACCACTGTAACATGGTTTACTTCATATTGCAACAAACACAACATATTTACCTGTCTTAATTACAATTGTCTGAACATGCAGCCATTCCATTCTAACTTGGCTTTAAAACAACATGTTTCTGAAGTACTACTTCAGTATGTCTTTGTCATAAAGGAATTTGCGCGCAGAGGAGTTATTTAGGAGGCCCTGACAAGGTTTCCCAGGCTGACCTTACTGCAAGGGGCAATCCAGTAGGCCATGGAGAGGAAGGGCAGTCCCACTGCCACCGCGAGGACAACCAGGAACTTCACTGCCATCGTCTGCTGCCGCAAACCCGACAAATTCTCGTACCAAATCGAGAGGAGTTGCTGCTGGCAGTTTGGATGTGCTACAAACTAACAATAAAAAACAAAAGAGCACAAAACCAATACTGCTAGCAGAATAACTTCTGTTAAAATACAGCTATAGGAAGTGCATTAAGAATGCTGGAATAGTGAAAACACACCTTATATTCAAAAGAGCACTAACAGGGGCATAAGAAAAACTATTTTGATAAGCCATATCTCCCAGCAAACGGGCCTGTTGCCATCAGAAATAAATAATTTAACTTTAAAAACTTTATTAACACTATGTTCCATCACAAACTATTAATTCCATCAAAGGCAAATTTATCTGGGCAAACTCCATATGTTTCTGACATTTATAATTTTAATTTTACTGCTTCCGAAATTCCAACACTTTAAGTCTTGTTCTGTGAAAAATGTTACATAATCTTCACTTAGGAAAGAAAGGATATGTCCTATTTTCACATGTTAACACAGAAAATACCATTTTTCTCAGCTGGCATGAGAAAATAGCTGGAAATGAGAAAATACATTTGCATGAGAAAATACATTTGCAGGAAATCAGATGAGGATTATTTATAACTTGGTTCTGGAACCACTTGGACAATCTGTAAAACTGAGAAGTCTGTCCTATAATGTTCTTTGTGTCCTCTGGACAGAATAAAAAGTGTCTTACAAAGGTAGATATCAAAAAATATTAGCTTTTTGTGCACTGTACATTTTTAAATTTGAATCTATAAATAAAATAAAAATCTAATTGAATGTAGTATTTTTTTTCTAGATCTTTTTTCTACACTTAAAAGAAGACTGGCTGAAGGTACAAGCAATGTCTCTATTGAGATAAGAGAAAGTGTTCCAGGAAAGCTCCCATTTGCAGAAGCATTAAGACTCAAACAGTATGAAGCACCCAAACTCAATGTAATCTGTTCTCTTCAACAGCTGTTTCCACAACTGTGACTTGTGACTGTAGCTTGACAAGTGTTTTACAGGTTTGTGTTCATAAACTGGTTTGGCCAAAATGTTTGTTTTTTTTTTTCTTCCCTTCATGAACACATAAATACACCCCACATATAAATTTTATGTGTGTCCCCCCAGGCATGTGAATTCAATTTTTGTAAAAATTTAGGGTAACATGCTTTTGAAGTATACCTTTTATCTGTGTCTTCTTGATCTTTGATCGTACAAACCTCACCACACAAATAATTTCTCCCTGGTTGACACAAGTCACCTAGAATTTTACAACCTATATTATCCAAGAAAAGTTTTCTGTGAAATTCCAATGTTTTTGCAGATACAAACTCAGCTGGTTTCACTGAGCACTATTCAGATGGAGATCAGAGTATTAAATTGACAGGAGAAATGAAAGCAAGCCAAAGAAGGGCCAATAATTCCTGTAGTTGGCACTACCTAAAGCCTGCTTTCTCCTGAACTAAGAATCACAGTACTGATATTCCTAGGCAGTGTCTCCAATTCCTCTGTACAGACATAAACACAGTTTCCATGAGACATGCAATTTCTCCAGATTTTTTCAAATTTCTGAGCAAGACACAACAGCTTGACCTGTACCAACATTTATTATGTAGTGCCCTGGGACTGATGCACTATTCTCCAGCTTTTATTAAAGCTTATATTTTTCCAGGCTTCAGAAGTAGTGCAAATTTTTTCCATCTTTTTTCTTAAAAAAAAAAAAATAGACATAAAAAATTTTGCACATAGCTACACATTGTTTTAAAGTCATTTGCTCTGATGGTCATTGTGACCAGGATTCACCTTAAATATTTGCTTCTTGTTTATATTGCAAATGAGGATTCTTTTGAATCTAAAACCATTGTGCCCAAATACTCATTTTAGTGTTGCAGGCTACCAAGACATAAAATTTAACAACAGCACAATTTTATACCAGCATCACGACACACCTGTTTGATCAACATAATTGCTTACTTTTTTAACTTCATACTTGATGGCGAGTTTTAAGCGGCTGAGGCTGGGACGACCATGCTCCCCATTACTATGGCTCATCTCTACATCACCATTCAAAATAGCTTCAACTTCTTCTGTATTTCTGCACAAATCAAGAAGTCCAACTACAAAATCTTTACACTGCATAGACAATTTCTTGTAATCATTCTAGAAAACAGAAGGAGAAAGACAATACTTAGTGTTTAGATCCAACATGAGGGGAGAAATTCCACATTCCACCTACACCTCTGTGAACATGAATAGCTCTTTTGCATCTTTTTTTAAGCTTTCTTCCCCCAAAATGTTCAAGGAGCAGGGTTCATCTCACCTTGGTTGTCTTGCACATCTACATTATCAATTTTCACACTTGAGTCACTCCTCTAGACATGCTTTAGAGGAAATTAAAGTAGAAAAAAGAATCCAAAAACACTTTCAAAAACTTTGTTTTGACACAATTTAATGACCAGTCCAAGCTGAGATGCATAGCACAGGGGAAATTTTTCTATTTGCTGTCACAGAAGTCCAGAAAAGACATAGAAAATTGCACTGTAGAGATTTCAATTGGACAAGATGAGCATCCTACACAGAATACACCTAAAGAAATTCTTAACCTTCTTCAGAATTGCATAAATATACTGAAATTTCTAAGGCCTAGAATTATTCTTGTAAACTCTGGCTTTCCCCCTTTTCAACACCTATTCTAGCTTGCAAACACAAGGTTTGGTTGCTGTGCTGTTCTCCAGCAACACTGGCAGCAGTGGTATAGCTTGTGTGGTGACTCTGACTGCAGCTCTGCTCTACCTCAAGGATCTCACAAGAGACTTCACCGTGTGAGCCAAAATGTTGCTCTGCAAATGCAGCTTCAGTTGCTTATTGCTTTAACTAACAAGTGTTCTCCTTGGGCACTGTTTCCCAAAAGACATAAGTCAAAACAGAAAACAGAAAACAGTACTTTGATCATTGCAATCTGCACTCCTTACATGCTTCTGTGATTGGGTCATAAAAGCTGGGTATAGCTGGGTACACACGGAATTAGGTACAGACATATATCTAAAGCTAAAAGGAAACTGAGAAGAGATTTACTCAGGAATGTGTCGACAACTTCTGCTATTTTTGTGATTTCTGCTCATTTCAATGTCTTAAAAAGATGAAATTACTGTAGAATTTTTCCTAAACAAAGGAATGGAAGAAACCTCCAACCACGCCACACCACACAGGGCTGTTCCTGTATTCTCTGTGGCATGGTCAAAGTAATTTTCTACAAATGCTTTTATTACACTGACACATTTCCCCCTCTTCTAGTCTGTTCTTCAGGGTATTTCTTCTTCTTACACTCTTAGCTTCTAGTTAGTCCTTTCTTTTTAAACACTTTCTTCCTACTAACCTCCATCTAATGTACCCATTACTTCATCCTGGAAGGGAATGAGCATACAGGATACCTTAATTTATTTGCTGAGGGTGTACTTCATGCATCTTTGTGCTTTATTACGCACAAAACTACAATAACAGTTTATTACTTGGATATATTAAAGGATTGCATCCAAGTCTTACACTTCATTTTGCTTAGATGGATGCAAACAGACAAATATTTACAGACATTATTTTACATCTACATAAAACTGCTAGTGATTTATTTTTTTAATAATATAACATAAACAAGGTAACTCAGATCTGTCATAAAAGCAAAAGGCACTTCAATGCCATTTATCTACAAAGACAACAGAAGCTAAATACTAAAACTAATAATTTTGTATCATTCTGAATAATTTATTATTGCATTATTTGTTTTCCCTTCATTCAGAGGAGTAACAGGAGAGGTTAACCAAAATCCTGACATATGGCACTACAGAGACATTTTTTGAGAGTAATAGTTCCCCTTCTGTTTGGCTTTCATTTTTGCATGGAAGTTAAGATTCAGTATTTTTTACACATGAATTTTCTCTTCTAAATGAAAGCCAAATTAGCCATTTTAAATTCACAGACAAAGGTGCAACATAGAGACAACTACCCACCTTAGTATGATTAGGTACCAACTCTTCCAAACTGATACTTGATCCTTGAATGCCAATATAAAAAACCAAATAACTTTCAATAAACATAAGAACAATGTAATTTGTCCTTCAAAAGAACTTATGAATGTGTATGTGTATTTTTTCTGGTACATAGGTATATACATCTACACTCACACACACTCTTCATCAGTATTTTCCAGCTCAAGCGACTGACATCTGATATGGAGTTTCAAAACAGTATGTGAGGAGATCATTACTGTACAGGGGAATTATCCCTTCTGAATTTAGGTTTGTACACAGTACCACAGTATGTATTAGCATCCTGTAAATTCATCCATAAAATCCATCATTTTATTTTCTCATTTGCAAGTGCAGTAAAACAGTTCCCCCTCCCACGAAATACTGCCACAGCTGTGAGCAGTGGTGGTAGCTGAGATGAAAAGTTCTCAGCAGTCAGGTTATGGCAAACGAGCTTTGGGAAATTGAGCATTGCCCATCACTGCCTCCACCTCAGCCGTGGCAGCACAGGCAAAGTCAGCTGACGGCAGAACAAAAATGAAATGAGAGCAAAAATTATCAATACACTCTTCAATGTCTCTCTGTCACACAAACAAATAAAGTTCCCCCTCCCTGGGTCTCACATCTAAAATTTATGTGAGCCAAGTGAATGGGGCAATTAGTTTGGCTTAACTTATTTTCAAAAATGGACAAAGGCATGGATAATGAGTTCTCCTTAACTGCATGTTGTAAACTTAGTGATTAAAAAAAAAAATCCTGAGAAACTTTAGATGGTAGTTAGAAATTAAATTACAATTGGAGGTTCTAAAAAGAATCAGCACTAAATTCTGCAGTTAAGTGTGTGTGCTTTATTCTCTGTTTGTGACAACAATTGGTTCAGGGCTCCTTAGCAGTTTAGGAAAAAACAAATCGTGACAAATTTCACAATACCAAGGATGAGGGAGTAGTACTAGCTGCTCCCACCCTACATAAGGAAGGTGATGATTTGGGGTGAGCACTGTGTGGGGGTGAGGAGCTAGGGGAACAATGCTGGTGGCAGAGGGATGAGACTGAGAGTAGCATTGCTGAGAGGAGTCACCCCCCCTTAGTGCCCGTGGCAGCTGCAGTTTGTCTTGGGGTGACAAGTAAGGGAGCAAGCAGGCTCTTGTCACCCTGAAAACCGCAGCTGACCATGCTCTGCTTTACCTCTGACCATGCAGCAGGAGACCACAAGCAGGACACCAGGAGAGCATCACTACAGCCATATACCCCAGAAGGGTCTTTTTTCACAGAGTCCGCTGTGACCAGTCACAGGCTCCTGCTGTCCCCCAGACTGTGCCTAGGATGAGAATGCTCTCAGGATGCAGGCTGAGACTGAAGGGCATGGATGAGATAGAGCAGTGCTCCAGATCATGTCCTGGCTCTGCTTGGTGAACTGAGGCAAAGATCAGAAATATGGATATGGATATACTAGAACTTAGGATTTCAAAGTGGGATGGAATGTTGGATTTAGGTGTCACAGTAGGTAGCAAAATACATTATTTCCCTTTCAAAGGTGGCCCTTATGCCTTCAGTGCTTCACTCCTTCTTCTCTAACAGGTGAGTTCCCTTTTCTTTAGGAAAGCTGACAATAGCTGTAGCAAAGACTGGGGTCCCATTCCTGTAATGGGGGTTGTATAAATTGAGAAAAAAAAAAAAAAAAAACAAAAAAACCCAACAGAAAATTAGACTTTGAGATGATAAATTGAATTTATCTCCTCATCCGAAAAGAAAATTTGTACAATGTTATGAGGGGAATTATTTTACAGCAAACAGTACTATACCTATGTTTAATTTAGAAACACATTTTGCATTTCATCCCTTTAAACAATAAACCAGTCAGTTGCCTTTATAGTTACAGTGGACTCTATAATAAATGCTAATCTTAGCCATTTTGAGCAGGACTGGGCCACAGCTGTCCCTCTCAAAACTTCAGGCTGCATCTCTGGAGGACAACACTTTTCATATATCATCTACATCTTTATGTACATAGTAAAGATATTAGCTCTTAGGTGGGCAAACCATTGAGATGACAGAAAACATGAACACCATCTCCAAAAATAAAAATATTCTACATAATATCAAAATTTGTAAAGCTGCACACTAAGTCATGTCCTGCACATGCACTGAGGCAATCTCAAGTGCAAGTACAGGCTGGGCAGAGAACAGATCAAGAAAAACCATGGGATGTAGGACTGGGAGTGTTGTGGATGAAAAACTCAACATGAGCCAGCAATGTGAGACTGCAGCCTAAAGAGTCAAATGTGTCCTGGGCTGCATCCAAAGCAGGGCGGGCAGCACGGCAGGGAGGGGATTCTGCCCCTCTGCTCTGCTCTGCTGAGACCCCACCTGCAGGGCTGCCTCCAGCTCTGGAGTCCCCACCATAAGAAAGAGGTTGACTTCTTGGAGCAAGTCCAGAGGAGGCCAACAAAGACAATCAGAGGGCTGGAGCACCTCTCCCACGAAGACAGGCTTAGAGAGCTGGGGGTGTTCAGCCTGGAGAAGGCTCCAACAAGATCTCATAGAACCTTCCAGTACCTAAAGGGGCTCTGAGAGCTGGAGAGGGACTTCAGATAAAGGCCTGGAGGGACAGAACCAGAGCCAATGTCCTTAAGCTGAAGAAACACAGGTTTAAACTACATATTAGGAAAAAATTCTTTACTCTAAGAGTGTTAAGGCACTGGGAACAGGTTGTCCTTAGAGAACTTTCCAACCCTGGAGATATTCAAGGCCTGGTTAGATGGGACTCTGGTCTAATGGAAGGTTCCCTGCCCTGGCAGTGGGGTTGGAAATAAACAATCTTTAATGTCACTTAAAACTTAAACCATTCTGTGATTCTATGACACAAAACTAAATTAAATGGTCTTCAGAAAATCCTGAAGATCTCAGAATTACTCAGAAAGCCTGAATTAGCTATTTGTTTGGTACAGAAATATTTCTATGCTGTGCTTTACATGTCTATCCCATCATTCTTCCTTCAGAAGTAATCTACTTTTTTCTCATTTTTACTCCTAATAAAATATGTTTCTCTGAAACACTCCTAAATACTGCAACACTTAAAATACCTGCAACAAAATGCAAAAGGCATGTGATGCCAGATGACTCTACTGCACAGATTTGTAGAAAGAAAGGGGTTTATTCCATAGAATAATGGTTTCCCTTGGCATTTCCTATTTTGTATGAACCATAGTTTCATGGCCAGTGTTACCTCTAATATTAGGAGAGAGAAGCAATTTATAGGACAGTCATAAAACAACCAGTATCACAGATTAGCACTGATCTTTCCTATTGTCCCCAAGGAAGACCTGGAAATCATCTGTGTCACTGGCTACTGTAAGCAACCACTTGGAAGTTCCCATGCTACAATACCCTATCAACACTATAAAATAGGTGACCTAAAATGGTGTATTACCAGAAAGCCCAGTTTTAATTTAGGTAAGGTTTGAAATGCTTTAAATGGCTCGGGCTAACCCTAGGTGGAGCTAAAGACTTGCCATGTCCAGCTAACCTATGCACTAAAAATATACTTGTTTTGATTACACTAACACACATAAAGCATTTTTACCAAATCCACACATTTATGCAGTGACTACACTCTCCAAATAATTGTAGCAAACTCCTGAAATAAAGCAAGGGTAATAATTTTTATATTAATTGCTGCAAGCAGGGATATGAGCTTGTAGGGGTGCAAACACACCCAGACTCAGTAAAGCTGACAGCCTTCATTTTTCATAACTTTTACACACTTTTACTGCCTCCACTGAACCCAAGGCAGGTATTTTGCAGTCAAGTCCCTGGCCTGTCTGGATATTGTAAATGTCACTGCTTATCAATAGTGTAAATGTCAGCTCTCATCAATTCAGTTATAAATGTACTCCACAGTCTTTAATATTTATCCAGAACTACCACATGGTTTTAGTATCTATAAAAATGTTCCCAAAAGAGTTTTTGTTCCCAGCTGCCTGCTCCTGGTGAAACCTTAAATTATTGGAGAGTTAAATTTCCGCTTTGCCTTGTGCTTGTGTTCCTCACTGTTCCTATTCCACTCCAATCTATCCAAAGGGTATGTATATCCCCAGCAGAGCCTGGGTGATTAATGCCCAGCAGTATGGAGCTGCTTTGTCTCTTATCTAATCTCCTGTTTCTGCTGAGGGACAGTATCCAAAACCTGTTAAAACTCTTTGTACAACACTACACTAGAAGTGAATCTCTCATTTTAGAGGAAGCAACTGAGACCAAAGAGGAACTGGAAAAAGTCACCAAAGAAGAACCTCCTCATGGCGCTTCAGAGCTGGTGCAGAAGCTTGTTCTGTGACCCAGCCTATTGGGGTTCTCACCTGTGCGCTCCATTCCCTGCCTGGTGGTGCCAGAGACAGGTACTGTGCTCCCATTCATCTCACAGATTATGTACTGTAGCATACATTTGAAGGGCACCTCTCTGCTGGCTGCTCCAGATAATGTGTTTATTTATCCTTTTAATAATCTCAACTTATGTCACTCCAACTGTGGTAAAGGGATCTATACGGTCCCTACAAATCAGACATGTTATTTATCTCAACATAGCTGTGAACTTAACAGGCTGCACTTAGGGTTTATGAAAAATGGTTTTCAGTTCTGCTCTAAATTTACTCTGCATAAAGTTAATCAAGTCCTTTTGTTCCCATCAGCAGCTGCTAAAGAGAAAGAAGCATGTAGTTTCAACACCCTTCTCTGAACTGTACATGAAATCAGTGGATAAAATCTCAGTCCACTGAGCTCCTAAAGGTTTCTGCCAACAACTTCATGGGGCAGATATTCATCCTTTGCAATATTCTGAAATGGTCCTCCCAGCATTTTGGTTTTTTCTCCTTGCCTCCAATTTCAGCAGTTCAGCTGCTGTTTTTAAGATCACCTTGTACTTTCCTCCTCCTTTTTTTCCCTCTCCAAGAAATATTCCAGCTTCATATAACAGTCTGGCACCACAAAGATATACCTATGAGCAGAAGTCCAGTGGAATTCTTTCTGAACTGCAGCACCTCAGCTCAGGTTGGCTGAGACAGGTTCACAGTCTTGTGAACTGTACCACTGCTAAGATTATTGTTAAATATTTATCATGATAACTTCAAACACTTGCTAACACAATGCTGGAAATTATTCTGTTACAGCCTTGGAATGATGCTGATCTCCTGCTGGTGAAGTCTATATAAATTGCTCTGTCACAGGAGCATCTGCTTTCGACAGGGTCCCATGAGGCAAACCCAGGCTGTGATTTTAGCTAACGCAGGCCATAAATAACATTGGCTATGTTTGCACAAGGCCTGACTTTGCATTTACAGACAGATAAGACCTTAAATTCTTACTGCCTTAACTCATGCTTCAAGAATCTATGGAGCCTGGGTCTCAACTATTAATATTTTTTTCAAAAACATGCATTTATGAAATACTAAAATTTCTGTGCAACACTGAAAAGGTTTTTTAACTCTAGAGAGTTCACATATAACTAAGTACAAATAAGTAAGAAAGAGGAGGAAATGAACAGAAATACAAGAACAGCACTTTAAAAAGGAGGAAA
This sequence comes from Aegithalos caudatus, assembly GCA_013389925.1. NCBI lineage: Eukaryota > Metazoa > Chordata > Aves > Passeriformes > Aegithalidae > Aegithalos > Aegithalos caudatus. The sequence continues at coordinate 254,055 of WEIU01014342.1, forward strand.
TTTATTTAGAATCCTCCTTGTGAATGAATGCAAAACACTGTAAGAATTATGAAAGCTTCAAGTCCAAATATAAGAAGCTAAAGAGAATGCACGAGGGTTTAATAGAATCATGAAACTTGTCTGTTATAAGTGTCTAAAATGTACCACTTTAGGCTCCTCTTTCCCCTGCCCTAAACCAGCTTCAGCCATGGGTTTGAAGGGCCTCCTTCATTCTCTTGCCTGACAGGAAGTAGAAAATTATTTCATTGGCATATTCTACACAAGCAGCATACATTACAATCAGCACACGGCAATAAGACATTCACGAAGATTTAAATCTTCCATTCAGTAAAAAACTGTATCTTTTCCTACATTATCTTGCTGACTTACGAAGGATAAAGTTTACAGTTCTGTGTCTGACAGAACCAGGGTCCCTCTACTCACCTTGAACTCTTTCTCAATGTTGGCAAGCACGGCCAGCTCATTGCTGAGCTCTAAGGCAGTCATGACAGGGTCTTCACTGGACAAAGACAGGTAAGCAGGGCTGGCCAGACCTTTGTAGGCGTTGATCCTGGATCTAGAATGGCTGAAAGAGTCATGCTTTTGTTTCTGATTGCACTCACTGCACTTGCAGAAATAGTCATGCGGCCTATCGATCCGGGCTCCTTTGCGCAGCAGGGTGTGCACGATCTCGTACTCGTGGCAGTGGGCGGCCAGGATGATGGGCGTGACGTCGTGGGAGAACCGCGTGCCGTCCTCGTCGTAGGCGTAGAAGTCGTCATGCTGGAGCTCCGACTGGCTGGGACTCAGAGCCAGCCTCTTGCCTTCGGCAAACGCGGGGTGGCTCAGGATGGCTTCCACTATCCGAACGTAGCCTTTGCTAATGGCCAAAAGCAAGGCATCCCCCACGCGGGCCAGGTTCTCCTTCTTCAGCAGCAGCTCCGTGATCTCCAGGTGCTCGTTGGCCACCGCCAGCTGCAAGGCGTTCTGTCCCATGTAGTCCACACAGTTCACGTTGAGCGAGGGACACTCCTCCAGCATTTTGCGAACCACGGGAATGTTTCCATACTCGGCGGCATCCAGAAAGCGCTCCTCCTCCAGGGAAAGGCTCGTGGAGTGGTCATTGAACATGTAGGCCGGCCCTCGGCTGGCCTGCCTCCTGCCCTTCTCCCGGAGAATGGTCTGTCGCCGCAGGGCCAGTCTGTTCTCGTTGCCCCGGCTGTGTGCACACAGAGAAATCATTAGTTCTTCTTTAGGCGAGGGCATAGCCATTTTGAATAATAATTAACGAAAATATTCTAATCCTTAATCTGCTGTGTAGTTTGAATGCAGCAGGGACACCAGAAACCCTGCTTTTGATAGTGTATTTTGTAACCACTCTTAATACACAACCTGAGAATCAGTAGCCAGCTACATTTTACTTCAACGAGAAGAAAAATCTGCCATCAATCATCATTTAAAACAACACTTTTTTTCCTTATTTTGTCGTCACAGCTTAGATTGAGAAAAAGCCACATTGTGAAAGGAGTCAGCAGTCATGGGATGAGAAATGAGGGATTGCTCAGGACAGCAGGGCACACAAAGATGAAAACTTTCTAAATGCCCTTCTGCTTCATGAAAGCAGTCAGGCTGACTTCACTTGCTCTTATTCTCTCTACTTCAGCAACCATCTATCTTACATTTTGGCTCTGGTTTCTCCTCTTCACCCTGCTGATGTTTTTCTGACATCTATAATTGAATGCTCAAACATTAACTGAATCTGGACAAGATAAAAGCACATCAAATACATTGTATGACATCTCTTACTCCCCATCTCTGCCATTCTTTTCTGTATTACAGTTCATAATCTTGATATGCTATTTATCCCTGCACTCAAGGGTTTGCCAACAAATCCTGCTAATTCTTGATTCATGAGAGCTCTGAAATGTTGTCCAGTCTGCTACTACTGAAATCCTCAGCGATTTCCAACCGTAATTATTAAATACCTCATTAATAATTATTTAGTGATTATTATAAATAAAGTGAACATATCAAACTTCAGTTTTCTGAGAAATGTTACAAAATATGCTGCATTCTCTTTAAAAAGAAGAAAATCTAATTCACTAATTCAGTCTTATTTCAGCCAATTAAGATCCCAATCTTCAATAGAAATTAAATTGCAAATAATTTTCTCTTCTAGAATCACTGTGCTAAACTATTTAATATTCCCCACATCATCTTTTTTCTTTATTGAATAGTAGCATAATTATTCTTTACATGCATATTTTCAAATACACTTCACTATATTCAATATTTCCCACAAAAAATAACCATGAGCAATATTTTGTTCATTAAATACCAACGAACATGAATTTAAATGTCAGTAAAAAAATAGTCCTTTGTGACTCAAAATTTCTTCATAAAAAGTAACATCGCAAGGCATTATTTATTCTAGGCTGATTTAGCTTTAGTATAAATTTCCTTTCTACTTCTTGCCTTCTCTGTTCTAAGATCCAGTCCTCTGCAGCACTGGAAATACTTCAAATTGCCAAAGTCTTAAACATAAAAGGACCATTTTTCTGCAAGATAATAAAAGGCATGGAATGTGCAATATATCACAACTGACAACAGTAACTATTAAATATAATTATTAGTTTCATTATTTGATATTTTAACAAATAATTTTTCAGAATTCTTAGTAAGGAAGCATTTCCTCTTGTTTCACAAAATATTTAAATCAAGCAAAAAATTAGTTTTATGTTTAAATTAATTTTGAAAGCAATTTTTTTGCTAGTGGCAAATACAAATCCTATGAACTGTGAAATGTATCTCTGAAAAAAGCTATATGAGCTTTATTTTATATTTATCCTAGTTTTCCTGTGTATGCATTGAAATTTGTAAGCTTGCTATATTTTCACAATTCAGTGTATTCCTGTGACATCATATTTGCAGAAAATCTGAAAGCAGTGTGAAGTTTTCATATGTATTTTTTATTAATTTGTTCTTTTGTATCAGAGAAGGTCCTTAGCAGTGTGAGGTGCTACCTACATTTAAGGTAGACTCACCTGGGCTTCAGTTTAACCAGCGAGACAGAGAGTCCTGAGACCTGGCAGCCCTGGTTCAGAGGGAGAAGTCATGGCAAAGTTGCTCTCTACCATCTTTTAAGTGCACCAGGTTTTCCAACTTTATTAGCTCCACATTGGCTTCTCAGTTTTGAATAAACTGATTATTTAACTGCAGTTGCAAAATAATCTTAAATGCAGAATCCATCCTACTGAGCAACATGCTGCAAATTCTCTACCCTGAATTGTTTCTTTCTTCTGTGCAGCAACCAACTACTGCTAAAATAATTTAAATAATTTATATTGAAAATACTTCACAGAAGGATAGAATCATTCAAGTTGGAACAGACCTCCTAGATCATCAAGTCCAACCTCTGACTGATCACTACCTTGTCAACTAGACCAAAGCACTAAGCACCAAGTGACTGCACTACCTCCCTGGGCAGTCCTTTCTGATGCTTAATAACCCCTCCCACAAAGAAATTCTTCCTGATGTCCAACTTGAACTACCTCTGAACATAAACAGATAATAAATTCAACTCACAAAAGAATTATATTTTTAAACCTTCTTTCAAGTAATAAAGATGCATTCCGTGTAGATTCATATCTTAAACTAATCGTCAATAACATCATTGATATAAAATACATAACTTTATGTGCCCTGCAAAACTACCCCAGTATAAAATTATTTTGCTAGTATTTGATTCTTGAACAAGGAAACAAACCCTTCAACAGTATCTTGGTCATTATTTTTTCCTGAGATGCATCAGCTTCAGCAGTCTGGGGTGATGAACTGACCCAGTATAATGCTTATGGGGACAGATCTTACTGTTTAAAACTGAGGCAAAGGAAGCACTGAGTACCTCAGCCTCACCTGGGTCCTTTGTCACTGGGTCCATCAGCATAATCAGTCTGTGGTGGTGAAGTGACATAGCCACAGAATGCTGTTCATTAAACACTTCCTTTTTCATTTTTCAAATAATGGAAAGAAATTATAATTCTATTCTATCAATACATTCAGCATAGTTTATCGAAGCAAAGGGTAATCACTGCTAGTGAAGAATACTTAGAATTAGCGCCTTTGTCTAGTACCACTTCCTCCTTCCTAGCCTGCATTTAGAAGAAAATCATTGCTTAAATGGGATATTAAATACATGCATTCCTTATAGAATAGCTCATAATCTGAATTAGAAGCTATTATAGAATGAAATAGAATATATTTTTATTGTTTGCTGGCCTGTACCACATGTCTGATGCAGACCTCTATAATCTCAATGTAATCATTTTTTCCTGCATCAATGCATTTCATATGTATGAAATGAACATCCTGTTTTGTCCATTTGCAACTACAGTTAATTAAATTTAAGGGCTCTGTAATTAAAACTGGTTCTTGCAGCACTAGGCTGCAAATATGTTTAATTGCAACACAGAAAGCTGAACTTTCTGTTTTATTATTTCTGCTTAATTAGACAGAGAAGCAAGCATTTCTTCAGGAGTCTGTTTAGAAAAGCATAAGACAATTGCCTCCAAGCGCAGGGAAAGAAATATGATGATCCAGAAGGGTATGTTCAGTCCATTATATCCTGATGTTCTTACATTTATTTTACATTCACTAAGGTCCTTCCAGGGTTTTTTTCTTAAAGAAATGCCCATGTCATGGGTAGTGGCCACATTTTAAAGCCACTTGAAACCTCATCCTTCTCAGACTATAACTGTTGGTTTCAAGAAACTATCAATGTACTTTGGGCAAATGCAGTCTAAAGTATCATACTCATTACTCCTTAGTACTGAAGAGCCAGTATGACCAAGGCTGGAATATTGTCATCATTTTGGGTATCATATTACAGGAAGGAGTTCTACAAAATTAGAAATTAAGTGCAAGAGAGCAGCAAAAGTCACACAATCTCCACCATGTCTTCCACTTGAAGCACAGTAAGATTAATTTTGTGAATTATATAGGATGGTGCTCCACTCATCTCACTTTCACCATAGGATCACTAGAATTCTAGTATGAATTAGTCCTTTTTATCTTTTCTGTAGATAAACAAGAGACATTTCTCCTACCTGCTTTATGAATGAAGAACCTATATTTTTCCATTGTTTCAAAGAGAATTCCAGCAGATTAGGTGAGAGGCCTCCTTTAATGTATAGAACTTAACAGGAATATAGACCACAGAAGGATGATGAAGTCCCTTACAATACAGATATCACCTCAAACAATTCCCATTAAAGTATCAGACTGTCTTGAAGGAATTTGCTGTCTTGCTGAAATTTTATTGTCTGTCACTAATCACAATGAAAGACTAATTTTGAATTTGACTGTTCTAGTACTCAGAAACATTAACCTAATTTTCAGCCTAAATTTAAAAACCATCAATTTAGATCTATTTTACTCAAACTGGCAGTTTCCCCTGACAGTATTTACCTGCAAAACATGAACTCATAGCAGTCATATCCCCTCTCAACCTTCATCTTGCTGACTGAAATTAAGTTCCTCTCATATCCTGCTACATAGTAGTAAAATTATTAGACCCCTTTTTTGGTGCAATACATCTCTGGCTATCTCTCAGGTACATTTACATCCAAGAAATCATTTAAGATCTATGGCTTCTCCTGTCAGGCAGAATTCTGCCTTTCCTGACTTTCCTTAATCAAGTGTCATACAATGAGTCTCAGATTTATGAACTGAAAGAACTGCACTCAAAGATCTGATTTTGACCCTCAATCCCTTTGAGGACATGAACTGTCATTACAAAGAGTTGTGAAGCTGGGAAAGTTTGGGCATGGGAAACAACTGTGAGTATCCCCAGCATTAGAATCCAAAGTAAAATGTTTTGTAGGAGATGCTGCAATATCTGCTAGAAGCTGAATAAGCCTGTATAGTGACAGGTTAGAATCCTCATCTTCCTTTACTCACTTAAAAGAGCTTATAATACTTTACAATTACCTTATAAGAGTAACCTGTTAATGCATTTAAACTTGTGGTTTGGCTTTCCTTCAAAAGTTTTTAACCTTTAGACAAAGACTGAGAGGCATCTCAAGAAATTAGAACACATAAACTCAAAAAATTCAACCTTGCTACTATCTTCAGGACCATGCTGTAGTAAGAGACTACACTGAAGTCCTAAAATTGCATATATTAATACAAAACCAGGCATAAAGCCTGCTATTCTCATGAAAAGAAAAATGTGTACTCATGTACATTGCCAGCAGTGCAAATCTACAGGCTGGAAACATGGCAAGGAAAAATAGGAGGCTGACACTACTGACAGCATCCTAAAGAAAAAAAGTCAGAGACAAATGCTCTTAGAGTAAACTAAATGGAGAAAGTTCTGTTTACACACTGGTTTAATCACAAACTCCTCAATCTTGTGAAGTACAGGAGTTTTTAACTGATTGTCCAATTTTTAATTTTATGGTCCAATCACTGTGACAATAGTATCCACTGTTTGTTCCAAGTCAGGTACACAGTTAAAATAAGAGATTGAAGCCATTAGTAATCACTTCTGAACCAACTCTGTGGGGAAGCATCCAGAAAACTTGAGTTTTGTGAAAGGAGCCTAGTTTTACAAACAGAAGAATAAAGCTAAGCTCAATCATTTTCAAATTGAATTCTCTTATGCTATTGCTAAACTGTCAATAATTATCAGTTAGCTAGGAGATCAGTTAAGGAGTAATACCAAACAAGAACATCAGCACCAAACACCCAAGAATAAATTAGCTTGAAACTATCTCATTATTTGGATTTGGATGTTCTGTTCTTCTACTGTCCTTTACTGTACTTCTACACAAAAAATATAAAAATATATGTAGTATATAACAAAATATTATATATAATCTGCCAAACATATTTTATAAAGTTATATATTGCTATACATAATATAGTAGCAGCATATAAAAATTAAATTATATAAAGTCCATCTAACTAGAGATAGGATGGGAGCTTAGACAGACACATGGTGGGGACCTCTATATGATACCATGCTAAGGGACAGATAATGACAGGCTGTATAAAGTAAGATTAAATTGAAATTCTAAATGTAAAGATGGTAAACATCTTGAAACAAGTATCTGAAAAAACTTGGGTTTTCCATCCTTTGCATAAGGATCCAAGGTTCTTCTATAACCCTTAAAAGCTGGTGGTGAATTATAAGTGAGCTGGGGCTGAAAAACACTGTAAATTAACAAGCCAAAACCATCTTCGGACATGTACAATAAAGCTTACAAATAATCAGTGACAGTGACTGTCTTAGAAGTAAAAAAAAACCCATAATGAACATCCCTTAAGTATTTAATTTTATAGCAGATGAAAGGTGCAATTACAAGTATTTTTACTCTTGTGAGGTTTCTATCAGAAGATGTACATCTAACACACAGTATGAAATACATCATTTTTAAGATTTTTATTTGAAATTTTGGTGAAAACTGATTTGCCTTCTGAATTTTTCCCCCAGGTCTTTCTGAGACCTGGATTGTCAAAGCTTTTTTGTTTACAGACTGCAGAGAAGTGTTTTCTCCAAGTTGATTGATTATGTTGTGCAAATGTTTTTTGTCCAGAAGCAGTTAAAAACAATTATGTTTTAGAGAGTATTTCATCAATCAATGTTTGTGAACCTGGAAGGATAATAGTCTGACAAACATTTTCCTCAGGAAATAACCAAACGTTTTTCTCTCTGTCCTGAAAAGTAGTTTAGTGGCTATCTAATGGATGATAGAGAGAAAGCAGCCAGCAAAAGGCAAGCAACCAGTACCCAGGCTCCTTATTCCACTTGTCATTCATTCACCCAAATTTTTACCCTTGGCTGAGAAATAAGACAGTGGCTTATTATTGATGAAGTAGCTTCAACCACTGAAATGGGAATGACAAGTAAATAGAAGTATTTGGGCAAATGATTAGGAAACCAGAGTCTGAATAAAAATGGCCTAAGGAGAAAAAGTAACCTGGAAAACTGTAACCAAGTCAGCTTACAGATTTATCAGGAACAACACATGAAAGGTTATAGCACTCAGATTGATTGAAGCTATCAAAGAGGGGCATGAGATTTAAACTCTTTCCTAAGAGAAAAAAAGAGGGAAGAGAGTGCTTTACCAGCCCAGAGGCTTTTATACATCACAACTGCAAAGCAAAGCAAGCAGATTCACAGAATATTCTGAGTTTCGGCATTGTTTCTTGCAGAAAGTGGCAAAGAATACTGGTGTGTGCCCACCAGATGGAACACCTTATTAATCTTGGCACATCATAACACAACTGTTCTCCTCTATACACAGCATCTAATAAAAAATACAGGATTCTACATTTCTTACATGTTTTTCAGGAAGTTCCTCTTGGTGCCTACTTTATAACTTAGTTGCATCCTCTGCCCCTCTGGAGACAGACGATCCAAGGTTTACTTGTTTAAGAACAAGAACTTGTTTGAGTAAAACAAAAATCAAAGAGTAATTTGAATAATAATTCAATAAAAAGCTAGTATTTTATCTTCTGGATTGGTGATAAAAAGCAAAATTAGAAGATATGAAATATAAAGCATGACTTCAGTATATTTTTATCAGCTGGCTACTTTGCCAATTTGTGGGTTTTATATTAATACCTGAAGTACATCACAGTCTTCAGTGACACATGTTTATGGAGGTATTCCACTTGCATATGCCAAGGGATATGTTAAATTCTGTATTCCTGCAGTCTTACACCTCGTCACTTTGGAGATGAAATAAATAATTCTTCATTTCTGAAGGTTTCTATATGGCTTTGTATTTGGGGCCTAAGCAATTTATATAGTTCTATCTGAGCTTGCATGTTTTGTAAAATTTAGTATCTTGTGCCTTGTTCACTCCCCAGTTACTTAGCAATGCCTAACTTTGTCACTGCAGCTGAAGGTCCTTGTGGAGGTTCCTTCTGTTAGCCCTGGAACTACTCCCCTTTTCAGAAACACAGTTTTCTGGTCAAGTGCTTTCTGTCTATTTCAAACCATGCCTTTTGCAGAGCTCTCTGTACTGAACAGTGCAGCTGCCTGCCAGCAGTCTGCTGTGCTTAATAAGCCACTGAAGTTAGCAATTTAAGAATTCCAGGCCTGACTTTATCTGAGATGGTAACATAACCATTTGTTACCTAGATAGGAGCTCCCTGAAAAAGTACATCCAGTTCATATTAAGAGTCACCACTGAAGTTTCCATAACTCTTCTTATCATTATTAATAACATAAGACTATTCTCGATGAATTGTAGACTAAATCAGTGAAGCTAACAGGTCATTTTTTTAAATGAAGCTAAAACTTTGTTCAGTTAGAAGGATCACAATCGATACAGTGGCTGTAACACAAACACAGCTGTCTGTCAATGACAAGCATGACTCTATAAACAGAACATTATTACATTAGCAGTGAAGTAGCAGACATCAACACCATAACCCCTTGTTACTTTCTCAGAGTTCCTTAGGAATGAAGTGACAAGAAATCAAATAAAAGCAAAATCCGCTTCTCTTATATCTCATGGAATGTTGTGCTACATGTGCTTTAGTGCTGTGTCCCACTAGTTATAAATAAAACCACTTTAAATAGAGTGTGGACATTTGTACCAATGCTAAAACTGGATACAAAGCAAACTTCTGTTACATACAAGCAACTTGATGTTGGTCCTCAGCTGCTGGACACCCTGACATTCCTAAAGAGAAAATATCTTTTAAACAATAAAGACAAGGTTCAGTGTTTTGTTTCTCCAAATCTCATTACACAAAATGTTGATCCCACAGAGACAGAGGGACAAATTGAATTTAGTTTTTTTTATTTTCAAAAGGATAAACCCTAATTTCTA
>WEIU01014343.1:213-33582 GCA_013389925.1 Aegithalos caudatus
CTTCCCCTTAGCCATTAGGAAAATCTCTCATTTTGACTCTCAGTGATAGATGCTACTTGCAGTTAAAATTAAATATTTGATTCACCAAAGCACTGGAAACACATTTGAAAAGAGATTAGGCATTGATTTTTCTGTATACTTTTTTGCTCTTTGTTCACTTAGGCTTTTTACTTTATTCTTCGTGTCTTCTAAGTTATTGTTATCCTCCTGGAGACAAAAACATAGCTTCCTGTGAAGCTTAGCTGTTAGCTAAGAGAAAATCTGTTAGCACAAAAATTTCTGGGTTTGGAGTTTGATCAGTTCCCCCAAATGCCACAGCCTGCTGTCTGTGCACATCTGCTCTCCTAAGTGCTGTGAATTTGTTGCATTTGTTCTCTCTGGAAGTAAAACCTATACACTAATAGAGATCCTACAGCAAATTCACACAGTTCACTTGATTTCCACTTGTAATACATCTATCCACAGCACTGTCTTGTTAATATTAATGCCTCTGCATGCAGACAGCTGATATAAATGAGTTGCTAATGGAACAGCTAGTCATCAGATGCCAACTTTTCTATTTAAAATGTTCACACAAGTTAAATGAGACAATAGCTGTTGTGAAATGCATGAAGTAAGATTAAATTTGTAGCTGAATACTGCCAGAAGTTCTGGTCATGTCAATTTCAAAAAGTGCCAGTGGAAAAGAAAAGTACATCAAAGCTCAATAAGGATAATCAGAGGTGAAGAATGACTTCTCTACATGACAAGATTGAACAGGTTCTTCATCTAAGAAATTAAATAGATGAGGGGGCATAAGATAACAGCATGGAAAATTATAATTCACATGAAGAAGGGATATAAGGAATTACTACTGACCTCAAAGAGCTGAGGGAGTCATACGTAATAAAAGGCAAGACTTAAGACAATCAGGAAGGGGTACTTTTTTATGATTTGTGTAATCACACAGTAGAATTGATTTTTCCCAGGTTGGTTTGGATTTGGAAAGTATAAATGTATTTGAAAGCTCAAGGAAGTCCAATCCAAGGAAGAAGTGTTTACTAATGTCCAGTAGTTTGTGACAGCAGCAAAAATAACATTTTTTGGAAGCCTTCAGCAGCTTTACATACATACATGGAACATGATTACATTTTTTGGGGTACTTAAATAGGTACAATAAGAGAAAATAGTTGTACGTAGTTGCTAACTTAGAGATGAGTCAACTGAACAGTATCAGCAGAGTTGTGAATATCTTCCATGCCTGAAGGAGAGAAATCTTTCTGCATGTGTAGGGAAGACATATAAATGAGGATGTGATGGAGACACTGACTTGCAATCAGAAAAGACAGCTCCAGCACCTACTTTTACCTGAAAAAAATATGTAGAGCAGAAGCTTCTACCTGGACATCCTTTTCTGTCTTTTCATGCCACACATATTGAGCACTAGGTCTCAGGCTTTGATCCCTGGCCTGACTTTGCAAAAAGGAAAAAATCTGACTTCTGGGAAGAAAATCCTGAGTTCCAGGGACAGTTTCACTTGTGAATGCAAGATGCATTACAGCATCTTCTGAACTTCCAGAGGAGGCTGAGCAGTTCAAGCAGATGTAAACCCAAAATCTTAAAACCTGTCATTGCACCATCCAGTTATATCAGGAACACTGAGTATGATGTTCTTTATTTACACTTTTTTTTTTCAAAATATATGTTATAATGAATACTCTTTAAAATTATCTGCATCAATGCCTCAATTATTGCAATGGCTATGGGAAGAATTAGTGCAAATCAATAGCTTCTTTTATTCTTCTGTTTTTTTCTAAAAGCTCATTTGTACTTTTGGCAATAATGTTCCAACAGAAATTTTACCCAACTCTCTTTTGACTTAACAGCTCCTCTGAAGTCTTTCTATATGAAAAATATATTCTGTATTGAAAACTTTACCTCTGCCACAGGAAATCCAGTAAGAACTCTGAGAGTTTACAGCTGTGGAAGCTGAAGACAGTGTCTTGATGGAAGTAACATTATTTAAGTCCTACTTTAAAAGTAGAAATACCTGTATTTCAGGAGATCCCAAATAATTTCTGATTATAATATTCCAAATGAGAATGTTTTCCTGATTTTTATAGCTCATGTAGGTAAGCATGACCATGAAATGTAAGATAATAAACAAGCAGTGGTATTACCAAGAATAACTACAATAAACATTCACTTAGAGGCTAGAAGTAATTTATTTTTGTCCAAAAAATTGTCACATGAAGAACTGTGCTCTTAATTTACATGTTCAGCCATGACATATATCTATAGCTTGGTCTTATTATCAGTCAAAAGGCTTTTTTACAGGTCCTTTGACTTGCAATTAACTGCTATGCCTTTAAAGTATTATATGCTTCCATGTCATTTGTCTTCTGCTTTCTGTTTTCATTCTATTCCTAACTTACACAAGTTTCACCACTGCCAACAATACACATGAAGTAATTAAAAATGAATAAACCAGTAAGAGCTCCCACAAGGACACAAGAAACAGCTAAGTAACTGTCATCAAGCCCTGAAATAACTGTAATAACACTGAACTATAACAAACCCTATGAGCAAATAAAAACTTACTTGACCATGAAGGAAAAATAAGTATTTTACTTACAAAACCACTGTAATAAGACAGGATTAAGATATAGAACCTGGGAAAGAGAGGGAGGAAGAATCCCAGTGATCACTAACTGGGAACTAACTCCAGAACATGATAGTCAGCTGGACCATAACCCTACACTTCCGTAACTTTTCAGTACCAAGCTGAGCAACTGTGTACAGCCACCTCATCCTAAAATGGTAAGATTCTGACTCTTCTTTTAGTGATGTCTTACCCTTGAAATGAGAACTCCAGGGAAAACACTGCTAATTTCACTTTGGTGCCATGCTGTGATCCACATGGAAATAAACAGTGTTTTTCTAGTGGATAATGTGTTTGAGGTGCTCAAATTTTGATTCTTACATTGACAAAGCTGATCATATCTTCAGTTTCATACTGGCACTGGAGGACAGTCAGAACCAAAGAGATCATGTACTCAGAAGTAAGTGGGTACGTCAGGTTGTCTCATGGAGAAATCATATTTTTCTCTACAGGAAATTCAGGCTGTGATACTTTTTTATTTCATGCCCTGGTATCTTCCATGCAGGAAAGAAGAGGAGAATAAAATAAAAATTTTCTTTAGTACTGTCATCCAAATAATATAGTTTTTCCCTTTCTAGATTTCTTTCTGTCAGGTTTGCAAATATATACCTCTTTAATTGGAATGTATCTGATATAATATAATGTCAAAATCCAGAATATCTATATGATCTAAATAGGCAAAGAATGTCAATATTTTAAACTTTTAGGTATGGGGAATTTCTATTCATCTCCAACATTAGAGGCTTGATTCTCCACTCCCTTGTTGTGTAGGTCTTTGGAGATATCCTAATTCACCCAGAAAGTAAAATTAAAACTCAAGACTCTTCCAAAACAAAATTTAGTTTGTAGGTACCCGTCCAAGTTTTCAGTAATAGTGACAGGAAAATTGTATCAACTGGAGATACTGAAATAAAGTATGCTATTCATTATTTCACATTGTGAACTTCCCTATGTTTTGTTTTCTAACTAAAAACAGGGTTTGAAATTCTAAGAATATGCCAAAATGACAATTCCATTCCAGAAATGGAATTTTGAATGTTAGGTTTATTCAGACTGGAATAAAGCATTTTTAAAATCTTAAACTATCTGGCTAGACCTGGAGGGTATGTAAGAACCCTGTGCTTACGTATTGTTATTGCTGTTTTTACCAGCTAAATTCATGATCTCAGATGATATAGGAATTATTCAACAAAGCTTTTAAAAATTCTACAAAACTATGAAGGTTATACTTAATTGTCTGACATTAATTGCCTTTATTCATTAATTCCCTTCTGACTGAATCTAAACACAGATCTTTCACAGGATCACTATATGAAAAATACATTACTATATTTTCCTATTTGCTCTGTCAGTATTTGCATGATTGTGTTTAAGGGTTTTTTCCAGAGCTCTCATGTTTTTATAATGTAGGGTCATCTTTCAAAATCTACATATATATGATAGAGAAAAAAATTACAGTTCTTACAGTATCATTACATGCAATTTCTCTGACACTGTAAATTTAGAAACATTTAATAATTTCTGTCTTATAGAATATCTAGCTGGTGACATGCTGTCATAAAATTAATGTTGTAAAATATCCATGTATCATCTTTACAGACTATATATAATCCTGCTTTCCAGGAGAAGACAGCATTTTCAATAGAGAATATAAACATGCACTCTTTAGAAGTCTATGTTTTCTAGAATATCATTGAAAGTGTTAAGATTTCAGGTGTTTGTGGTATATATATAAAAAAACAAAACTGTTTACTTCAAAATGTACATTTTCCTGTTGATACCCCTCAAGAGTTGCTTTGTTGTACTCAGTCTATATTTATAATTTCTTAGGCCTGTAAATGAATCAGGAGTCTTTTATTCAAATAAAGAGCATAATAGTAGTTACAAACAGCTATGAAATAGTGAGCAGCAGATTTTATCCATGTTAGTCAATAAAATTAATCTGAATAACCTGTAATTGTTATATTAAACAATTTCTCTTTCTCAATTCACATGTGAATGGATTAGGCTTTTGGCCATCTAAGCCCTGCTGAGAAAGAATTCTCCTTGAGACCGGTCTATATCCACTATTTTCTGATGCTGAAAGAGAAATCCCCATATACATGGGGAAAATGTGGACAACTGTTTTTGAACAAGCTTTAACAAAGGGATAGGCTAAGTTTGGAAGATTTGGCAGACTCTGGGGCTTCCTTTCCTCTGCATTTGAGCAGCTCTGTGATGTGTCCAGGTCAGACAGAGTCCTGACCAGGGAACAGCTCCATGTCTGCTCCCAAACGTGGGCTCCTTCTGAAGCCATCATCAAGCCAGCCATGGTTAGCTCATCAAAACTATTCCAGCCCACCAATTAATCAGATACCTTGAACCCCAAATTTGCAAAACTTTCTATAAGCCACTAAACTAATTTTTCCTCCTAAACCTTCTGATACTTGCTCTTCTTTTCATAATTCATGAAAAATAAACGGATTTCAAAATGAGGTTACTAATAACCACAGCCAGTCAAAAGGTGACCTGAGGAAATATCCCATTTGTATTGGCTGTGTAAGCTAGCTGGCAGAACAGATAACTACTTCACAGCTGAGAGGCTGTTTTCCATTCCAGAATGAGAAATAATAAACAGCACTCTTTCATCGGATGTTCTCTGAGTCAGATTCTTTCCACTGAGTTCTAATCTTCCTCCTCCTGGAATAATAAATATCAGTCACCTCACACTGCTTAGCAAAGGTACTATTTTTAATTTGAAAGGATTTTTTTTTCCACTTTCTAACTTTTCTTTCTGTTCTGTGCAGATGAAAATTGCTGTATGAATGTAAATTTCATTCATTTATTCAATCATTTTATCCAGCTCCAGCCTTTGATAAATATGATAAGACTTGTTTCAGGGACAGCAGAGAGGCTGACTGATTCCATTTGAAATTTAATGGTTACTTAGAGCTTCATGAAAAATTCTGCAGGACTAAACCCTTCAATAGAAATGAAACACATCACTGACAGTACCAATTATGTTTTAACACTAGACGGTATTTTTTTGCTTCAGTATTTTACAAAAGATCGGATTTTGATTTATGAATCAAAAAATATGTTTGTTTTACATCTACAGTGACATTTAGACAAAAAGAGACCTTTATTTCCATATCTTTTAATAAATAATATTTTTTCCCCATTCAAAAAGTCATTGTCTTTGTTCATGGTCAGTTTTCCTTTTGGTTTCAGCATTTTAACACAAAACATTGTAGGATGTCCATTATTCCTTTTGAAAATTTTCTTAAGTGTCTCTATCCTGTTAAACCATTGTACTAGAGGATTCTTTTACTCTGGCTTTGAAGGGCTTGCCTTGCATTACCTCTAAACAAGACAAAGGCATTCTGGTACATAGATGATTTAAGGACAACAAGACAAAATTCTCTTGCACTACTTTAATGTCACAGAAGTGTAGCTGATGGGGTGCTTTCTTTGGAGGTGGTGAAATGTTGCTTCACACTAAGAAATACCTCATCCACATTTAAGCAGAAGGACAACATTGTTGCAGTACTCTTTCTTTACATGGGAATGGCCACCAGCTGAAATATGTATTTCAATTTCCAGGGAGATAAATAGAAAATATGCAGATCAAAATGACATTAAGATGTTTTCAAACAGTAAGAGTATCTAAACACTACAACAGTCTAATAAAGAGAAGTTTTGAAGTTCTCACTCCAGCACTTGTTTTCCAACAGAACAGGTTGGAAAAACCTCTTTGCTGGACAGGCAAGTATGCCTGACTTTGCCTTCGCACCAACTGAATAAGGCAAATGAGTGAACTCTCAGTATCACGTCTGTAGGTACCTCTCATGATTTCTGTGGAAGTGTCAAGATGTTCATGTATCTTTGATCTCAACCAAGTAACCAAGCATGTATTTTAAAATATTTGTTCAATGCAATGTTTTATTCAAATATGGTATAAGCCTTCAAAGTTTGAATGTAAAACAAATATGACACATACCTACCCAGTATTTTTTTTGAGAGAATTACTAAAATTTAATGTTTTTTTTATTTCCCAGCAGGGACATAGATGAATGACTCAAAATAAATTTATATGGTAATATTTAGAGGATATCTCAGCTAAGCACCCAAAATAAAAAATAAAGTTAGAAGAAAATGTCATATCTTTACAGAAAGCAGCCTTCAGGTAAGTAAAATACACAGGAACATGAGTCATTTTCTACAGTGCATGGAAGAAAACAATTGCCCCTTTTGGAGGTATAAAAAAGAAGTCAGGAGACAGAAGTTCTTCTGATTTATTCCAGTAACATTTGAAAAAGAGCATCAAATTTAATCAGTTTCATTTATCTTACCTATATGAGCACTGAAAATGTACATAATAATATGATGTGATGATCTCCAGAATTCTCCCGTGTTTAGAGGAAATGTAAGTGTTGAAAGATATGTAAAGTGCTCTTTTCTTACCTCTATTGATTTCAGCTGTTAGTAGGCTCTGCCTGATAGCAACTATCAGTCTCAGCATACCTCAACTATTGAGTCTATTGTAAAACTTTTTAGATTTTTTTTTTTGCATCCACAGGGGAAAATATTCAAGGAAAATTCCATCTCTACTCAAATAAAGGGTAATTTGTGTCACCATGCACGCAAATAAGCCCACATGTTTTCAAAGAATACTGATGTTCTGACCCCAGTATATCACCCATAGGTAAGGCATGTCTCCAAAGCACCTGTGTCTTAATTTCTCTTGTAGCTCAAGTTTTTCTCTTGGCATTGCCAATGTTCTTACCATCACATCTTTATCTGTTTGAATGTATTCTGTTTTATTACAAGTTTCCTTCTTAAGCTTTAAAAGCTTAGACCAGATAGTTAGTCTGTTGAAATGACTCATTTTCAGAAAAGTAAAGAGAACCAGCTTTCCTTATGTCACTTAATAAATATTTAATCATAAGCATTCACAAATGCAATATGCATACCAAAGAGGTCCAATTTGAGTAGCGAGGATTTTCTGGCTCTTAATGCTATTGGCTTCAGCTTCTGAGGACTGTTTGTTTACCAGCTTTCTTTAAGGAACATGACTTTATGTCTTTTTCACTGAAGATATGCCTGTCTTTTTATATTAAAAAAATCTATTTCCAATGTTAATATATTAATTTCTTCACAGAACGTATATCTGCATTCACTAGCATCTCTGGGAGTCTCCTCTAAGATAGATTTCCAAAACTTAGCTCTAAAACACTAACTGCTGTTAAAGCTGGGACAGACGAAATTTTAAAACAACATTTGAAAATTTTAAAGTTTCAAAATATTCCATTTCAGATATTTCTATTATCTTAATCTAGAACTCTGTATATTCACCTATAAACCTAAGGCATGCTGTAAAGCAAGAACCTGTAACTTCAAGTCTCAGAATAGCAGGAAAGATTTCTAGGTAAGGAAATCTGTTTTCCTTAG
This sequence comes from Aegithalos caudatus, assembly GCA_013389925.1. Taxonomy (NCBI): domain Eukaryota; kingdom Metazoa; phylum Chordata; class Aves; order Passeriformes; family Aegithalidae; genus Aegithalos; species Aegithalos caudatus. Next base: position 8,285 of record WEIU01014343.1, read on the forward strand.
TAAGAAATTTTCCCAAGTAAGAAAACACTGCTTTTAAATTTTTTTGGCCGACAGATACCTGGGACTTACATACAGGATTTTCCTGAATCTTGGAGTTAATGGAAGTCTTTGCTGATCTGCAGGCTTGAAGCTCTAACAAAGTGCAACTACAGGGGACAACAGTTAGAAGGGAAATAGGGGTTTATGAGCTCTTTATGATTCTATCTCCTGTGCCTGCATGCACATCACTGTTCAGTTTGAGTGCTGTGATTTTCTGTCTTTTCTTCCTGTCCTACCTAACAACATTTTGGTAAGCAACACAGTTTCCCAGTCTACAGATTCATGATAGTTGAATATTTTTTTTTTGTTAAAGTTCCTTTAGACCTATCCATTGTCATAAAAGTCAGTTGTTATTCCACAGTAATTTTTAAAAAAATAAACAATGGCATTCAAGGTGAAGTCACATAATTTTAGCTCCCTCACTGTGAACTGATCCTCTTTACTTTAAAGAGAAGTTTTACAGCTAATATGGATTTTCTTTTGCTCTGATTGTCCTGATGGATTCTCTCCCCACAAATTTGGCATTGACAGTAAATGCCACCAGCAGAAACATGGGGTGCACTGTAGCCTACAGTGCCTGACTGTAAGAGCAGCCTCCTCTTCAGCTTGTGTCATCAAGCAAGTTACAGGAGTTCAGGTTCTGGAGAGGAACCTCTGTATCTTGCCTCTCTTGAGCAACTGCTAAAACACCAATTTGTCACTATAAAACATTGAAACTCCTGGTCTAGTCAGCTAAAAAAGCTTCACAGAGTGTTTTAGAGCACACTGTCCTCACCTGTAAGCACTGGAAGCTCACACAGCGCTTAAGGCCAGGAGCACCAGGCCACTGCTGAAGACAGCCCTGCCTGTCCATGTGGCTGTGGTGTGGCAGACAGAGCAAGCTCTCCTGAGTGGTGCATCCTCCGTGGCATGCTGTGCTCACACGTTCCAGCTAAAGCTGCTGGGTCTGCTCATCCTGCTACCTGTTGTGTGTGGTGCTGAGCAGTGTGAATGTCTGGAAGTGACCACACCTTCCTTCTCCTCACATGTTCTAGGTGAATGAACTATCAGAGTGTTTGTGATTCAGCACGTTAGTGAAACCAGGTGTGCTGCTATATAGGTGGTTGTGAAAGCAAAGGATAGGGATTCTGGAGTCACTAAAAATGCAAAGAACAGATCACAGTCTGTAGTTCTCAACACTAGAAATAATCCAAGTGATCTGTTTTATTTGTCAGCAGGTTTTCCAAATTCATTTCAGTCTACGTATTCCTAGCTTTAAATCTCTTTCAAGACACTTTTCTTCCTGTCTGTCCATCTGAAAGAAAATTTAAACATGTGAAGTTTCTTCATTTCCAAAGCTCTCCACAAGCACATCCATGAACAGGAGTTTCTTATTCGTTATTGTTACCATGGCATATGCAATACAGTGCAACCAGAGCAACATAGAGTCCTCATAAACTCCCTGCAAAGCAGTAGGGAAACAGTAAATGCTCTTTTTCCCTACCAATAGAGCACCTAAGATCTTTGAGAAGCCAACATGAAATACAATATCCTAGTCATAATAAGGGATATCAGGAATGAAAACACTGTGTGAAAATTAATCTAAAATCACATAGAAGTAATTGTGAGGGGTGTTTATGGACTCACCAGAACACTGTAGTCATGGAAAGGTTTTGTTCTTTATCTGGTTTCAGTATAGCTGTGCATATGCCAAGCAAGTATATAGTTACTCCTAGCCAGGAGGACACCTTCCGTGGAAATAAGTCTCACCTTTTATGCTTCAGACACAAGATTCAAGTGCTTAAGAAAACAGAAAGCAAGCTTCAAAGCTGAACAGCAAATCCATATGGAGGTCGCTCCTATCCATTTTCACAAGTCCAAAGACGTCACTTCAAAAGTTCTGCTACAGCTAAAAAAGATGTAACCCTCTGAAAAAAAAAATCTTAGGTTCAAGATTCACAGCAATTGTAAGCACAAGAATGAATTCCATTACAGAAGACTGAACTTTTCTTGCTTTTTGTCAGACTGAAATATTTTCTATATTTTCTTTTTACTATAAACTTTTCCTTCATTTAATCCTCTATTGATTTCAATTAAGTTCTCACCAGGTTTGCATCTCCAGCTGAGGAGTTTTTTCCCTTCATTCATCTGGTTTTTTGACTGTTCTTCAAGGTTTCAAATCCAATGAAAACCCTAGGGAGTGACAACAAAAAAAATGGGCACTGTGCTAGGAAATAAACCCTGTAATCTGTCACTGTGAAATTCCTTTAAATTTTCTTTCTTCACAGATGGGCAACAGTAGATCTAAAAAAAATAATGAATGATTATTATGGAATGCTTTAAATTTAAAACTGTTTTGAAGGGTTGTAAAAAAGATATTCTTCTCTAGGAAGGTATCAGAAGGAAGATATCAGTTTACAGCTAAAAAAACTGTTCTGCAATATCAGAGATGTTGCAGAATGTGCATATGAGATTCTGAGCAAGAAAACTTCTTGGTCCTTTTCCTGTCTGTAAATGTCTGACAAAGCCTGTCCTGTTTCCTATGGTTTAGTACAAATAGATTTATGAGGACAATATTGGTGAATACCAGGGAAGGGCTGAAAACACACAACTGTCCAGCTGTGCTCATTTATTTGGCTGTTTTTTAATAAGCAGAAATATTAACAGCATGAATAAGTACAAAATCTTTGCTTATATAATTTATATCTACTTCCAAAATAGAAGAGGTTGTTTCTTATTTTTAACTTCAAGAGTTTGTTTTTATTTTAAAATTACACAACCTGAAGCATTTATCAGAAACGTACCTCAGAAATCTCGAGGAATAGTAGTAATGTTTGACTGTAGTTACAGGAATTAAGATGGGATTTTTGTAATTATCCCATCTTAATTTCTGTTACTATACCAACTGCATATTTAACTCCAATAGCTCTTATGCCAAATGTTAAAGCTAAATAGCTTCTTTGACTGGTAGAAGGAGAGAACTGGGAGGATTCCAATTAAAAGATAACAATCAAAATAGTGGCTGTTTGAATAGGCCTCAGGAATGGTCAGAGCAGATTACTTGTTTGGGTAGGTAAATTCTGTACAGCTTGGAGTCAGGAAGACCTGAAGTGTTTTATGCAAAATCATGCAGAATGACCAATGTGAAACACAGTCAGAGCTGCATACAACTGCACATTTTTCTATGCCTCTTATAAAATCCAGTCCAGAATATCCACAGGTGTTATTCATGACCACTGTTAGCATTTACAAATATTAAAATGAGAAGTCTTTGTAAATAATTTTTTTTAAAAAAGGTTAAAAAATCTGAGTTTCTTATATACACCTCTCTATCTTTCCACTTCATAAAATGTTAGCTTCTGCGCAGGTTTTCAGATGCATAACTTTTTCAAACATGAAGTGAAAAGCTTACTATGGCAACTTAGATCAGTGCAATATTGCTCTTGAAAATGAGCCTGCAAGGGAAATGACTTTCCTAGGAAAAATAATTTAAATGTAATGAAGACTCTTTAAAAAAATTCTTTTTCTCATTCCCTGCAACACGTACTCTCTAAAGGACAAAGTTTTTGCTATTATGAACAACTTTTAATTTGTATGTGTGTTCTGCTAGCCGTTGCCCAGGGTGATCATTAGTGTTTTGGTTCTTTTAACTACAGTCTCAAAGATCCGCACACAGTTTCCTTCTGGCGCAAGAGACTTCAGTGTACAGAATCTCAACTATGGGGTTTTGAAAGGCTGCTAGGAAGTGAGGGGAAAAAAAAAACAAACTACTTTAAAACTTCAGAATTACTGCTGTCTCAGCTGTAGTTTTGGTTTACCTATGTATAAATCTCAATTCACAAGTATACAGGCAGGAAAGCTGCGCAAGGGATTTTCTCTGACACATTTCAAGTTCTGTGAGAGCTGTGCAGTTTATGGCTAACAGCCTGCTAACGTTTCAGGAATTCTCTCTATTTCCTTTATTCTAGCCATGAGCCACTGACTGATTTATTATGTTTACCCTTTGTATAAGTTCAATGTGAAACTGCACAACAGTAATTTCATAATTTTATGAAATATTAATGAAAGCAAAAATGGGCAGGCAAGCGCCATTGATTTATAGTCAAAATCTGCTGGAGTTTGCAGAAATGTAACTGTTCCTCTTGAATCTTGAACACCAAATGAATGCTGAATTACTTAGTGTTTCAGTGACCTGAGAGTATAGAAAAGAAATATGAGCTCTAATCTGAAAAATATTATACTTGCACAAAAGTTTCTTTCTACAAAGTACAAGAAAAGATAAATAATGTGAATCTATGTCCTTTTCAAGTTTAAAATTTTTAGTTCCTTTGCAGTTCTGTAATATTGCATATCTTAAAAGAACCATGAAGTACTACTGACTGGAAATACACAAACTGCATTTGTAAGAAAATCAGATCTGATGGAGCTCGTGTTTTCTTGAATTTAGGAGAATAAGCGGAAAGTAATCACCAAAATGCAAGTTTCCAAAGAATCATGTAGAAAAAGTACACTACCTATCTTAATTACTCACTGAAATTTTTGAAGGAACTGATTTGATATTTTACTTCTACTTGATCATCTATTGTTTTTAAACATGAGGAAAAAATACTAGGCATGTTTTCACCCTGTGTTTTTAATCAGAACTTTCAAGTGTGGTCAAACTCTGTCATCATCCCTTGACGTGCAGAACAAGATTATTGATAACAAATTATGTCAATGAGTCTCCACCCCAGTATTTTTATAACTATTAAACTCAGTGAAACCATTTCCATAGAATCACAGAATGATTTGTGTTGGAAAGGACCTTTGTAGACCTTCTAGTTCCATCTTCCCTGCCACAGGCAGGGACATCCTTCACCAGACCAGTTTGCCTAAAGGCCCACCCAGCCTGGCCTTGAACACCTCCAAAAATGTGGGATTCAAAACATCTCTGGGCAACCTGTTCCAGTGCCTCATCACCCTCATAGTAAGGAGTATTTTCTTTTTATTATTTTCAGTCTAAATCTACTCTCTGGTTTAAAGCCATTACCCCTTGTCCTCTTACAGGGCCTGGTAAAAAGTCACTCTCCATCTGTTCAAATGTCTCCATTATTTATAATCCCCCTCTAAGTATTGAAAGGTTTCAGTAAGATCTCTCTGATGCCCTCTCATGATTTTCTTGGCTCTCCTCTGGATGCATTCCAAAAAGCCCATGGCTTTCTTATGCTTGGGACCTCAGAACTGGATACAATAGTTCAGCTGGGGTTTTGCATGTGCACAGTAGAGAAGAATCGTATATCTTGAAATGCTGGCCACAGTTCTGTCTATATAGACAGCTTAGGATACACTTGTCTTTCTGGGCTGCCAGCACACATTGCCAAGTCATGGTCAATTTTCATTCATTGATACCTTTAAGTCCCTCTCTGCAGGGAGGCACTCAATGCATTCATAATCAGTCTGTACCAATACTGGTGATTTCACCAATCCTGGCACAGCACCTTGCATTCGGTGCTGTACTTCAAGAGGTTCCCACTGACCCACTTCTCAAGCCTCCCAGAGTCCTTCTGGATGGCATCCCTTCTCTCATGGGATAGCATGGTGTATTGTATAAACATGATGATGTACTCAATCCCACTGCCTCATTATTAAAGGTATCAAGCTACTTCTATATGGAAAGTGCCATACAGAAAGTCCTCTCCCTTAGGGACACCACTTGTTACTGATATCCTTTGGACACCAAGCCATTGACTACAACTCTTTGGATGCTGCCCTTCATGCAATTATGCAATTCCTAACCCATCCAAAACTCCATCCATTAAATCCATACCTCTCCAATTAAGCAACAAAGATTTTCTGTTGAACAGTTCCAAAGGCCTTAAAGAAGTCACAACAGAGGACATCAATTTCTCTTTCCTTATCCACCAATCCAGCCACTCTGCCATAAATCCCCAGATCAGCCAGTCATAAGTTTCCTCTTTGTGAAGCCATTTTGGATGTCTTTAATCACCTCCCTGTCATGCACATGCTTTGACATATCTTCCAAGAGGATCTGTTCCATGATTTTATTGGCAAAGAGGTTAGTTTGGCTAGTCTGTCGTTTCCAGTTTTGTAAAACTGCCTTTGTCAGAAAACTAAAATTCGTTTTTATGTTTTAACTCTACAAGCTCTCCAAGCTTCCAAAATCTTCCTGAGCAGGCACATTTGTTAAAAAATAAGCACAGTATTTTGGCATACCCAGATCATGATGTAGAAAAGAGGATCCATGTATTTTTCTTTTGTTAAATCTCTTTTACAAGTCTTGAAAGCTGACACATCTTGACACACACCACAATATCCTAGAGTCTTTCACACAATAATGAACTATCTTTTAAAATACTTCACTTTTTAAAATGCAGTATCTCAACCCATAAATTTCAAAGCTTTGAGGGCTCTCTTGTGCATCCAGGAGATTAAAGTTCCTTCAAGCTAGTTGCTAAGAGGAAAAAACATAAAAAGGCAATTTAATTTCTGTTGTGAATCACCAGTTACACTGATAGCCTAATATTTACAAAAGTAAATTATGTTGCTTTACGTGCTTTTATATATATATATATGCGTGTAACAAATAGAAACTTTGACTTAATATTTTTTACCATCACAATTTGCTTCAAAATATTATTATTATATGAAGTTAGTGTTTCAAGAAACTTGTTAAGGCATGTTCTGTGTAGATTGCCTTTACATATATATGCTAAGGCATACCAAAGAATTGCCTAAATACATCAAAATACATGCATTTATTCCTTCAGTTGTAGCCTCAAATGGCTGATTATTAAAATGTCACATCTTGATTTTTTCCTTCATTATCTGCCTTTCCTTATATGATTTTGATCTCTGCTTCATTAAAGTCGGCATTTTTGTACACAATAGTCAGTCATGTTCTCTGCAAGGTTTCTTTCTCTTAGGACAGTCTGACCTTCAGCAACTGAGAACCAAGAGAGAAATTAATTAACACGAATGCTGCAAGACCCTTTATTAAGATTCTGGTAATAAATTGAAAAACATGTTAGGAAGCTCAGAATTTAGTCTTTCTCCAAACTAAGATGAAGCCCTTAGGGAATCTGGCTGCAGCAGGAACCAACTTCAGTGCCAGAAAATTTTGCAAAAGCACAACAGTCAAGAAGTAGGATTATTTATCTCCACTTCCCCAGTTTTTCACCTGCTATCCAGGCACCTAAAGGTTCTCTGCAAATTAAGAGAAGTGGTCTCCGTGTCCTGAAGAAAACGGGAGGGGAACTTCTGGGTTTCCAACAACAGGGTGAGGCTGGGTCCACAGGGGCTGATGCCTATCATGGGAGAGAGGTAGAGGCAAATGACACTGATTTCCAGGGATTGCACTCATTTTCATCCCAAACAGCATCCCCCAGAAATCATCTGCATGGTATATAATAGCCATTAATCATTTAAGATGTCCAAGCAAAGCTGTTTTCTTTTTTCATCTGTTTACTGTTCAGAGCAAGTTGAAGAAGGAAAATGTTCAAGTGGAAAAGAACTGGATAAAACTCTGCAGAACTGCAATATATTTGACAAATCCAAGAAACAAAAAATTACCTTTCCTGGCCACTGTTAGGTAGTTACACAACTAGGGCTCCCCTTTGCTAGTTCATATAGCCTGCTCTATATACAGGTGAAAGATGGTATGTGTACTGAACCTTTCTGGGAAGTATTCATCTGCTTTATGTAACAGACTTTTGAGATCTGAATGACACAGTTCAAGTAGTTGGATAGAAGGTGGGAGCTTGAACAGTAAAAACATTAGAATGAAATGCATTTTCCTGTAGTGCTCTTAGCCAAGAGATACAGTGTCCAGGGAAATATCCAAAGGAAAATTTGTGTCTGTCAAAATTGTCAGAGGATGCCAAAAGTCCTGAATCTACAGCAGACAGGCAGGTATTTTGGGGATAGGCTTGGTATTGTTTCTGAAGATCCTTGCCCTGCCCTTAGAAGAAAGTTTTCCAAGGAGAGTCCAGGGTATTTCAATTGCCAGTGTGTTGTGCTTTAATCCCAGCTGGGAACAAAGCACTATTCAGCCTCTCACTCCCTTGCCTCCCCAGATAGGACAGGGGACAGAATCAGGGAAAAACCCAATTACCTAATGGGTTCAGATAAGAACAGTGTAATAACTGAAGAAAACCCCATAAAATAATAATATAAAAAGGAGAGTAGGAGAAACAGAGAAAAAACACAGGAATAGCAAGTGATGCAAAACACTTGCTCATCACATACTGACAGATACCAACCCAGCTCTTGAGCCACAATCAGACCCTGTTCTGAGTAAGTGCTGCCAGTTTATATGGGTGACATGATGTTCTGTGGTATGGAAAATCCCTTTGATCATTTCAGGCCACCTGTCATGGCCATGCTCCCTTCCAGTTTCTTGTGCACCTGCTCAATGGAACAGCAATGGAAACAGAAAAATCTTTGAATTGGGGTAAGCACTACTGAGCAACAACCAAAATACCAGTGTGTCATCAATATTATTCTCATATTGAATTAAAAAAAAAAATAATTGTACCTCCTACTAAGAAGAAAACTCTATCCTAGCTGAAACAAGTACTCCTTTTAGCTCCAGCAAGAGAGATCACAGAGGATAATGAAAATGTCCTTTGGTGGTATACAACGACAATATCTTCTCATCATTTGCTCTCTTCTTTGGCACAGGTTTCTTTTAAATAAATCGAATTTGTCAAAGTATCATCATAAATCAAGAAAACACTGCCATTTTTTGTTTGAAACTGAGCAGGATGCCTGCTTTCAAACCACTCAAAGGCTTAGGAGTTTCACAGACCAGTGTTTAAGGGTCATTCTGAGATGTCATGACTTTTTTGTTATATTACAATAAAAGTGAAAAATGCATGGTTACAGGAATATATGAAATGATGAATGGTTGGCATAACGGGGCTGCTGTGTGAGAGCAGAGATAGCAGCCATACTCATACTGTATGAAAATGATGAAAATTTACACTTACATGAATAAAACCTTACACTTAAGCAAGGGAAGTTGCCTGCTGCTACGATTTTCACGCAAGCCCTTTGTATTTAAGTATTTAGATCTCATTTACATCTGCAAACAAACTCCACATAAATTAAATTATTCTAAAGAATGCAAGGATTCATTTAAGAAGTCTGCTCTGTGCTAACAGCTCTTTGCTATTGCATTTTGTAAGTTCAAAATCTGAGACAAGCACTACGTACTGAAACATTCAAGGCCTCACCATGGTTAATATTTTGTCTGATTGTTAATGTCATTAAAATAAGAATGACCCAGTTCCACGATATAAACTCCAGCCTTGCTGATGGATTTGCTGATGAATGATTTCTCTATTAATTCTAATTTTGGGCAGGAAGTTGTCCTCTGTAACAATCACAACTTCTTTAAGGTGACCTGGAACAGAATTAGGGAAATTTCTAAGTTTTGGAATACATGTGGCAGTGGTCAGAGTCAGTACAAAACAGCCTTGAAAAGAACTGACATTCCATATTTCCCCTTAGCTCCCCATTAGACTGAAACAAGACAATCAATGGACAAACCCTTGTGAAAAAGAGCAAGACAAAAACACCATCTTAATTCTGAAAAAAAAATTAAAAATTCAATCCAGCACCAAAAAGAGCAGATCTCCTACTTCATGTTGGCCTAGAACGGTTCTTTCTGGTCATTTACCTCAAATCACAAACCTCAGGAGTGCAAATCAAAGCAATTCACCAGCAAGATACTTTCAGCTATGGAAAAATAAGTTAATTTTACTTGACAGAATAGTTTTGAAGAAAAGAACCAAATATACTTAGCATAAGCAATGTTCTAAAGTAATGCTATCCAGTTATATACAAGGCAGGGAAAAACAAAGCAGTAAAAGCTCAAAGCAATTATTTTGTTTTGGAGCTGATCCACTGTATTTTAATAAGAACCTTCACAATTACATAATGACTCTTCATGGTTAGCGGAAAATAGTATTATCTTAATTATATAAAATTTAGTTCACTTCTCCAGAACTGCCCACACCTCTTGAGATAAAGACCTGCAGCATGATAAAGCATGTGTGACAATTAAAAATGGGTAATCAGTGCCAGCAGAGCTGGTAGTTTCTTTCCTGCAAAGAGTAGATTTTACTAGAGCAGTTCTTAAACCGCTTATGTCAAATACGTTATTAATAAGCACTCAAGTTCACAAAGAAATGTCAGCTGCAGGACACAGCCCAAGGTGCCCACAGATTTAGATGGGTTGGAGAGTGGTGACAAAGGGGATAGTTTGGTCTCCATCTTCCCAGTAGTTGCAGTTTCTCCACCACACCATCAGCAGTGGATGCAGCTTTTTTCCAGCTGCTTCAGTTCATATGTTGGGTCTAGGTGATCGTGCCTAATGTAACCACACAACACCCCCTTCCACTGCTTTTCCTGTTAAAATATGGGGGAGAGGAAGACCTCCCTTCTCCCTCTGTTGTCACAGTGAGGGTGGCTACAACACTTCTTTTAGGTTCCCTGATATTCAGGGCAATGCAGCACTGAAGAAGGAGCAGGTGAAATGATGTGTCCAAAAATAGAACTCACTTTAATAGGAAAATAAAATAGGGACAGTGCCCAGAAACCTCATACTGTAAGGACAAAAGAACAAAGACCAGAAATGAGGGGGGAGTAACAATATATAGGCTTAGGGGCAAAGGGTTCTAGAAACATGACCAAATATGTAACATAGGTAACCAATAGGGGAGCAGAACTTGGGTTAACATAATAACATGTGCATTATTATGTTCATTAAGATAATAATAAAGGTAAAGTCACCTGGGAGGAGATCTCTGTCTCACCTTAAATTAAACAAATGCCTCCCAGGGCTTGAACCCGAGGTCTGGCTTGCCAGAGGTGAGATCTGGCTGGCCCTGTGCCTCTGCCAGGCTGATGCCCATACTACCTCACACCACTTGCCCTGAGCCTGTGCTTACCCTAATGTGAGATTTTCCTTCTCATCCCCTGCAAGAGCCTGTCTTGTGTCCAGCAGTAGATATGTGTTGGCTCCACACCAGCTGATGCTTCATGCCTGCCACTATCAAGGTGCCAAGCCAGACCTAATGAGCTCCCCAGTGAGATTGCACATATAAGCTCTGGACGCTGTGGGAGCCAAGGCTGTGCAGCCCCCCTCAGAAAGGCCTTGAGACACCTCCTCTCAGAGGAGGGGTCTCTGCATAGAACAGCACTGGACCTCAAAAGGAGTTGGGTAAATCCCACAGCATTTAAAAATTCAGGCAGTTTCAACAGAGATGTCACACCGTGGCATTTGTTTCCCACAAGCCTAGCAATAGAGCAAATAGCAAGTTCCTGCCTCATTTTCTCCTTTTTCTTTTGCAAACGCCTCTCATCTGTTCACCCAGCTAGCAAAGAAGTGAATTATCACTTCTCCTGAGAAAAGATGTTGGTAGTTGAAGTAGATTCTGTGACTCTAGATAAATTGTTTTCAATGAAAAATCTTTATCCTTCTTTCAGATGTAGCTATCCAAAACTTCTGTGCAGCGGCATTTGCCTGTAACCCTTCGTCTCCATGATTACTTGATAATCATAAAAACAAGTACTGCTGATCAGTGTGCCACCAGCTAAAATTACTCTTTCATTTAGAGTTATGAAGTTTAAGCTATCAATTCCCTTTTACCTAATTTCAGTTCTTTTTCCCTTACCTCCTCACTAACAGTTGGAAAATTGAGAATCATTGCAGGAACTTCTGGGGTTTTAATAGATGTTTCATTGCCTCATAGTGCCCATTACTCATCCTTAGGAGCTGCTTTGTCCAATTGTTTTCCATCCTGATAAAAACATTGTTTCAACAGTTTGAACAGAATAGGCAATACATCTAATTGCACCCTGCAGCTCATACACCAGGTTTGCTCTGAGTGATACAGACGTGGACTTTGCAGTAAAATGGTTAAACCCTGCCTTCTAGAAGAACTGTCTGCAGCCATTTTATTTAGTAGAATAATCTAGTATTCTAGGAAAGTGTTTGGCAAAAGAATAGCTTTCCTCTTCTGTTTCATTTTTTTTGCATCAGCGCTTCCTAGAATGTATATAGTATATATATATATAATAAGTTTGTTTGTAATAAAACACAGAACTAAAACAAAATACTAGGATTCTTAGGATTCTTTCACAGAGCTACAATGCTCTCTCTAAACCTGGGGTCTGTTTTTCTTATTTCAATGGGAAATTTCTGGAAGGAATCTGGATACGCTATGAAGCTGGAAGCAGCATTCAGTCCCTACTGTATCCAAGCGCATGACTGTTACATTTGCCAGTACATTAAAGTCAAATCTGAACTCAGGGTATGCTTTCTTATCTTTCCATTTGTCATAATTGTTTGTTCACAAAGTTTTTTGGAAGAGTTTTCTTCTTTTCCTAAAATGTGAAGTCTTATTTCTACTCTAGAACAGTAGAACTTACTGTGGTTCTCTCCTACCAAGGAACCTGCTGCTGTATTCAAAGTTACAGGGTTTATAAGTATGCTCTTAAACCTAGGATACATTGAACTCAGTTTTACAATTTCTCTAATCCTTAGCACGTTTTCTTACGAGTGAAAATTCAGAAGTACTTGAAGAAAATATTATCTTTCATTCACTTGGGAAGCAATGTATTTTCCTGTTGAATTTATTATTTACTCAAGTGACAATATATTCCCAAATTCCTTACCCTGTACTTACATTTTCTATCTATCCTCTCCTTGCAAGTGTTAATCACACAGAAGCTCAGCAAGCCCAGATTACAGATAAGTCCTTCAAGGATGGCAAGGATCATAACAGCCATCCATCTAACAGTGCAGTAATGCTCTCATAGCTCTATGTATGAAGCAGAGCTAATGCACCTGTGGCTTTCCTAAATGTACTTGTGCTTTAAAATTAAAATGTCTCCATAGCAACTTTGAGGTATCCAAGAAGAGAGAGGAAGGAGAGTATTTTGCAAAAACTATGGAGTGGATTTAAACTATATTGTATGTCAGGACTGAAAGCTCAGACCTCTTGGTAAGAGCGTGAACATGTGGCCTGAGGGAACTTGCAATATGTTGACCAACATCCATCTCAAGAAAAAAGAAAATTATTCTGTAAAAGTCAACCACTGCTGCTGTTTCCAATAGACTGGCAGGGAGCAGCAGGAACAGTGAGGCAGCATTGTCCCAAGAAAGCAGAGTCCACAGCAGCAGAGCAAGGTGAGCAGAGCTGGGTGGCTGCAGGTGATCTGGATCTCCTGAGACCCAGGCTGCCAGGACAGGTTTGTTGGGACAAAGCAGATCCCAGCTCAAGCTTGGAAAGCCAGGTCAGTGAGTAGGGGTCAGGAAGGCATGGAAGAAGGCACAGGAAAACTCGCCACATAGCTCAGGCAAACACCAAGAACTAGAGCCTCAGATTAAAAGAAGCTCCTGAGCAAAGGCAGGACATGCATCTGCTGACATGACCTCACAGCTTTATTATCAAAGCTGGCCTTGAACCCAGGCAGTGAAAGCCTGTGGAGGAGGCTGAATGTCCTCAGGCCCCTCACAGTGTCCACTTACAAAGCCTGGGGAAGCTTATCTGCAGCTACTTAAATCTCAGGGGAGAGACTGCAATGTTTTGTACCTTCAAAAGGAAGGTGGTGTGCTGCCGGGCCACTGGGGACAGGCAATGCTGGTGGCTCACAAACAGCATGATGTTATCTGCTTCAGGGAGGCCACACTTGCTCCTCTGATGTCAATTTTTTGCAAGTCCCAAAATGCCACTCTGTCTGAAAGTCTATGTTCTTTCTACATATGGGAACAGCAACAACTAATATAAATAATGGCAGATGTTTCCAAATGAGACATAATGTCTTTAATAAAATTGTTCTAATAAAAACTGTATTTCTCTCCACAATGTCTACTGGACTGAGCTTTACTCTTCCAAGAAGGAAAGATGGAGTACAAGCCTCTAACTACTCTAAAGACTAGTTTTGCTTCATGACATATTCCAGGATTCCTCTGCAGCCCACGTGCACAAGTGTGTCTTTCTCACACTGGAGGGGGCCTCTTTCCCTGAGGTGGAGCTGGGAACTGCTAACTCATCTAAATCACACTGGTCCCATTTCCCAATGATTATGCAAGGTTTAAATAACTTCTTATTAGAGAAACACATGACAAATTTTCTGTAGCAGAAGAACAATCTCTGATAAAATTATCTTTGATGCAGTTAGAATTAGTTTATTATGTGTGTCAGTTGAGAATGAATATTAATTCAGTGGAGCACTCTTGTATAGATGAATAGCTCACCTTCAGATCACATTAGCTACTTTGTTTCTTATGACTCCAGTATTTTCTCCTTTTAATTCCCCTTTTTCTTAACAATTAAAGATCCACAGGTCAGCCTGATGAAAAGAGTCAACACTACACAATCTGTTCATTTGAAGGCAGCACTGAACAAGCTGTTTCAACTTTCTTTTGGGGATAACTCCTAATTGGTTAGGTTAGTCCTTTTCACTGAGTTATTTTTTGTCTATTCCTGAAATTCAGAATTCCTTCTGAGTGAGTGGACTAATAGTCCAGATATGGGAAAAGAACAAGGGATTCTCAGAAAAGAAAAAAAAAAAAAAATGCAACTGTTGTAAAATTGAACTACTTGTTCTTGTCCTGTCTTCTTTTTAGAACAGGACATGTGCCTTTGGCAGTATCACTGCCATTGCATACAGATTCAGGTGATGCTTTCTGTTTAGGAGAAAATGTTTCTGCTCCTAGTTTCTTGGTCTGTCTTGAGGTTTGACACTATAACTCATATTGGTTTCCTCATCAAAATAAAGCAATAGCAATTTGTGGAAGTGCTGAAGGGTTTTTGATTATAAGGTGGTATATAATCGCACCAGGAGTTTACTTACAAGCAAGAAGTGGTTCTCTGTGCATATATAAAACATATTCAAAGAGGAGTAGCCTAGACTTCAATACACAATAGTACTACACCTCTGTCACATACAATTTTGTATTTGATGGTGAAACTTATGTGATCCTTTACATCTTTGATACAGGACTTGGTTTTGTGTTTTACCATCACAATGTGATTTTTTTTTTGGTGACTTTATTCCCTTGGGACTGAAAAGAAGGGATTTTTGGTATATTTTTGCCCAGGCAAAATAAAAGGCTTGTAATTTTTTTCTTGCTATTCGTTATCATCAGTGTAATCTGTCCAACAGCTTCAAACAGATATCAGAATCTTTTGTAGTCTGAATATGACCTAGTATTTTGCTCTTCTTTTGTTTACTCTCCTCCTTAGTAACCTTGCTCAATTCTAATTCAGCTTAGTACAAATTTGAATTGGACTTCAGAGCTGGAAGAACAAAATATTTGAATTTTAGCAGAGGAAGAATGTGCTGCGGGGTGGGCAAAGCAAAGTGGATGTGCCAGGGGAGATTTGGCAGTGGCTGTTAGCAAGCAGGAGTTTCTAGGTCTGACCTCTATGACAACCCACACAGGCAAAGACAGGCTGAATTTCCTTCCTCTCCATTGTTTCTCACACCCTTCATTATTCCCCACTTCTGTCTGCAAATAGGGAAAGACAAATAAAACACACATGCAGTCAGAGCAGTGGGTGGGTGCTCAAAGGGAACACGAGCCAGAAGTGTCACAGAGCCCCCTCTTGTTAGAGGGTAGAAATGAGCTGAGACACAGACTTGCTGTTTATCACAACATGAAAAGGGTCCTGATTTATTCCTCCTTACAGCTCATCCTGACCCCAACCATTCACTGACTCTGGCTGCAGCAAGCTCCTACTGTAGGTTTCCCTCACAGCCTCTGACTGCTGGTTGTTTCTTGCTGAACTATGACTGCAGGTACTGGTTTGCAAACTCTGAATGTAGGCTTTTACCCAGCTAGAGTGTGACTGCAGGTTCCAACGACAGGCTCTAACCCCAGACCCAGACTGACCTTACAGCAGTGATCCTCTGTCCTCAGGATCCTTCTTCTTCACCATCCTCTTGCTCCGTCTTCCTCAAGGTTCCTGCTCCTTAATGATGCATGTGACCAGCTAAGCCACTCCCTTTTATCAACTTACCTTAATTGGACACAGCTGTGACTCATCAGGGCCGTAATTGGGTAATTAACACAGCTGTTACTTATCAGGGGAAAGGTCACCTGTATTCCCTTCTACAAGAAGTACCTGCAGCTGGAAAATGGGAGTACAGAGGCACGGAGAACCAAAAGAGTATATGTGGAAAAATAAAACATGCAGGAAAATGTCAGGTGAAAATCTTCTATCTCTTCATGTGAATAAGAAAAAGTAAATGAACTTCCTGAACTAGGAGTACCAAGGCAAACAAAGTGTGATAGAGAAGAAAACAAATATCAAAGCTGACTATGTCAGAATCATCTTATTTCTGCAGGAAAGGGAGGAAATACTGAGAACACTGAAATCACAGAACCATCCAGCTAAAGTTCTCATATTTATATGTCTGCCTTGATGTGCTTTGAATACCACAGAGTAGCATTTGCTGCTGTTGTTTTTCCCTGAATTACTGTAGCTGACAATATCAGGACAATAATATCCTACTGAATAAAACAAAAGCAGGCATTAGGATTAAATGTCCCTTGATAATGTCCATGTGGTATTAGTGTTATATTCACTGAAGAAAAAAAAAAAAATTATTGAAACTGAAAAACACTGTGCAATATTTCAGGATGTTACGCAAAGCTAGAGAAACACAGAAAAGCCTGAAAAAATAACCCCCTGCACATTTTATGGCTACATTTCACACTCACTTTGCACTGCTAGAGAGACACTTTTCCATTAGCTGGGACACAATCTGTGGTACGGCAGCCTTGAAAACATGCTCAAGTAGTCTCAGGATTTCCACTCTCCATTTTATCATTTTTATTTTATACCACAGAACTACAAATATCCCTATATTCCACGAGTTTTTCTTTCCTTGAACAATAGGTTTGATGGTTGTTCAGAAATAGGGATGAACAATGAAAGGGGTTATTATTCAGCACACCTGCATCTTCCTTTCTTTAATAACTGATCTAGAAGGACATGGACAGAGGCAGAAATACATTTACTTTCAAGTGTAGTGGGAAAGATGAGCTTTAAGGAAGCAGAGCATGAACATTGTTTCTTGCTGTTTATTAGAATGGGTTAAAAATAAGCCCATACTGACAGCACAGGAAGGTGTAGTTTGATTATTACTAATCATTTATCTCAGCCTGGTCAGTGTATGGTGTAGGTTTTCAATATGAAAAAGTGTCTCAACTAATACCTTTTCTGTTTTATCTCTTTGTTAGTTTATTGTTTTTACCCAGAATAAATATTACAGCATATAAGGACAAGTAGAAACACTAGGACTTTCAAAATCACTCATGTGAGTGTCAGACATTCTCATGTAAAATGGCACTCACCCTCTCTTCTTTCTAAAATGCTATTAGTTCCTGCCTCTGACAGTCCATCAGACTTTCAGCTTGAAGAGATGGCTTTTTGTCTGCTTTGTCTTGTCTGGTAGTCATAGATATCTGAACAGATATCTCCCTTCTCCAAAGAAATCTTTCAGAATCAAGACAACACATACTTTCATTTGGAATCATGGGGAAGCCATTACCTCTCTCAGTTATCATTTTCTGAAAAAAGACAGGACTGACCCTCAGAAGAGAAAGCACTAAATCCAACCTGGGCTATGGGAAAATTTGAAAACAAATATGCCTTTTATTTCCCAGCTGGTGTTCCCAGTCTCAAAAACACATGCTATTCTAGTATCCTGCAGGGATAGATCCACAATTTCCAGGCTTACAGTGAGCCAAGCTGCAACAATTCTGTGTTACTGGTGTTACTGAATAAATACTTATCACAAATAAAACAGCAAAAGAATACACTTAAAACCACTAAAATCAGTTTTGCAGTCCTTTTCTTCCTTGAAGAGGGGAAAAAGAGTATTAGTTGCTATGTGAGAAATTATAGAGTAATATCTTGGTCTTCACTTATTGAAGCAATGAGAGTGGGCAGAGGGTCAGTAGCAATAAGAGCAGGAACAGCCTCCTCCTTTGTCATGGTCATGCAGGTGGTTTAGAAAGGTTAAAAGTGCAGGCCAGTCATCCACAAATACTTTGAACAGTTATCTCAAAATGTTTACCTCTAGTGGGATAACACTGAAATATCCTTTCAATATCTATTGTAAGGTAAGGAATGTCAGAAGGATTAATTTTAATTTTAGTTTCAGAAGTATTAGTTGTCTCATTTTTGTTGCACATTTTTGATATTTCTATCTGCAAGGAAGAAATAGCTCAGGTAGGAGAAACACAAAAGGAACACACATACCCTGCATGTAGAGCAGCCACGTAATCTGCGCAGGTCAAAGATTTGTCCTTATGAGTTCCTTCCCACTCAGCTTATTCCGTCATTCTGTGATTTTCCACCATGAAGCTGACGTGAAAAAATACCAACTGAACGCAAGGACCAGAGTGTACTTGTGGAGCACTTCTACCTTTCTCTCCTTCAGT
Organism: Aegithalos caudatus; assembly: GCA_013389925.1. NCBI lineage: Eukaryota > Metazoa > Chordata > Aves > Passeriformes > Aegithalidae > Aegithalos > Aegithalos caudatus. Next base: position 26,769 of record WEIU01014343.1, read on the forward strand.
CTCTGTTTCCCCCTTCTCCAACTTCCATGGCACAATTTACACTTCTCAGTCCATTTTGACATCTTTGTCATCAGCGGAAGCTGACATCTCAAACTCCAATCCTGGACAGAGTGAGTTTGATGGCAATACCAAAAAATTTCAGATTTGACTGAAAAATACAGAAACAAAATTATGAAGTCAAAGACTGCTCTTACCCAGCTTTAGACTCACTTCTCTTCCCAGTTACAAATAAAAATATTTTACAATTGATGGGACAAGCAGTAAAGAAGAGAACACATTTCTCACAGCAATGCAGAGATCACTTTATGTTCTTTATGTTACTAACACATTCCTAAGATCTAGAAATGTTAGAGACAGCTAACTTAGTTGTTTGCCTCCCTACTATCTTTCTGTTCTGATGTTGTTCTTTGATAAGCACTGCTACAGAATATAGGACCTTTGTTACCCAGTTTTCCAGTCTAGGACACAATACATAAGCACACGCCTACGAGAAAAAGAAATTCATAGAGTTAAATGCAGTCCAGCATCATTTGGAAGGATAAGATGATAGAAAGTTTTCAAACAAAACTCAAATGAAATAAACACTTCAATAAAAAAATCTTTTCTGCAGCACAGTTTCAGTTTCCCAAAAACTCAAGACAATGTATATTTAGTAATGTCATTGTATTGTTGATTGAGACCTTTAAACTTTCTTTAAGCAGTAAAGAAGGTATTAAACAAAACTTGTCATTAAAGATAAATAAAATATATTGTAATATTGTAGTCTTTGAAAAACAGATAATATTCTCTGCCCCTTATTAAATAATATTTCACTTGGTATATGATTTCCTGTCTCTGTCCTCTTTGCATGTGCTAAAAGTCAGTATTTGAAAAGATGACCACAGCTGTGACTTCAGCAAAATATGTGGGCATGATAGATTCTCTATAGCTACACATGCACAAGTTCACACCCCTCCAATTTTACAAAGACAGAAGACATGTTAAAAACTGTGTGCATGCCAAAATCTAATGCTAAGTTTAGGTATTATTTTTGTTCTTATTCTTTAATAGCAGGATACAAACTCTAGAAAAAAAGAAATAAGGCTGTTTTTTCCTTTGCTCACAATTACAAAATAAACAGTAAAAATCTATTTTGAGAAGTCTTTCAGAAACTAGCTTTAGTGATATGACATTGTCACCAACTCATACAATAGTCAGGAAAACAGAGTTCATATCTAATAATAATGAAGTAAGTTACACTGTGTTTAGGCAGTGCAGACAAATGGGCAAAGCTTTTATTTTGATAACCATTTTGACTTGTCATGGGTATCTAGATGGAATTTACTTCTTGGGTTTTTTTCTTGATAATTTAGGATTTTGGAGGTTTCAGATGGATAATCTTGTTTTATAAGGGTGTTCACCCAAACACTTCATGCATCTTCAATGACTTTGTTTACGAGAGTCTTGTGGCTGGAATCAATATCTGCCTGTGTATTTGACTAAATGTGCAGATGCAGGCATCTAATTAACTGTACTGTTTGCCAGACATTCATACAGCCAAGTCCTCCTCAGAAAAATATCATTTGATAATGATAACATGGGCTTCGCTTTGGCATAGAACAAAGCATTGCTTGGTATTATTTAAGGCACGGCTATCTGTGAAACACAACCTTCTCGGTTAGGAACGCAGTTTTTCCCAGGGAGAGTGGCTCCCCCTGGGACACAGAGCCCATGTACCAATAACTCTGTACTCTTCTTCTCCTCTTCCTTCCGTAAAACTAAATTGCTGAAGTAATAACATCTTTCTTAAAATGCTTGATCAGTCTTCATCTGTCTCCTTCACCTGGGAAGAAAACATCCTATCGACTTTTCCAGAGCTGTTGCTAAAGAATATTTGAAGAAATACATGAAGTCAACACATGATACAAGAGCGGTCTGCATTTCAGTTTCTCTCTTGCTGGGATCACACTGGCCTCAAGAGACAGGTGTGGCAAGCAGGTCTGATTTCACTCCTTACATCTGATGCATCTTGTTCAGAGACTTCCCTACTGACCACTCTTAGGAGAAACAAAAAGTCTCTAACTTACCTTTCACTTCCCAAGGACCCCTCACAGTGACACTCACCAGGCTATAGGCATGTAGTGGGCCCCACAGACCACATCCAGATTTGACCTGCTGGGAGACCTACTAGCTCCCTGCACGGCTATGGATCCAGTCATCCTTTTTGAGAAGCAGAATGGAGGAAGGGAGCTCAGTTATGCCTGGGTGTCCTGCTGGTGTGCTGCTCATGGTACCATGGGACCTTGGCTACAAGACCTTGGAAATGTTACTGGATCCCAAACAATCAAACAGAGATTATCTTTTCTTCCCTGTTTTTTTTCTCATAATACAGGAATTCAAATGAGTCTCATTTTGCATGTGAAGTATCTGATTAGAGTTTTATTCCAAAATGCTACAATATTGTGCCAAGAAACGTCTGTGTGGTGATTCACAGGAAGAAGACCTATGTGATTTCCTCTCCTCAGGAAGAATTAATACAGTCATTTGAAATTAATGGCTGTTTAAAATTGGGAAGGCCCTTAATGTCCATGAGCAGCAGGGCTTCCTTGCTGTTCTTGACCTTTTATGATCTTCATGCCATGAAACTTTAAATAAAGGATTTCATTAAAAACTACCACAGCTATGACCCAGAGAAAATTGAGTTACTCTGTTTTCTCGACAACTGGGTCTCAGAATCAGCAGCAGGAGAAAAGAAACTCAATGAAATAATGGAATGCATACAGTTTCTTAGAAAAAAAATGCTGCTCTCTGACAAAAATAAATCCATTTATCAATCAAGAAATCAGGATGTTCTTCAGAAAAAAACTGTAACTTCTTTACTAACAACAATGAACCATGGAAGAAAGGGACCCATAAGTCCCACTTGTTAGGACATTAAGACAAAAAATTGCATGTATAGATGCCCCCGTAGGCTTCCACATAGCCCTCTGCATTCATCAATTGTCAGCAGCTAATTGAGACTTGTATCATTCTGTAGCCTAAATAAGTTTGTAACAGTTCCATCAAACCTCTTCCCTGATGCTAGAGCTCAGATGGCCCCCTGTGACTAAACATGTTGCCTTGGAGAAAGCAGTGTTTTGGAAAGGATCTAGCCCTTACATTATCACAATTGCAATTACACATTCCCTATCTACATACTGCTAAGATAAGTACTTCAACTAGATTGTTATTACCTACATCTGCCAATCTTCTACATTTGAGTCCTTGCAAGCTAAAGTAAATAAGTAGGAAAAAAAAAGCAAATAATCGTAATTTTCAAGGTCACATGCCCTGTAACAGGGAATTACTCTAGCTTCTTGTCTCAGCAAACACCTTAGCTCATTTTCCTTTCTACAAAAGAAGCCTGGCTGTGTAATACAGAAAGATGAACCAGGGGATGTTAAACTATCAGCAATGTTGAAAATAATAATTGCAAAGCTAAAGATTTGCAAGCATTTACAAAGCTGTTCTGGAAAATTTTGCAGAAAATGCTCAAGATTTGGGCAACCTACCATGCATGAAGTTTGATGAGTAGCTTCTTTCTGAAGAGGACAGTTTACTCCCATTAATGTATTTTAAAGGCTAAACAAGAATTTTAAAATTTATTTTAGGTTATATTACTTTGTTTACTTTGCTAGAACCTTTTCCCAAAGTTCTAAGCCTCACCATGAACTAATTCATACATAGTTTATGAATCTGTTATTTCATCATTCTTCTTTAGATTAAATATCCTCTTCCTGCTGTTGTGTCCTCCTTTCCTCTTCATCTCCGATTGCATTCCTTGAAATAGATCCTGAAATAATAATGAAAATTTAACCTCAGCTTTTGCTTCCCTGGGAAAAAAATAAACTTAAAACTGCTGTTATTAACAGCTGTTCTGTTCCCTTCTTCATTGTTGTAGATCTTAGGTGCTTCTGACACAGTACTGATTTATTTTTTGCTATGTCTTAGCAGGATAGTATCGCAATAGGACACAGAATGAAGGCACAGCACACAAAGTGAGTTTCAAAGGCAGGAAAGAGAAAGTTTATTTACAACTAGGGTTTATATAGTTTTCCAGGGATTGCCTCTGGATTAAAGGAGAAGTTGCCACCTCTCCAACCACACTGGTAGAGACAAAAGTCCATCAAATGTCTCTCCTCGAGAGAGAAATGTAAACAAAACTGTTTTTCCTACAAAGTCCTTGAAAGACTCCACTTCAACATGTAAACATTCAAAAAGCTTTAGAAAACTCAGAAAACTTTAGAAAACTTTAGAAGACTTTAGAAATTCTCAGAAGGCTATGAAAATTCTGGGTGACAGGATAGTATCCATTTTCACCTTTTTCTTGCATAACTCATATTAAGCTTGTATAAAACCATGCCAAATGTCTTTTGGCATCTATTTTACTTTGTGTCTTTCAGGGCTCTCTTGGTGGATGATATTTGACAAACACATCACTATTCTTACTCTAAGCAGCTGTTTAATTTCCATATTCCAACTGGCATTCTTGTTCATACCAAAACATAAGTCTTGTAGACTGCATTACTGAATGCATTACTTTTATTTTACTTCAATTCTAATAGCCGTCTAACGTTCCCTTCACGCAGAATTTTGATTGTCATGTTCTGATATCTTCCACATTTGCATCTTCATAGTTCATTAATGCCTTTCTCTTTTTAATAGGTTAAAGACAGCACTCACTATTAGTTAGCTCATTTAAGTTACTCATTTCTCCTCTCTTCCTGGGTTAAGATATTTTCACTCTTCACCTCAAATGATACTCTGTATGGAGTGATTCTACTGCTAAAAGAAAATGTGGGGAAAGGAATGATCCGTCTTCATCAATGGCTTGATTTCTCTCTTAAGAGACCAGGATTTACAGTCATGTTCAGTAGAGAGAAAAGAATTGGGATTGGACTGGGTTTTTTTGAAAGGCAGTCCTTTTGCTCTTCTATTTGCTTCAGAAGAAGTAAATTTGTACATTTACTTTTAGAAGGAAAACAAAATTATGGGGTTTTTCATACTGAAGCTCCTCTGCTCTCTCACTAAATTTGGAAATTCCTCCCCAAGTTTGTTCTCCCATGAAAATATATCTAATTTTTCTCCATTAGAGTGTTTGTAGAAAAAGCAAAGATCTGTGCTTTATGATAAATATGACACAGGCGTCTGCTGAAAGGAGGATATGGAAATCGTCCACTGAGAATCCAAAGCAAAATGTTGGAAACTCAGACAACAGAGGATTAATCCTAAACAATTACTTACAAGCTGAGCAATTCAATTATTAACAAGGCCAGAAATTTGCATTCTAACTACAATGCATGCATTTTTACTCATCTGGACATTATCAGAAGGCATACTGTATCAATATTACAGTTCATTCCTTCTAATTTCAGCTCTTCAGACAAGAGGTCCAAGAGCTTGTTTTAAAAAATGACCTCAATATATTTTTATTATATCCTCTCCCTTAAACTCAATAGTTGGAGCAAATACCAGTACAATTTCTTGCTACAGGAACAGGAATATCCAGATAAAGACCAGTATGATGGAGGGAGGCAGGTTATCTTTTAATTGGCCTCTACCATTTCATCAGTGTACCTAAAGCCATGGAGCTGCATCAGACTACATAGGTGTGCTGAGCAAGGGTCTGACAGCAAGTTCATCAGATTAATTGCCTCCGCTCTGTGGAAATTCTAAGATGACATTGGCTTTAAAAAGACATTTTCGCATAAATTGATACATTTGTGAAGAGCATTCCACATACCAATACTTTTCAGGCATTTGTTTTGTATAGCTTGGATTGATTTGGGGGTTTTTATGTTGTTGCCTCTTTTTTTTTCCAAAATGTGTTGGGAAATAAACATGCACAAAAGACAGCCACTGAAAATCTTGTTCCAAAAACACATAGCTTGACAAAAATCTTGACAGCAGGAAAGTTTGAACAAAAGAAAAAAAAAATAAAAAACAAAACTAACAAGATAAAAGCCCTGCTTTTCATTAGATGTGGGGAAATGTTTTGGGTTTGGGTTTTTTCAGTGTTTTAAATCAATTGAATCAAGAGGTTTTTGTCCCTCATAACACAGCTGACTTACTGCTAGTTTGAAATTGGGAGCATGGAACATACTCTTTTCAACCTGTCATTACCTAACCACTGAGAGTTCTTCACATGCCACCAAAGGAGAGCTAACATTTAATCTACTCCTTAGGTGTTTGAATCTCTAGGGTTACATTTTAACATAAACTGTTATGCTTGCATTGGCTTTCTTCATTTGTCCGTTATAGTTTTGCCTCTCTAGTTCTTGGCTGTAGCATGCTTTAAAATATCTACTTATTTTCAAATACTTATTGCAGAGATTGTACAAAGTTCAGCATTGTGGGAGAAGTGCTTATGTTCAGTATGTATTTGCATAAATTAGATTGATCTACGAAGGAAGGAAGGAAGGAAGGAAGGAAGGAAGGAAGGAAGGAAGGAAGGAAGGAAAGAAGGAAAGAAGGAAAGAAGGAAAGAAGGAAAGAAGGAAAGAAGGAAAGAAAGAAATTATTTGAACTGGAAATTTATAGCTGTATAATCTGAAACCATTATAAATAATGACTGGCTGTGTCACTGAGCTAACAGTGGCAGCAATCACATTTTTTCTAGTTAATGATTAAATATACTCTTACCCAAATTTGCCTGTCCTATGTCCTGACATAAGAAATGCAAGTCAGATCTCTCAGTTTTAGAATATTGTCAATTCAACATGAAGGTGTCCAGACATTCTGTCTTTGAAAATTAAAAAAAAAAAAATAAAACAAAAACACAGTAAGAGAAGGAGAC
>WEIU01014343.1:36727-62689 GCA_013389925.1 Aegithalos caudatus
CTGATTTATTTCCATTAGTCAATAACTGTTTTGTTATTATTCACTGCTTATGAATTCCAATTTTAGTTCAGTGCAGTCATCCGTGGACTATCTTTATTTTGTTTTGTTAAATTAACAAACAAGAATAATAAAACAAAACAAAGCATAAAGTGGTTTTAGAAATAAACCACTCACAGAAAAATACTTTTATCTTCATTCACATTTTTAGAACTTCATTAAAGGTACCAAGTTTCAGTTTTTCACAGTTAATCCCATTCTATCCGGAGCTAGATTGCCATTGCTTCATATCCTTTCAGATTATCCTTAACATCAGCAGTTGCAGCCTTTGTGCCCTTATAATTCATAGCAGTTCATGTCTAATGATTTTTTACTTCCTCAGGCTTCAAATCTTCACATGCTGATAAATAATGCATTTCTTTTCATTTCATATTTTGGGTGCTGTAGTTGATAATTACATCTTTGTAATAAAATTGGTTCTCTCCCCACAGGCACAATTTCCATTGCAGAGACAAGTGAGATGCTGTCAGGCTACAGAGAATAAAAGGGGGATGCACACGCTTTTAGACAGAACTGAAGTTTCAAAACAGAAGCTATTCAAATAAGAGCTTGTAATGAGCTTCCTGATGCTGGACTTGTCTCACCTTTGGCTGCATGAACTTGCTTTGGACATTGTTTGTTTCGCTGTGTAGGGATCTGTCCTACTGTCAGATGCTAAGCAAGTGAGGTCCTCTGTGAGTGAGCCCAAATTAAGCAAAAATACCAGATAAATTTGAACTTCAAGAATAAGAAAAAAATGGTCTCTAAAACCTTTGCACTTATCTAAAGCCTCTGATACATCATGAAAGCCATAGCCATTGCCAGAGAAAAAAATACCCGTTTCTGTAAAGAACAGAATTAGAATTGTAGCCAGTTGATTCAATTCCAAACTTGCCCTCAAGGGCTTGTAAACATTTATAGATGATGGATGTCTTAATGAAAGTGTTTGATAACTCTATGTTTCAGAGTAACTTTGCATCAAATAATTTTACAACTGAGATATATTGAGACTACACAATAGATCATAATAGCAGCACAAAATAGGCTAAAGGTGACCCAAAAGATGCATCCTATACTCTGGTAGTGACAAGCGAGAAAGAGCACTGATTTGCCTTGTTCTTCCTGTTTTCTCTGTATGGGCAGGAAAAATAATTGTCACTGAAGCTGCACTGCCTCTCTAATAGAAAGAGTCTTACAATTTGGTTTTCTGAAGATAAAGGGAGGTAATAAAGAAAGACTAGATATGTTAACAGCTCTGCACAAATCACTATTGCTATTCCTTCCTTTCGTTTTCATATCAAGATTACAGTGACTCATGATTTTGGCTTGACTCTAGTATCACTTGACATCTCCTTGTCTTTCATTTAGTACTTTACATGAAGTATAGAGAGCTATGTCCTAAAAGGGGGTGTGCTGCCTTTGTTCAATATACTGAATTTTTCAAACAGGAAAGACTAAAGAGTTTTTTCCACCCACCTTGTTGCACACTGAGAAATAGAACATGAAAAAAGCTTAAACAACCCTCCATTACAGTGAGTCAGTGAGAAAAAAGTTTCTTGGTGTCACTCTGTACAAAGTATATATCTTTCTGAAATGAAAACCATCACTGCTGACTTTTGAATGACTCTCAAAAAATACTGTTCTGTATCTGTCAAGCATTTATCAAAAAACAGAACTGAAAGAGAAGACTGTATTTGTAGGTCAGAAGTTCAGCTCCTGCCTCCGCAAGAGGTGACAAAGCCACAAGTCCAAATGAGTATTTGTACATGTACACTGAGTTTAGACAGAATCTTAATGCTAAATTTGAATTTTCAGTGCTCAAATTTCTCATACATCAGATATCTCTACTCTGTAACACCAGTGCTAAAGTTCCCAGGCATCTTGAGATCTGTACCTTTTTGTGTCTGAAGTGCAGACATCTCTTGGCAACTTTTTAATCCCTCAGTCCCACCAAGAACCGTGCTTCTCTTCACAATATTTCCGCAGGATTCAGGTTGAAGACAGCACTCCTGGGGAACATCGCATGAGTCAAGCACAATACACAGCAGCATCTTTCTTTTGGTGCAGCACTTCATGGACTGCCGTGTTGCAGTTTTTGCCACTGCAATTATGATGGCCTGGTTTCAGGAGAGCAGCACGGCAACCACATTCTTTGTGTGGTGCTCGGGCTAGTGACAAAGAGAAACGCACACTCCAATATGGAGGACGGTCAAAAAGCGTTTATTCTCACAAGCATACAGTTTATATACCCTCAGGATCTTATCACTACGTCAGAGGGGTCTTAGCTACCTTATAAGGTTAGTAAGGGAACGGAAAAATACTGGCATTCTGTTAGAGGGGGGCTTATGCATGCCGAGGGTGATTCCTTATCTCGAGGAGGCAGGAGAGGAGATTTTCCTGTGCCCTTTGCCCGTTACAATCGCGATATCTTCCGCAGCGCCTGTCTCTGCCTAACCACACTGTTGGAAGGGCCGTAGGGCAGACTGGCATTCAACCTGGTTTACAGTTTAAAGGTGATTCACACTGCCAAGGAGATAATGTAATGGTGCAGCTGTTTGATTTCTTTTGTGGGATGGGAAATTCTTCTGTCCAAATATTTCTTCAAATATACAGCATCAGACCATCACAAAATAAAATGCTTGACCATTGGAGTCCCAAAGGGTTTCAAATGACACAGGTTTGAGATGAGGGACTGGCAATGTTTTCTAATTCGGAGCAAACTATAGACTAGTCCTTGTGGAATTTTCATGGGAGATAGGCCTCAGTCAAGCTTCAAGCGTAACAAGGGCCAAGTGAACTCCAAACTCCCCTGTGTTTGAAAACAGAAGGACTGTCCTTCTCCTTCATGTATACTGAATTTGGCCTCAATTTGGGATTGGGTGGTGTTTTTCTGAAAGACCTGTAAGTGGTCTGAAAAATGTGTGTAAACCTAAGGATAGACCAATATCCACTCCTTCTCCCCAAGGTAGCTGCTGGTTGATTTAGCATCCCTCTCTGGAGGCTTTCTGTATTCCCTGAAGGATTTTGTCTTTGGGTTTCTTTGCAGGGAGAGGGTGGTGAAGCAGGACATTCCATTTCCCTGATGGAGCCCAGGCTTCCTCCAGTCACACCTGGCAGCACACAGTGGGGAGGCAGCACTTTCACCATGTTTTTGATGTAGGGCAGAAAGATGTCCATCATCGCACTCCCAGTGAGAGGGAGAAGCCACTTGTGGCTTCTGAAATGCAAAGTATCAAGCTTTGGTTTTTAGAGGCATGAGCACAGACATCTGGCATCTGTCCACTCACAAAAAAAAAAAAAACAAACCGAAACAAAAGCAGGGCCCTGAGAGATGGGCCTCAGGACAAAACATGCAGGATGACTGAAAATGCAGTCTGACATTTTATTTCATCTATGACTGTTTCTATGAAAAACTGTATGAAACTCGTGGTGACATTGGTTTCAAAAGGATTATCAACATGATTATACTGACTAGAGAATTAATTAATCACTGACATTTGTCAAAAAAGTCATTGAAATTCTATTACTTCATTATTAGCATAATGAAGAGATTGCGTTTGCTCTCTGTGGCAATCAATCAAGCATCTTGGATGCACTCCAGTGTCAAGGAACTAAACGTAAAACCAGAAAGTATTTGATTTTGAAAAGAGCTTATTTTGCTTGTTTGATGGATGTCACATACTATTTTTCAACATTTAAGTATTTATTTTTGTCTTTCAGATGATAACTGGTAAAAGTCAGAGGTCACAGATGACAAACTGAAATGGTTTACCTACATTAAGGGAGTAATTTGAACTAGAGATATATAGGGTAAAACTAATAATTTCTTCCATGACTTTCTATCAGTAGATATCAGGGTGTTTTTTTACAGAAATCAGGATTCTCTCTGATTATCAGTGGTAAAAGTGACAAGAGAAGTGAAATGATGTGCCCTTAGATAAATAACAAAACCAAGACCTGGAATCAGCACTCCTGAGTTCACTGCTCTGTCATCCAAGTAAATTGAGTTAATGCTATTTTCAAAATAAAGGGATGAATTTGTCCCTCACTCATTACTGAAGCAAAAAAGTATTGCTTTATCACAGCAGACAGCAACAGAAGCATAGAAACCAGTATCTCATAAACGTGCTGTTTGGCTGCCAGCTAAGCTAAATACCTTCAGTCAGAAGCAAGGCAGAATCATCAGGGTAATTTGTTCTCGTCTTGTCTGGATGCGGACACAGTTACCATCTGCTTCTAACACTCGACTTGAATCACAATGCCACATGTACATAAGGCATAGCCAGGCAACAAATCCTGCAACTGAGGTCAGGAGTTGCTTCATCTGATGAATAGCAGAGGCCCAAATGAGCCTGTTCAACACCATTCCCTCAACATTCAATTGAAACTCTTTTCCAAATATCAAGATTTCAGCAGGACATAATAATTTTTCACATAGCAGTAAGATACAGTTTATTTTTCTGATTTCTCAGATACATGGAAAATCAGTGAAAACTTGAAAAAAAAATAGCAATTGAGCTCCTTTACAAGGAATCTCTGGCTAAGTGTGACCACTTATATTAGTTACAGGGCTGGTGGCTCTTTTCTCAATCTGTGCTGACTGTGATGGCAGCAACGATTTATAGTTTATATATTTTTGCTTCAAATGTTATATTGAGGTGTAATTCAGGTGGTGGACAGGATGATAAAAATCTTACCAATAAAAGAGGATAAAACAGATTAAATTTTAGATGTGGCTCAATTTTGGCTTAAAATCAGGTAATTTATGACTCAACATGATTAAAAATTACAAACTCTCAGATTTCTTCTAGGGCATAAGAGTAACTGTCTTCCAATACTGACTGGGTCCACATGGTTCAAACTTAAATTTTGAGATAGTTATCCATATTTATGTAAATAGATAGATAGATAGATGTTAGATGTGTGTGTGTGTATGTATATACTCTGTGTAAGACAGAAAGAAAAAGTATGGTTACATCATTAAGAGGAATTTTGTTTTTTTCTTCCTAAGATATATTTATAAATATATAGATAAAGATATAGAGATAGAGAGTCTTCTCCTAAGACTTTTACAAAGATTTCTGGGGCTTTTTGAATATAGCAAAAATACCCATGGCCTTCTGGATGACTTTGAACAATTTTTTTGGTTCTGTTTTTCCCATTTTAAAGTGGGGTAAATAATACTGTCCCTCCAAAGCATGTGTGTGTACATCCACTAAGGTGAAGGTATTTGTATCACTGGGATAACCACTTTGCTGAGCCATAGCCTTATCTGCTCTGGGTAACACAGCAGTTGCTGCTGTCTCACAATGGCAGAAACCTACCACACTGTGCTAACAGTACTGAACAAAAGTCTGCAGGAAGGGATTATGACTATAGCATGGCTGAGCAGGAAACACTGGAACAAATCCTCTGTGATGGCCACATGAGCGTTCAGGCAGAAGCAGAAGCAATCCTGGGGATTTCAAGGTCCATTTCAGCAGTTCCTGGTAGCAGAGATCTTCGGGCAGCTTGGATGGATGTCAGAGCTGGTTGTCTCTGAGGATGGGATGCAGCTGCTACAGCACCCATAGCTGAGCACAGCCCTGGAGCAGGGCCTTGGCCAGCTGGACCAGCAGTGTGCGCAGCAGGTACAGCAGCCAGTGTGGCTTGTCCCAGAGCAAGACTTGCAGTTCAGGGCAGACTGGCGAATTATGGCTGTCAGCGGGATTTTTGCTCCTGCAGAGTGATGTGCTGGATACTTACCAGTCCTCATTTATTTGTGTAGCCTCTCTGCTGACTCTCACCCATGCTCATTCTGCCTCTTGGCTTGATATCTGATGTAGGTCATCCCTTCTTATGATCTTTTTGCCCTTCTTCTCCTATTCACACAGGCAGGGCTTAACCCGTGACTGAGTTTTGCAGGTTGCTTTAGTAGGGTTTTAACTTCTGCAATTTCATGACAAACATAGATCCCCATAGCCTGGTGGTGAAAAGAATTTTTACTACATTTTACCATTGCACAGATATTTTAGCAAACAGAGATCTGCACCCCAGAAATGGATGTGAGGAAAGGATGAGTTGGAGACGTATAGAAGTTAATTATAGTGTTAGACTAAGTAATATTTAAGCGTTCCACATTTTCTTAAGCTTTTCCTTTGAATTTTAACTTTGCATTTCAATTTCAAGCCATGAAAATATTATTTTTACAATGTATTCAAAAGCAAATAAGTAAATAAGTTTTGAAATAATGAAGGCAGGAAAAAATAGCCTTATTGTATTTCCAACTTCTCAGGGAAAATTGATCACTTCCTGTTCAAAACTCCAAGTTTTATAGTTTTTAATTTTTACAAAATAAAATGCCACTTCTTAAAAAATATATTCCAAATGTATTCCAAAACAGAGTGATTGTAATAGTGATGAAAGTGAAAGAATAATGTTACACATAATACAGCCCAAAGTTAACTACCCACTTAGTGAAGCTGAGCAAATTTTCTTGTGGATAGCTGTAGTTACACTGTGACCCTTGTTATGAGTGCAATCCAACATCCTTATTTAACCCCATCTACCCATATTGCCAAATGGTCTGTGGTGGTTGTAGTTGTGATATGGATAAACTTGAACTGTGAAGACCAGTGATATTTTTTGAGGAAATTTTATCTGATTCTGCAGAGACTCAAAGGCTCTCCTTGTGAGCCTCCTCCCCTATCCCTGCAAATGGTCATCAAAATTATGCTCTATACACTTAAAAAAAAATATATGTTTACGTACTATTTTTATTTGGTTTCAGTGTTATTGGTACTGGATGTTCTACTGCAGGATATCTATTTTATAAAATCCTTGGAAAGATAATGCTGCCATCAGCAATGGGTACTTAGCTTGCTGATGGATCCCCAACACCAGTCTTCAGTTCGTGTTTGGCCTGGGAGTTTGGTTGTTTCCCACATAACTCCCCAGAGTCACCTGTGAAACCCAGTCGTTCCCTCACCACCCCGGCTACATCATCTGCTGGGTCCTCACATTTCTGCCTGCTATGTCTGGCAGCTTCTACCATCATGTTTGATAGTTTAATGCCCTGCTTTCTCAGCTCAGTCTGGCAGGGGCCCACAGGCCCCGCATTCCACCTCTGGTGGTGCATTATCCATACCATGAGAGTGTGAGTGGCCTGCCTTGCCAGCTGCCGTGCATTCCCATGCTCACCAATCACCTGAGGGACATAGGCACTGATCAGCTCACCAGTCAAACTTGTTTTCTGCAGGCAACCCTTCCAAACTTGTCATGGGAAAATTTGGCTCCCAAATTCACAGAGAAGCAGAAATAGAATGAGGGATCTGAGTTTCACTAAATCATTCATCTTGCTATTCACTTTTTATTTTGATTTTTTTCTTAACCCAGTGTTTATTCTTCTTTATTCAGAAATAAGGAAATGTTGTTGTCTTATGTTCTTTATCATCAGTCTTGAAATAATTACAGGTTACCCAGCTACTGGCACTGGAACATCTCCAGTGAAATGTTTCTGAAGATGGGTTAGGGTTACCCTGAAACTCGGAGGCATTTCCCTTCTCTACTCCCAGCAAGATATTCAAATACTCAGCTTTAAAGAGGACATCATGAAAAAAAACCACTTTATTTCTGTGCTTGTTATTCCCTGTTTGATAATTTTCCCTAAGACGTTTCTGCATTATTTTTCCACATCTTATTAAACTGCTTCTAAACCTTTATTTTGCTTTGTGAGCAATCACAAAGTCGCGGATTCTCAAAGCTGCTACTCAGAAAACTATGCTCTTTAGCTTCCTTCAGCTTTTCTTTTTCTTTATGGATGGTGGGCTTATTCACACCTTTATAGATTTCAAAAATTAACTTTATTCCATGCTCCAAAACTTGAGACAAACATAGTTAATTTTGTATTAATGCAGCCATTTTATTTTCTTCTAAAATATGAGCTTCTGGAAAAAATTAAGCACCAACCCTGTGAAAGAAAGATTTGCCAAAAATGAACATTTCCTTAATATATATATTTTTTTTTCTTACTTCTATAATCTCTGAAGAGTCATTTTAAAGTCACTGTGTACCTTCAAATTAGTCTTTACTAAATGAAACATTGGTTTTCAAATCAAATTCTTTGACATATCAGTGATGTATCATTTAGGCTTTATTCATATAAATAATATTCTAAGTCTATAATTCAGAAAATTATCAGCTATTCTAGAGATAAATAGGGGTCATTTTACCACGCTCTAAATTCTTATTTATCTCTATTTTTTTGCTATGTATATATTTTTTCCCATTGCTAGATAAAGCAAAAATAAGGCCCTTTGACTTTTTTGTATTGAGAAGAAAAAGATAAAGCTTCTTTTGAGGCCAAGAGTACATTTGACATTTCCCTAATTTTCTTGTATCAGGAAGTTAAATGCTCAGCTCTTTTCAGGGAACATATTTTTCCCCCAAGAAATGCTTACAATTCAAAAAATTATAGAATCATTTAGGGTAAAAAAAACCTCTGAAGTCATTGAGTCCCACAGTTGACCCAGCACTCTGACTCCACCACTAAAACCATAATTGTCACATGTATACACCTTTTAAATACCTTCAGGGATGGGAACTCCACCACTTCTCTGGGCAGCCTGTTCCAGTGCTTGACAGCCCTTTTTATGAAGAAGATTTTCCTTATATCCAATCTAAACCTCCTCTGGTACAACTTGAGGCCATTTTCTCTTGTCCTATTGCTTCTTATTAGCAAGAAGTGAACAATTCCAGCCTGGCTATACCCTCCTTTCAGGCACTTGTGGAGAATGATAAGGTCTCCCTGAGCCTCTTTTTCTCCAATTAAACAACCCCAGTTCCCTCAGTTGCTCCTCATCAGACCTATGCTCCAGACCCTTCACCAGCTCAGTTGCCCTTCTCTGGACATATGGTGGTTCTTACCGTAAGATCCGCAGGGTCCAGCCTGTTCAGATTTGTGGCTATAAAAAATAGCGAGACACAGCATGGTCTAGAGTGTCTTGTAAATCAAAAGGGTTTAATAAATGAAAGAAAATAATACAGAAACAAAATATATAAACCATACACAGTACAACAGCTAGAGAATGCAGTTGGTTCTATTCTTCTGTCCCTTTTTCTACCCAATGTTCAAGGATGGTTCTATTTGAAAACTTCCAATAGGAAACTTTACAGGGTTTGATGGACAGATTTAAGGTCCAACAGGTGTTTCTCTCTTGGCACTCAGCCAATTACAGAGGGACATGTAAAGAACCTTCCAGATGAATTTTCTAATAAGTCAAGAAGCAAACTAAAACCTTTTCTTTATACAGAAATACCTTCCCAAGTATGGGAAGTGCATTACTACATGGACACACTCCAGCACCTCAATATCTTTCTGGAATGAATAGCCCAGAATTGAACACAGGATTCAAAGTGCAGAGTAAAGACAGAGTGCTGAGTACAGGGGGATGATCACTGCTCTGGTCCTGCTGGCCACACTATTTCTGCTAAAAGACAGGATGCCATTTGCCTTCTTGACCACACTGACAGATTTTCTTCCACCAGGCAGTTTTTCAGACCCTCTGCCCCAACCCTGCAGCACTGCCTGTTGTTCTTATGACCCAAAAGGACCCAGCACTTATTCTTGTTGAACCTCATAAAATTTGCTTCACCCCATTGATCCAGCATGTATAAATCCCTTTGAAGAGCCTTTCTACTCTCCAGCAGATCAACATTCCCACCCATCTTGGTGTCATCTGCAAACTGACAGAGGGTGCAATCTCCTTATTCATGAAGATGTTCTAAAGATCTACAAAGATTCCCCTCATTGATAAAGCTGTTAAACAGGACTGGCCAACACTGAGCCCCGGGGAACACTACCTATGACTGGACACCAGCTGGATATAACTCCATTCACCACCACTCCCTGGGCCCAGCCGTCTGGCAAATTTTTTACTGAGCAAACGGTACACCTGTCCAAGCCATGAGCAGCTAATAGAATGCTGTGAGAGACACTGACAAAGGCTTTTCTAAGGTCTATGTGTCAAAAAGCGCTGAAGAAGTTCATGTCTGTGGGAGCCAGAGAACCCAAGTGATGTTTATGATCTACATACACAAGTTGTTGGGAAGTCTTTATTATGTATATTTTGTCTTTTCAGGTATTTTGGGAAAGATCACAACAAAATTTGATTTCCATCTACCACAGAACAAAAACATCTCATGATTATTGGAAGAAAAACATATTTTCTAGGGCTTTTTGTAGCCCTGATTTTCATGTCTGAGGTGTTTTGGTTTTTTAAATTCTTTTCCCAGGGAAAGTTCTGTAAACAATGAGAAAATTTTTCTAACAAGACTTATGTTATTCATTCCTTCTCACAAGAGGGACTTCATCTTGATGTCCCTCTGGTTTGACCAATGTGATTGAAAAGGTTTGCTTTTGTTCCACCAATCAGATAAATTAACTGTGTAAAACAGTATGAAAGAGAGAATCATCCCTAAATAAAGAGTCATTTTTTCACCTTCTGACCTCGGAGTCTTGTCGTTGTGGTACAAAACAGAGTCAATTTTGGGGTTTTTTTTAATCAACCAAACCAGAAAAGTAAGAAATAAAACACAGCAATACTCTTAAGTGATGTGCCTTGGCACGGCTGCTTTGACATATTGCAACTGTCTGTAAAGTCTCCATCAGCTCAACACAGAAACACCTGGGACTTCAGAATCTTTGTCAGACAGTTGTGTCCAAGGGCTGGACTTTGGGAAATCATAGTGATTTATCTGAGTGTTTTATAAGTTTGTGAAGAGTCTTGAAAGTCCCAAATCTCCATTATCTCCTCTGCTGTATGCAATGAGATAAAGATTCTTTCAGCAAGAACCATTTCACCTCCCTTTTCTTTTTGAAGAGGCCAGTGCATTTTTGAATGCTATAGAAACTGTAGCAGACCAGCCACTTAGAGATACTATCTTCTCCTTAGTTGCTTGAAAATCTTGGAGAGCAATCATGTCTCTGAAGATTAATGTCTGAAATGGAAATACTTCTCAGTAATTTTGGTCTGGATCAGTCCTGATTTTGTTAGAGTCTTTTGTTTCAGATTTCTAGATTATTAGCTCTCCAGGCTCTATACAGTTATTTCATTTGCTTGATTTATTATAGAGAGGGAATTCACACTGAATTCAGGCTGAGAACAAATTTTTCTATAAATGTAATTTCATATTTTCATTTAGTCTTTTGCTCCTTTTTTCTGTTTCTCAGCTATGACTTTAAAAATAAGAGCTTGCAAGCTCCCCAGGAGTCATACAATGAAATCATAAGCCTTTCTTCTGTCAGAAGTCTGCTGCTGAGACAGAATTTAAGCACTGCCTTTTGCTGCACAGGTGAAAGGCAAGAACAGGAACTTGAAAATAGAGCTCAAAGACACTACAAACACCAATGATCTTTATAAAAGCTGAAGGGAATAAAAACCCAAAAATAGACACCAAGTAAAACAATGAAGATATGCCATGGATTTAAACTTGACCTATCCCTTAACGACAGAAGTCTCTGCAAATTACAACAAAGGCTTTATTTCTCAGTCACCTAGTGAAGGAATATCCATCTAAAAGGTGGAGTTTATTAGCTCTCCAGACATAACCAAGTGACAACTTCATTTTTCAGAGAAGGTGTAGAGCTGGACAGCATGAAGGCATTCTGTTTTGTTGGTATTTTTCTCCAGAGCCCTGTGTGGGTAACTAAACTGGAATTAAAATACAAACGAACAAACAAACAAACAAACAGCTATTTTATTTCCTAGTAAAGATTTATAGAACACAATGAAATGTGGTCCTTATAGCATTTGGATCCTTATATATTTATAATTTATAGTTACATATTTGTTGAGAGCCTTTTGATCTTTGTAGCTGTTGCAGAGCAGAAGTTGTGGGTACTTCTCGGTTGTTGATTCGAATAAAAAAACCTGGCATTTGTGGAACTCCAACAGATGCTTCATCAGGCATTTAAGTTTTCAAGTCCAAAATGTGTCCTTGAAAATTAAAATATATTTCATGGAGTCAGTCTTTTTTCTCTATCTTTTTCAATAGATCCATTAATCCATTTACCCATTCTAATTACAGAACTCTCATTTCTATTCCTATTGATTTGAGCAGTAATTTTCCCATCAGATTTAATGGTGCAGTACAAGACTACAGATTCTCATCAGAATTAAGTCCCCTGATGCAACAGCTTTTATAAATTTATGTGGGTCAAGTACGGCAGGCAGAACACATGCAAGTTACTAGGGTCACAGATTCTCTTTCTAATGAAGCTGCATTTTTTTTGTCTTCTGCTCAAAATTGTTCTACCCATCTGAATCACACAGTTTTTCTCTGTCTATCTTGTGCAATCTATTCAGGTCCTGAGTTACTTTAGAAACAAAACAAAACAAAAAGATCATAATTACATTTACAGAGAGGTTTTTGTTGGTTTGGTTTTTTTTTTTCAAAATCTCCAATATGTGAATTGTAGCACTTAAAACATGCCTAATAATTGGCTGGATACCAGTGAACATTTGCTTTATGTGTGTTTAGTGGGAAATATATATTCCTTCAACCATTCTGAATATCTTATTCTATACACCTTTTCCACTATATATCTTAGTATTTGGGCATGGTATACAACATTCCCTAATTGAGCCTATTATTTGCATTATATCACAATGCTGATGGCACCATTGATTTTCAAAGAAACTCCAAATTCCAAATATATATATTCATTGTATAGATTTATGTATGCAAATATTCTTGTTATTTTTGATCCTGTTTATGATAATCTTGTACATCTCTGGGCATCTTTTAAGTCTTCCTTTTAGTCTGAGAAATTAAGTTGACACATGTCTATTCATGTCTATTTTTGTAGATATTATTACTGTGTTCTTTATGAACATTATTCTCTAACGCAACAGAAAGCAGAGAAGCAGCAGATACAAAAGGCCCACCTCATCCAGAAAACATGTACATACCTAGAGGTATCTAAAAGACACAATTTGCTTCAGGAATTTAGTGTTCAGTAGCTAAGGGGCTGCAACCCTGATTTTTCTAAAACCTAAAGGCAATTCATTTAAAAAAACAAACCCAAACACTAAAAACTTTTAAAACAATCCTTGAAAGAGAAAGAAGTTTCCATGATGTTTGAAATTATGCATTTCAAAACAAAACAAAACAAAACAAAACAAAAAACAAAACAAAACAAAACAACCTCACAGAAAATATTTTGAGAAAGAAACCCCTGGTATCTTATGCCAGTATCAAAGATGAGTAAATGATAATTGGCATCAATCTGTCATTGTCCATAATTTGGATAAAAATTTGCATAGAACAAGTTTCTCCATAGTGAAACAGAGGAACACATTGTCTTGTCTCCTGGAGCACCACATACTGGAAACCTTCAGAAAAAGATAAAAGACTGGGTGGATCAGGCTGATTCAATATCATACTTTCTGAACCAGTATTGGAATTGCAGCTTGATCTCTGACAGTGCAATTTACAGAATAAATTGACTTTGGCAACTTAAGAAGGTGCTGTCCTTCCCTCTTTCTCCCAGTCTTTGATGTCTTGTCCTTACTCCCATTCAACAGCCTGTACTGAACAATTGATTTTGCAGGCCATTCAGAGAACAACCAATTTATATTTGATTTTTTAGAGGACTGCACAAAATTAATTTCTGAATCCAATATAACTTTGCAAATTTATAGACTAGTTTATGTTTGAAAGTATCTATAAATTTCATCTTGCCCAATTCCCTATCCATATAAGTCATTCTGGCAGAATTCATGCTGTTACACATTGTCTGGAGTGATGTTGGACTTAGTACTACTGAGAGCTCCTACCTCTTTGAAAAATTTTCCCTGTCAAGTTCATGTGGTGCATCACCTTTTCTTGAAGAGGTGATGCAGAAAGAACATTAGTCTGAAGTACTTCCCACATGTTCAGAGAATTTCTTGTGTTTCCAAAGTCAGAGCTCTGTGAGGAAATTTCCTTCAAAGTTCTTTTTGCCACTTGTATTGAGTGCACTAGATAGAGCATGAGAGTGATTTCATCCCCACATGTATTGAGCACCAGCATGGTAGCAAGGCCAAGTCAGATTTCTATTGACATATCTCCTTTTTCTTCTGAAAAAATTAGCCTGTGCTTTTCCCATGATTAAATGTCTGAGATACTTTCTGCAAGCTTGTCAACATAAATTAGGTTGCTTTGATGGGAATCTCATTAGCACCCACCGCCCTTTGAAGTGCTAACACTTAGAAATTGTGGCCATCAAAACAATATAGAATCACTCTTTCTCCACTGTTCTGCATCTCGCATGAATCAGAGTAAAGTAAATGCAATATGAAATCAAATGCTATTGCTGGTTTCATCCCCTTAAGCTCATCCAGATAGATTACTTTGCTTCATCTTGCTGTGTGCCCTTTCTTGATTTATAAGGAGCATAATAGTGTAAGACTTTGACCAAAGATGTTTTTGCTGGACAAATTAGTATCTCAAGGCCATATTCTCATACTGTTTGTGTAAATAGAAGTCCAAAATTATCCTATGAATGTAAGTAAGTGAGATTGAAATACGCTGCTTCTTTTTGCCTCACTTTCTTCAGTGTATTTAATTCTAAAGCATCTTTATAATATGTACTAAAAGAATCACTCTGTTGTGTTCTTTTCTAGACTCCATACCATTGCTTCGATTTTCATGGCAGTAGATGTTTTTTTCCTTTTGATCACATTATCCAACTAATTGTCTATTTCACCAGGGAAAGAGGCCCAGGGCCAGCTGCCTGCAGCTGGGCTTTTCTCATCGATCTACATGGAAAACCTGCACTCCCTAACACAGCAGCACACTGAGGGATAGTTGCACAAATGTAAATGAGAACTAAATGCATGATGCACTGAATAATATGTTAAACTTTATTCTTTGCCATTAGCTTGTGCAGTCTGTCTGTCTAGAGGAACATCAGTAGCAAATGCCTGTTAGACTGATGGATGAAGAACTGTAGTGTTTTAGTGCCTTCTTGTGCTGATGCCTAGAAGTGCAGGTAAGTGAAACGAATTTTGTTCTGCTCAGACATAATAAAGGAACAAACTGCTGCTGCATTTTTCAGGTCTTTGCTAATAATACCCAATAACCTAAAATTTCTCAGATAAGTAGGGGTTTTTCTTCTGCAGTGACAGAAAAGCATTTTAACTCAGTAAGCAGCCACTGTAATAGTTGACTCAAAGAACCCAAACAAACTAATTTTATACTAAAAATTCCTGTACTGAAAACAGGTGCTGCCTGGAAAGGTGTGATGCTACGGGAATTGCTCTTACTCCTTCAGACCCCACAAGTGTCTTGCTCAGAGTTGTACCCAAAGTGAGTCACATGGAAAAGCCTCCCTTTATTGTGAGCTGGATATTCAGGTCAGTGATGTTGATGAATAGAATCTAGGCAAACTTCATAACCACATAATCATGTGAAAGGAAAATTTGGAAGTGAGCTAGAAGAACTAAGGAAAGGGGAGCTGAACTGAATGCACATCATCATCGCATTGCTCCTGAAAAAGCAAAGGGCAGCACCATTTGCCTCAGTAGGCTCAGGATACAGCACTTCATCCTCTGCTTTGGGCATAACCATGACAACTCCCAGCCTATCTCCCTGCTTCCAGAGAAAGAACACAAACATCCAAGTCCCTCTAGCTTCACCTTCTTTTTGCCTGTCCAGATAACTGGGAAATGCAGAGAAGTTAGAGTTTTGCAGACTCATGCTTTCTTTGCAATATGAGAGCAAATCACTCCTTCCCTCAAATCCCTACCTTCTGGGCTCAGTATCCAGTCAGGTTTCACTCAAGGGTACAGTCAAAAGGCTTAAGAAACAGATGGCAAGTAACATTGCCAAATCCATTCTCTTTGTAACTTGTTTTGAAATTTTCAGGCTACACATCAATGTCAACAGTGTCACTGTTTGAGAATTGTTTATAGTCTGTAAAAGTACTTTTCTACCTTCCTTATTATGGAATTTTCCATTTTCCCCTGAAATATGTTGCAGGGATAAACAGGGTGTTAAGATAACATATCTTTCTGAGGCATAAGTCTACTACATACTGCAGAAAATATAATGAACTGAATTATAGAAAAGAAAATACATACAGAATCTGGAAACATAGATCAAATGCATGGTCTGTTAATCTCTGGAACTTGCTCAAAGAAAATCCCAGAGGAAATTCTAGATCTTAAATCATTTTGAATGCAGTGGCATTTCAAAAAGTAGCTTGGTAACATGTTGAAGATTCTGAGGCTCAATTATTTCACAGGCCTCTATTCTCAAGATGTCCCCGACAGCTGTCAGCCCTGAACACTCAGCCTGAGAGCTAAGGTACAGGCTTGATTATTTCCACTTTGCACATTGTCACCAGCAATACAGATTGTCCTTTGTGAATTATGTCCCCAGAGACATAATTCCTATGTCATGCCTGTGGCTTTGCACAGGTGCAGTTGATGAAGGCATTGGAAATCTTTCTTCTGAGCCATGAGACTTAATGAGTCCTACAGATTGACTTCACTCCATATAGCATCCCAGGATCACAAGAAACAAATTAACAAAAACAGAAACACAGGGTCAGGGGTTTTGGTTTGGGAAGGTTTCATTAATTATTTCAGTTAGCCAATAAAACATTTATCTTTTCATTAAAAACCAGTAAAAGGAATGAATTGCATTTCTGTGTGGTAAAATGAAACTATTTTTATAGAGCCACCAAAAATTACTCTAAATTAAATATCCTGACATTTTCCTGCACAGGAAATAGTAATTTGCTCACCGAAGATTGACATAAAAGACTTAATACATATTTCCAAATCTAATTACTATTAAGTTCTCTACTGGTTTAGGATGTATTTCAGAAGATGTTTATTTAAAAAACTTATATTTAAAGGCTGCACTTATTTCATTGAGATCATTCTGCTACTAGTTTTCCATCAGGCCTCCAGCAAGGTAATCAATTAAAGCCTCTTTGGAACAATAACAACAACAAAAAGTACCAATCCATTTGGGTCACTGTGTGAAATAAAAATGTCATTACTGTGGGAGTGCCTTTGTTCAAATGCAGAAATATGCCTCAGCCTGGAGCCAGTTTTCCACAGGTCAAGACATCAGCTGATGTCAGTTTGAAGTCATTTTATTTTGCAGTAAAATGGAAAGAGAAGATGCCAGTCCTCTTAACACAATGATTCTCTTCTTGCTCCTTATAAAGGCTCAGCTACTGGCAATGCATTTTACTACTAATATTCTTAGCATTTTATTCAGTTCTGTTTTCCACCATGATAAGAAGTGGTTTCAAAAACATGCCTCAATCAAGTACATTTTAACAAGTTTCAATGGAAGAGGTTTTGATTCTCAACATGTTTACACTTCTTTGAGATAACAAAGATAAATTAACAACGTATTATTTCAGATGCATCTTTTCACAAGATTATAGAAAAATTCAGAAGAAAAATAACATGTTCTCTACTATTGACCAAGATCATTGTTAGAAAACTCTGCAGTAGTTGGTGCATCCTATCTATATAAATAGATATATTTATAGAAAGGACTAGCTATTAACCAGGTATGAGCACTCTGTTAAATCTCGCATTCCAACCCAGTAGAGGGCATTGTAACTATATGCTCAAAAGCTTTTCTATTATGCAAAGCCAGAGATTTACTACATCATCATTTGAGCTGCTAATTACTTAGAAAGAAGAGGTAATATTCTACCCTCTATGAAAGAAAGAGGCAGGCTTTGGAGAAGGGCATGCATCATTCCACCTGTTTGTTGTAGTTAGAACAATAAGCATTGGCTGCAAATTAGAGCAAATTCAATCATTCTTAAGCATAAGAAAAAATCTACGTGCAAGGAAATTTCAGCATCAGAGTAGACTTCCTCAATGTGGGATATTTATCACTGGAGGTCTCTAAGAACTGGTTAGGCAGATGTCTGTAAGGAAGGGGTAAGGGATCCCCTTTGGGAACAGCATGGAATAAGCAAGACCTTTAGATCCCTTACAGCCATGATTCCTATGACTGGTTCCAGTACTAAGGGGTTTCTCAGTGATATAATAAATAGGCTATTGAAATTGGGGTACAAAAGCCCAATACAATCTCTACTCCTTGTTTTGGAAGAGGAATGCTGTCACATAATAACAGAATGAATATTACATTAGAGAGACATGCTTATATAGGTAAAGAATAGTACCCATTTCAGAAGGGGCATTTGATCTCTGGGCACACTTAGGTCAATAGGGTCACATTAAATTTATGGTTACATGTGGCAATCAAGAAATGATTGCTAAGGAAAACAGAAAAGTACACAGCTTGGAAATGTATCAAAATTGCTTTCATCAAAGGTTTTCTTGTTTAATCTTTTTTCTGTAAAATTCAAACTATACCTGAGAGTTTGGTAAAAAATTTTGAAAGGAGACAAGAAAAACAATGTCTCATTAATATTCTTTCTTTCAACCTGTACTTGTCTGTGGGATTGCCCCAACTGAGGTGAAGGACCTTGCAAATCTGAAAGAAAGAAGTTATTCTGTGCAGAATAATCTTGGAGAATCTTCTGGAAGTGTCACAATCAAACATCCAAAGCCAAAACTTAGCAAAGTGGAATGGTAATCGAGAGAGATATAAAACTGTATATGCTATACTTTAATCACTCAGTGAGTCAACACTCCTAAAGCAGAATTGGAAATAGAGGAAAAATATATTTTGCATTTACACCTGGGTAAAGTTCCACTCTTCGATTTTGTGTTCTTTTTTGCTTGTTGATATTCAGGGAGCCACTAATGCAGGCACAGTGGCAAAACAGGAGGAGACCTGAGACTCAGATTAAGAGAAACTGAACAAGTGGAGAGGAGAAAGCAAGGGGAAAACGAAGAAAACAGCAGGAGATGGAAAGACAGGAAAGTATCTGGGCTCACTTTAATTTACACCATTCTAGAAGGTGTTCAAGCCTCTGAGGGAAACAGTAAAAGGGATTCATTGTAACAGGCATAGCTTATTAATGTAGCCCTGGAAGAAAAATTGATTTTTCTTAAAGAGGAAGGAAAAAGTGGTTTACAGAAACATATCTCCATGGAATACAATTCACGCATGGAAATAATTGCTGCAGGCTATTTTATTGGAAAACTGTGCATGGAAAAAAAAAAGTTCTGTTAAAAAGATCAGCTTTGAAGGTTAGTCTGGTATAGACAACACTGTGATAGTTACCTGTGAGAGTGTTTTTCTTCATCCTGTGAAGTATATAATAATTATCAGCTATGTTTTTGAAGAAAATTTTACATCATGTGACACGCATATAAAAATATTTGTGTTTTACCTATCTGGAGCATTCTTCCACCAAGGGAAGAGAATACCAGGTTTAGAGGGATCTGGGGAAGGAGTAGTAGTAGTAGTAAGGCCTTTTCAAAATTTTTTAAAATTTATTATAATCATAGAATGTTTAGCATTGGAAGGGACCTTGAAATTCCGACCCACTTCCCATGGCCAGCAACACTTTCCACTAGTCTATGCCCAAAGCTTCCTGCAGCCTCACCAGGAATACTTCCAGAGATGGGGCATTCACAGCAGCTCTGGGAAGCCTGCTCCAGTGTCTGGGGATCCGTATTGCAGAAAGTGATGTTCATCATATGTTAATAGCTTCATTATTTGGGTGTGACCCTTCACTGTTCAGGCCATTCAAGACAGTTATGTCTCTGATTTTTAGACATACATATGTAGGAAACTAGTCTGAATTAGTTCTGGTACTCACACCAATCCAGGGAAAGAGATAGTCAGAGATGCTCATTCAGACCTGAAACTGGTGGCTAAAATACAAGCAATGCCTTTCAGGAAATGACCTAATTTCTCCAAAGACTAAAGGGAGAGCTATAAATATTTTAGATCAGATAATTAACTTTTAGGCAGTTATAGAATCACAGAATCAAAGAGTGGGCAAAGATGGAAGTGACCACTGTGGGTTATCTCATTCAACCTCCCTTCTCAAGCAGGATCCTCCTAGCACACATGGCACAGGATTGTGTCCAGATGGCTCCTGAGTATCTCCAGGGAGGAAGATTCCACAACATCTCTGAACAATCTCTTCCAGTGCTCAGTCAACCACACAGTAAAGTTCTTCCTCATGCCACCTATTGTCCTTTTGCTTGCCATCACGAAGAAGAGCCTGCAAATATCCTCTTGACACCATTCTTTCAGATTTTTATAGACATTAATGAATTCTGCTCTCACTTTTCTCTTCTCCAGGCTGAAGAGGCCCAGCTGCCTCAGCTTTTCCTTGTAAGAGACATTCTCCAGCCCCTTCATCATCTTCATCGCCCTCTGCTCAACCTGCTCCAAGGATTCTGCATCCCTCTTGTGCTGAGATGCCCCAAATTGGACACAGCTGTCCAGATGTGGCCTCATCAGGGCTGAGCAGAGGAACAGGATCACCTCCCTCAACCTGCTGGCAGTGCTCTTCCTAATGCAGCCCAGGACACCTTTGGCCTTCTTGACCACACACTGCTGGCTTGTGGACAGCTTGTTGTCCATCAGGACCTCCAGATCCTTCTCTGCAGAGCTGCTTCCCAGCAGGACAGCCTCCAACCTGTAATGGTACCTGAAGTTATTCTTCCTCAGGGGCAGGACCCTGCATTTGCCTTTGCTGAACTTGTTCTTCTCTGCCCCTCTTTCCAGCCTGTTAAGGCCCTTCTGAAGGGGCTGCACAGACCTCTGGGCTATATCAACCACTCCTTCCTGCTTTGTGTCATCAGCAAACTCTCCAAGGAGATATTTGTCCCTTTTTCCAAGTCACTGATATTCATTGAATTCAAGGTAAACAACACTGTGCCCAGAATGGAACATTCTGGGACACCACTATTGATAGACCTCCAACTAGATAACTGATTGTGACCCTGTGGGATCTGCTGTGCTTTCAGTTAATTCTTAGTCCATGCCACTGACCATTCCTCCAGGCCACACTTCCTGGAGGAAGAGTTGGCCAGTCAGGATACTGTGAGAGACAGCGCCAACAGCATTGCTGAAGTCAAGGTAGACAGTATCCACTGCTCTCCTTTCATCCACCAAGGTAGTTGTTTCATTGTAGAAGACAATCATAGTCCTTAAGCATGATTTACATTTAGTGAATCCATACTGACTGGTCCTGATCACCTCCTTCTTCTTCAAAAGGTTAGAGACGACCTACAGAATGAGGCACTCTATCACCTTCCCAGGGATTGAGGTGAGGCTGATTGACAGTAATTTTCTGGGTCCTTCTTCTTGCCCTCTTGGAGGACCAGGGTGACATTTGCTTTCTTCCATTCCTCAGGCATCTCTCCTGACTGCCACAACCTTTCAAAGATGATTGTGAGTGGCCTCCATATAGTGTCTACTAACTCTCTCCACACTTGTTTATGCATCTCATTGGGGCCCACAGACTTGTGGGTATTAGGTTTGTCGAGGTGTTCTCTAACCCAATCCTCCTGGACTAAGGGAATCTTCCTTCTATCATCCTTTTACCCTGGTTGTCTGGGTCAGAGATTCCTGAGAGCTAGTGTTATCAATGAAGAACAATTAAAAGAAAGGCATTCAATAATTCTGCCTTCCTTGCATCCACTGTGACCAGGGTCCCCCTCCATTTAATAATGGGTCCACGTAATCCTTTGCTTTCCTCTTGTTATTGATGTATTTGAAAAAGCCCTTCTTCTTGTCCCTGACATCCTTGGCCGAATTTAAATCCAGAGGGGCCTTGGCCTTTGTTGTCTCATTTCTATTTACTCTGACAGCCACTCTGTATCCCTTCCAAGTGGCCTGACCCTGCTTCAACCTCCTGGGTGTTCTTTGCTTATGCCTGGGTAATGACAGTACTTTATTCAACTCATGCTCTTTGCCCGAGTTCTCGCCTATCAGGATGCAACATTCTTGAGCCTAACGGAAGTGACTCTTGGACATCAACATACTCTCTTGGACTCTTCCTTGTTCCCATAGGATTCTTCCAAGAAAAATTAAATAATTAAATTAAATTATATCTCCAATTAAATGAAGATTAATCACTCCTTTAGGGTCACATCCTCCCTAGTCACTGAATTCAATTTGATATACTTATTATAATATATAATGCTATGTACCTATACTTAATATACATAACATACATACAACTATACTATNCTTTAAGAGAGAGCTCTAACTCTAGTCCAGTGACATTTCATCTACTTTATAAAAATCAGAGAGGTTCAGGTATTGAGGCTGAAGAAGCTACTTCATGAGTCTGTGCATGTGTGCACCAACACTTACTCAGGTTCTACGCAAAAAACAAGGTAACCTTGACTTAACTGCTTTCCTTGCAAGATACTTAGTTGAAGATGTTTTTTTCTGGATTTTCACAATGACTCTAACAGTGTGGTAATCCCAATTAATAGGAGGAAGGAATATTGGGACATCTACAGCTCACATCATGACAATGACAAAGGGATGACTGGTCTGTGGTGCTAAGGCCTAATGTGTGGGGCATTCAATAGACATGGTACTTTCAGAAGTTCAGCAAGCTTCTGCCTGATTCTGAGTTCCTGAATGTGATCACGCAACATTTTGTTGCATCTGTGAGCACACCTACTTAATGATAAAGATAATAATAATCAGCCCTACTGCCCTTTTGAAAGAGCCAAGTCCTACTTTTCAAAGCACTTAAAACATTTGATGAAGATGTAGTCAACTAATGCTTCCAAAAACTTCCTGATATTCTACAGACATTAAATGACCCCCACTCTATTCACTTCTGAACAGTGCCCAAAAGGATTACTTAATCACAAAAGGAAGAGTGGTATAGAAAAAGGAGAGAGAGAAAAAATTGAAATTAAGCTCTGTCACAATTTGAATGGAGATATGTCCCTGGATTAAAACTGGTCATTTATTAAAAACAAAACTAAAGAAAAACCTTATCAAGAAGAATAACCATTGTAGCCATACCTCTTTCTCTCAGTAGGAAAAGAATTATCACTTTGACTGAAATCTTTCCCTCTGTTTCAAGGATAACACCCAAAGGAATATTTTATTCATTTTTAGTTAATTAATCAAAGTCCACTGAGGACCAGAAACAAAAAAAAAAAAAAAAGGTCCTTTGTAATCTTTTAGGAATAATTTTTCTCATTTTTATGAAAGGAACAAAGCAGCATAAGAACAGCAGCATATAAGACTGCATTACACCATAAGGAAAGGGGTTAATAAATGAACAGAATGAGAGCTAAAGTGTTTTCAGCTGAGCCTACTTACTGATCCACTCAAAAAATTAGCTTCTAATGCTTTTTGAGTTAATTTTCACTCAGTTTTAGTTTTAGCTTTGCTCATCTTTGTAAGACACTTGAACAATTAGAGATAAATTTTATAAAAATATGCTTGCCTTCATTGGAAAAATGCTGCTGTTGTTACTTGCAAGAACCTCTACACACTTAACTCCTCTTGAAAATCCCAGTGGGTGCAAATCTGCATATTTTCATACTCAGATACTTGTGTGAACTTGCATCATAATAGAATTTTCCAGTGCTGAAGGAACTTTTTTTAAAGGGACAGACTGTGAGTATCAAGTGCTCAACTTGAATCATTGATTATTTTTATTTGCTCTCTTGTCCAGATCCTCCCATTCTTTTCTGCCTTCTGATTTAGCATTTAAAAATTGTTAACCAATTATTGTTCATTTAGAGGAAAAAATTAGTTATGATCCTCAGAAGATTTCATTCTAGAATACCAGAAGAGCTTTGGCACTACATGTACATATTTCTACAAATGAGAGTTATACACAGTAATTTGTAAGTCCCTACCATAGAGTCTCATGTGACCCAAAAGGAAATCTTTTAAATTCTTGACATTACAACTACTGATTCAGGAGCCAAATAAGCACATTGTATTTGGTGAAGTAAGCTAATTTTCATGGTCTTAATATCGAAGGAGTTCTTCTGTGTGACCCATTAAAAAAACTTTCCCAATATTTAAGAGTATCAGAGGGAGACCATGTCATGAGCACTTAGAAATTGCTAAAATCTTGATGCACCACTGTAAGGTCACCAGGGCTGGATTTCAAGATCATCTTGTGTTTATAGCTGAGGACTTGCTGAGATTATCAGAGCATTATAAGTACTCCATGGTATAGTTTTATAGCATGGTGAACATTCTGAAATAGCTTTAATTGACACATTCCTTTACTTAAACATACTCAGAAGTGATCATGTTGTAGTTTCTAAGAGATATTTTCTAACCAGAAAACTCTTTTCAGTGTTTTTAAAAGTGCCATGTACACCTGACCCTATCTGCCTCAGCTCAGGCTAAGAATCTGTAGCTTTAGCCTGAAATATTTTCTTTTTAGATGGTAATAAACTAGGAAGCCTTATGTGTCAGGGGCAATTGTTAATGACTGTGAATATGTTGTGTTACACAGCTTAGTGTTAAATTGGGCATGAATTTTGTTAAATATCTGAGTCAATATCTCAGCTTTGATTTTCTTTTCTTTTCTTTTGTTTTCTAAAATGTATATTTTACATTTGTTTTGTTTTTTTCAAGGTAAATTTCCACTTATTTCTGTGGATAAGTGCTTCATGTATCGAAATATGCAGTGATTTTCATAATTCTGGTGGCATTAACATCACTGCTTGAGGCAATAAACTTCAGAAAGCAGCTTGAAAGATGAATTTCCACTAAGCAATTATTTTTCTAGAATTTTGAAATAAACTTATTGCGAGAATTTATCTGCTTGTCTGATGATAGCAATTAAGTCAATATGACTCACATAAGAAAAAAACAGTTTACAATTCCTAAGAATAATGGCCTGAAACTCTAGAGAGAGACATTTTCCCACTTAGCATGGAATTATAATATAGGATAATAGTAGGCTTAAAATTTCTTAAAGATCTAGCCCAGAATTTTGAGGAGTAGAAATGCTGATTTTTCAGTAGGTCTTAGAAGAAAAGCAAATTACAAAGATTTGGAAGAAAAACAATGTTGATCCAATAACTGGGAAGTATAAATAGAAATTACCTGCCTAGTGATGGGCCTTGCAGTCTGATTTCATCCATGAAAATGAAACAGAACTTTTCAATTTGGACTCAGTTAATATGAAAGGTGAGCAGATCAATCAATGTGATTAATTAAAAAAATTTATAAGTTTTCATTATACCACGTAACTTCCAAGAAAAGGGGTTAGAACTAGAAATCTTATGTCTGTATCTGGCAGTGATGTGGTTGAAATTTAGATACTGTCCTCATTTTTTGACAATTGGACTGCAAAGCAATAATATTGCTACATTGGGGGAAACTTACAAAAGTTCCACCAAGTTGGTTAAAGGACTGTGAAACAAACATTTTCACCAAGGATTAAGAAAAGATAGAATAAGGAGAGGTAATATTATCACAGAGTGAAACTATCTATAGGCATTTAATAATAATGCCTTAAAAGAACTGGCAATAAATTATTGTAATAGCAGAATGAGATAGAGCAAAGCTTGGTGACTGGGTGAAGAGGGATAGGAAACTATTCACAAATGTGCAATAAAGAAGGTATCAAAAAATCTCTGAGCAGTTGTATTCTATCATTCATCACAGTAATTTATCCCTAAAAGGTATCTGTTCTGGTTGAAAACATATTTGTTACAGTATATACATGGATTTCATTTTATGAAAGGCAGCACCATACTGTGGCTTTATCAACTAAGTCAACGAGAGTTCCAAAGTGTCTCAGCTATCTCTCTGGCAATTAATTTTCAAAATTTTTGGTGGTAAAAACCTCAAATGAGATCCCTCAACTCTATTTGGAGATACTCTGATTCACCAGAAAATACTTCATTAAAGCCATTAGATTTGCCATGTGTTTCATTTTCCTCACCTGCTTCTGTAAAATAGCCTGCTTTGGTTGCAAGTGAGTGACAAATACAAATGAACTGGGTTTGTGGTTGTCATGATTTAACCCTAGATGGCAACTAAAAA
>WEIU01014343.1:63640-82556 GCA_013389925.1 Aegithalos caudatus
AAAAAAAAAGTAGTTCCTGGCAGGAAAGGGTCTAGTTGTACTTGTGATTTTTTTCATCCCATTCCAAAAGCTAGATTTGCATTATGATAGCAAGCATATAATGCAAACTGTAAGTAGGCAAAGTATAGTTATGTTACTATGAGAATTAATCTTTCAGAATGTTTTGTGGAATCAAGAGGGTTGCACTCTCTGTGTTGCTTTGCTTATGATTTAAGACATTCAGCAATCCTCTGAATGCCATTTCTTCTTAACATTTATTAAAAGGATTCACATTTCATTGAAAAAACATTTCATAAGTTTCAGGAAAAATTCCAACTTGCTCACAAGATCTAAAAGCAGGTGGAAATTCCTTTTGGTTAATACATGCCATTAAATAAACAAATTAGCTGTGTTTTCTGTGTCAACTAAATTTGCACACAGCACTCTAAAAATATACATCTGTTATCCA
The DNA here is from genome assembly GCA_013389925.1 of Aegithalos caudatus. NCBI lineage: Eukaryota > Metazoa > Chordata > Aves > Passeriformes > Aegithalidae > Aegithalos > Aegithalos caudatus. Next base: position 64,089 of record WEIU01014343.1, read on the forward strand.
AAGCCATGCTGTTAATCAAAACCTGCAAATTATTACCTTCTTATAATCAGGTAGTTTTTATCCAATTACTAGCAGAGTGTCTGATCTATACATTTGGGTTTGTTAAGTTTATAATCTAATAATAACATAGTGTTAGCTAAAAAAAATTTCTCAATTAAAACACAATTTTAGAAATCTTTTCCCTACAGTGACTGTAAACTGTTAATTTGTGCTTTAATAGGGGGAAATGAGCTCTACCGCATATTATTAGAAAAAGTTGAGCAATTTTAATCTAGATGATAGAAAAAATTCATTTATGTCTGTGTTTTCTAGGTTACATCTTAATAAGCTGTATGCAACTGTGAACTGCATTATTATGTCTCACCCATATTCACATGACCTCATTTTCATGCAAAGAAAATGTAAGTACACACTAGGGAAGGGAGCCACTGTGGAACACCTTGACAAAAACCTCTGAACACAAGCCTGTAGGCCATCCATGGAGAAGAATTTTTTTTTTCTCATGTTGACAAGTGAGAAGTCTCTAATAATACTGTGGCTAAAAGCCCCAATATGCTTGCTCCATTTTCAGTGTTAGTTGCTCTGACCAGCAGTATTTCTTTCAGTCCTTCTGTCCCCAGTATGACATCTGAATTGCAAGGACTGTGTTTAAAGTTACATAAGAGCCTGTTGGACTGGCTTCATCTTATGGGAATCACACCATGCACAAGTCCAGAATGTCTAAACTGTATTCCCCAAGTGCATACACAAAGCTGAGTACTGATAGTTCTCACTGTGACTGTTGTGTCCACCATCAAATTGAATTAGGGGCACATTTTCCTCAAAAACAAAATAAACCCAAACAAGCAAACATAAAACAAAACCCAGAAAAATGCACACAGGGAAAAAAAAATAAGCTAAAATTGATTGGAAGAAATGACTGTGAGGAGCTAGAATGTGAGACGCCTATATAGAGTTGTTTCAATAGATTTTGTCTTTCGGAGATGAGGAAGGTCACTTCTAGCTTCTAAAATAGCTTCTCAATTGCTGCTGTGAAAAATAACAGAGATTAAAATGTCAAGGAGCTCCCTGAGATGTAGGAGATCAAGGAAAATTTGCTGAACATTTCCCATGTCCTGAAGACTAAATCTTGCAAGAAGATACCACACAATAAATGGTAGGCAGCAACCTGGAGAAATGTTAAAAAAAAAACCCTAAACCCAGCAAACCAACCAATCAACCAAATGAACAACAACAAAAAAATTTTAAAAAATAATCTCCTTCCAAGAATTCCATCTCCACATTATGAGATGTGTAAAGTGAAAGCTTTGTGCAGTAATTCTAGCTTCCTCAAATATGCTGTGATTTGTCACACACCTCCTCATCAAAGGAATCCAACCAAGACTTCTATCTGGAGGTATTAGCCCAGTCCTCCTGCCTTCATTATGACCCATGTGGCAAATCTTTTTTCTGCATTTGAAAATGGAATTTAATGGTTTAAGATGTGCATACTACTCATCCTGAGCCCTTTTTGTGCTCACAGTCCTGCAGACCAAGGGGGGAAGGTGGTATGATGCTCATCTCCTAACATAGTTCTCATTAATTTCTGTCCCTAGTATGCACTTGTGAAAAAGAGAAACACATGGGTCTCCTTTCCTACTTTAATCATCCCAATCAAGTCATTCCTTTGATCAACATCACAAATCGCAGTACATTGCATATTCTAGAGCAAATAGGAGAAAGGTGTGCTGTAGATTGATATTCAAATGGCACATAAAAGACCTGGCGCACGGATCAAAGAGGAGAATGTTATGTTTGGGCTTGTCAGTTGTGTTTTACTGTATTACTTATGTCTTTGGTTAACAAGGGTTCTGAAAACAGGCTGACTCAATGAGCTTCTAGGGGAAAATGCACTTTCTGTTGGCTATTTAGAAAGCTATCATGCCAAACTTTTATTGACTCTGTTTTCTAATATTATTACAAAATAGCTGAAGAGGCATGAAAATATATATCCACACAAGGAATATCTAAAACCTTTACTGTGCTTTGGGTCACACAACATCATTTTTCAGCCCATTAGCTCCTTATATACTGCTTCCATTATCATGCTCTCTCTGGCAAGACATCAAAGTTCTGCTAGCCCCTTCACAGATGGGAAACCTGAGTATCAAAAGTTTAGGATCAGCACTGAGCTTCTTTTGCCCAATTTTGTCAACAAGATATGCTATGCCCTGCAAGCACTTCAGATCAGCTCCCATTCTGTACCCTGAACACACACATCAGCCAGTCTGTTCCTATCATTGGTTTTCAGTTAGAAATATGTCCTTTTTAATCTCTCTGAAAATCAAGAGCATGGCCTTATTAGTTCTGCTCCTTCCAAGGCACTTCAAGTCTTAATTTATGCATGTGAGTACTGAGATTTTCGAGTTGGCTTTGTTTTATTTTAAATTATTACTATTGTTGTGGCAGGAGTGACTTAAGGTTTTTGTTTTTTTGGTTTTTTTTGGTTTTTTTTTTTGTGTTTTTTTTTTTTTTTAATAAACACAGAGTCACAGAATGGGTGAGACTGAAAAGGACCATGGTGGGTCATCTGGTCCAACCTCCCTACTCAATCAGGATCCTCCTAGCACACATGGTGCAGGATTGTGTCCAGATGGCTCCTGAGTATCACTAGTGAGGAAGATTCCACAACATCTCTGGAAAATCTGTTCCAGTGCTCAGTCAACCACACAATAAAGAAGTTATTTCTCCTATTCAGGTGGAACTTCCTTGCACCTGCTTCTCTGTTTCCTCTCATCCTTTTGCTTGCCACCACCAAGAAGAGCCTGCAAATATCCTCTTGACACCATTCTTTCAGATTTTTATAGACATTGGTGAATTCTGCTCTTACTTTTCTCCAGGCTGAACAGGCCCAGCTGCCTCAGCTTTTCCTTGTAAGAGACATTCTCCAGCCCCTTCATCATCTTCATCGCCCTCTGCTCAACCTGCTCCAAGGATTCTGCATCCCTCTTGTGCTGAGATGCCCCAAATTGGACACAGCTGTCCAGATGTGGCCTCATCAGGGCTGAGCAGAGGAACAGGATCACCTCCCTCAACCTGCTGGCAATGCTCTTCCTAATGTAGCCCAGGACACCTTTGGCCTTCTTGACCACACACTGCTGGCTCATGGACAGCTTGTTGTCCATCAGGACCTCCAGGTCCTTCTCTGCAGAGCTGCTTCCCAGCAGGACAGCCTCCAGCCTGTAATGGTACCTGAAGTTATTCTTCCTCGGGGGCAGGACCCTGCATTTGCCTTTGCTGAACTTGTTCTTCTCTGCCTCTCTTTCCAGTCTGTTAAGGCCCTTCTGAAAGGCTGTGCAGCTCTCTGGGCTATCAACCACTCCTTCCTGCTTTGTGTCATCAGCAAACTCTCCAAGGAGATATCTGTCCCTTTGTTCAAGTCATTTACGAGTAAGTTAAGCAATCATTGCACAGTACTGGATCTGGGGGAACACCACTAGTGACAAACCTTCAACTAGACCCTGTGGCACTCTGAGATTTGCTGTGTTTTATTTCTCAGAAATACTGTGCTTTCTTCCTCTTCTTCATATTTTAAAATTTACCGGCACAGATTGCCTACTGATATATGTAAAATTGAAATAGCCTGTTTGCCTAAAAGTTTGCATATCTCTTGCAGGATCATGGCTTCAGTGTGTACACCATGAATCCAGAGCGGGCTGCCTGTGGCTCTGACTGGGCAGCTATACAAATGGCTGGCAAATAAGGAGCCATCAGACACTTCCCTTTCCCTGCTTTTTTAGGAGTGGTCTACATCCCAAGGCACACACATATTCAAGAGAAATGTAGGCACTTCTTCCTGTTCTGTTTCTCAGATGGAGGTTTGGGAGTGCTTACAGTGGGACAAGTAACTTATGCCAAGTCACAGTGGTTATTTGCATTGTGATCATCAGGGTGCAAGGCAGGACTGGATGGTGATTCTCAGAATTAAATACTCTCCCTTTCTTGGAGTACTCAGCAATGAATGAATAGCTAATTAGTAATTTGCCTTGGTGTTGTACGGTCAGTGTAACTACTCTTGTGTTTGTCATTTCACTCAGCTGGCAAATAATGGGCCAAAAAGCCTTGTGAGGTTTTTTGGCTGGGTTTTTTTTTTGTTTTTTCTTCCCTAATCCATTTCAAAGCCTCAAGCTCTTATACAGAGCCTTTTGGCATATCTGAATGCCTTTGTCTTGTTAGCTCTTAGAGAATGATTCCATGTGGGCATCCTTTTTACTGGGAGTCCACAGTGACTTCATATGCTGGTAACAAGATGTGTCCTTATTGAGCTTTGTATCTGTTGGTGATTGAGTAAATGCTTGAGAAGGTGAGATACCAGCATGCTCATCACCTTTTACTAAGTGTATTTCCATATTTCAACAAGGCTTTGTAAGTACTTGGTACAGAAACAGCTCTGTGTATTGGAGGTGCTTGTTCCCCAACCTCCTGGGACTGTGCCCAGTTGCAATCACAGCAGTGTTATAGCAGTTCCTTCCTGTCCCTTTGATGTAGCATTTGCTTTTTAAATCCCTGCTGCTTTCACTCATTTTTCTGAGTCTGCTTTTTGGCTTGATTTCTGAAGGTACTGGGGCTCTTTCAGGGACAAAGATTTAATAGAGAGTACATGTTTCTCCCACCTCACTGTTTTGTTAATTCATAGTGTTAAAGCTTGTGCTATTTAACAGCTCAAACAACCTCTACAAGGACTGCAGAGAACTGCAAGGACTACATCAAATACAGCATCCACTGCATAATGCTTAGGAGAAGTCAGCTCTAATAACCAAGAAACTGAATCCTGCTTATTTGTCAGTTTCCCTCCTTACTCCCTCAAAATACTTCAGGGGGTTAAAGAGTTTAAAGGGCTCTGGAGGAGGCACTTGGTGCTTGCAGGATGAAAATATTAGAAGTCGATTGCCTTGGAGCAAAAAGTGTAAGAACATCACTTTTACATAAACTGAATGGACTCTTGTATTCACTTTCATGGTCCAAGAAGTCTAAGTGCAGATGGCAAATCTGGTGACATTAACACCAGATTTAAATAGGTTATAAAACATTTTGATTTAGACTGCCCAAGGTGTTTTATATAGTTACAAAGCTTGTTTTTACAGTTTTTATCATAAAATTGGCAGAGGTGTTATGGCTCAATACATGGATATTAGAGAACAACTTGCATTTTTATTTTCCCTGTATACAGAAGGAGAATGAAGATATAAAATCCAAACTGAAAGCAGGAAGTGTTGAATCTGGTATTTTATTCCCTACAGTGTGCCCAAATCCTAGCAAAATATGTACTCCAAGTATACCTGGTATACCTGGAGTGACTTATTTTCCTTTACACAACTCTTTTAAAACATCTTCTTTTTTTTACAAACACAACGTGTGAGAGCTCAGGATTTCACAAACAATTCTACCATGAATTAACAGTGGGATTAAAATAAAGTGTAAATGTTGTTTAATGGACTCAGCACTCTTATTGTTCTTTATGTGAGAAGTGTTATCTCCTCATTCTTGGTTAAGAAAGTTAATGTTTTTAAAATGGAAACAACACATTTTCTTTCAACTCATGCTACCTTCATAGGATCAAGGTCACAGCCCTACTCCAATGACATCTAGGAGGAGGGGGATCCAAATCAATCTTAGGAACTGTCAGATCAGACAAATTTTGCCCTCAGTTAGACCCTATGGGCTTCTGTGGGAGTAAGAGGGTGGCACAAGAAGCAGAATTACTCTGTTGTCCTCTCCTTTTCATACTGTGGCAATCATCACAACATCTGAACACTTTCCCCAATTAAGACTAAATAAATAAGACTAATGTCTGTGATGGGAGATTTCCTCTCTGTTCCTCCCCCACGGAGAAGTTATGTGAATGCTGTGTAGGAGGAATGTTGTGATGATCACATAAACAAAAAAGACAAATGTATATTATAAAAATAAAGGGAAAAACAGCAGACATGATTATTTACTGCCTGAAAGAAAAGCTTACATAAATGAGCTTTATAATTGAGCCAGAAAGGCTTCTGGTTGATTGACTTACAATCCCAGACCTGGTTTTGACTCACTGTAAACTTGCAGGAATGAACACTGGGATCAAGATGGGAAGTCATTATTATACACTGAACAGAAAAATACAAATGTAAAGGACATCTTTTAATAATTGGAGTTATTAATAAAAATGTAGTGATAATGTTTATATTAGTTTATATTTAGTAAATTACAAAAGATAATCAGTGATCCATAAGACAGGGAAACTGCAGCATCAGTTCATTTTGGGAGCTACCAACATCAATGCAGATGAAAATATTGTCAGTTATATTTCAAGCTATCAACCCTAATATTTGGACTTACACAACCTTAGGTCCAAATCTTCTGCCGATATTAATTAACCCTTTGTTAATTAATTCCATGATCTCAATGTCCCCGTGAATCCATTGATTGGTATCGTGGTTGCACAGTTTGGTTTGCAGAAATATTGAGGGTTAAAGGGACAACATTGGACAATAAGGGGAAGACAATGCAGAGACCAGGACAAACTCCAGGTCAATACACATTACCAACTTACTGCTGCACTAAACATGGAAAATGATGGAATATTTAAATAGAATCTAGGCTAAAATCTAATCATACTGAAATAGCATTGTCTTAGCTAGGCAGAAAGTAGGGATGCTACAAAATTCTTAGAGAGAATTAAAACAGCCCTTTCCCTAGGTATAAACTCTGCACTCTGCCTGGTTCCTGTGACCACACTCAGCACTGAACTGCTAAGTGCTGGAAGTCCTGATTTCAGCAATAACAGCTCTTTCTCCATGAGACAAGCACTGGTGTGCACAGCTGTCAGTCCTGATGTTCTATGCTGGTTGCTTCTTGTGCTGGTTTCAGATGGGAGAGAGTTAATTTTCTTCATAGCATGATTTGGACTTTTGCTGAACACAGATTGTTAATAGTATGGAGATGTTTTAGTTATGACTGAGCAGGGCTTACACAGAGCCAAGGCCTTTTCTGCTTTTCCTACTGCCACACTGGAGAGGAAGTTGGGGGTGCCTGGGAGGTTGGAAGGAGACACAGTGGGGACAGGTGACCCCAAATGACCAAAGAGGTATTCCAGACTGTATTACATCACCCTCAGAAAATGAAGTGGAGGGAAGAAGGAGGAAGGGTGGGACCTTTGGAGTGATGGTGCTTGTCTTGCCAAGTCACTGTTACATGTGATGCAGCCCTGTTCTCCTGGAGATGTCTGAGCACCTGCCTGCCCATGGGAAGCAGGGAATTAATGCCTTGTTTTGCTCTGCTTGTGTGAGTGGCTTTGGCTTTCCCTATTAAACTATCTTTATTTCAACCAATGAGTTAGGTAGCTTTTAGCCTCCTGATTCTTTCCCTGATACTGCTGGTGGCAGACTGAGTGAGGGGTTTCCTGGGGCTTGGCTCCTGGCTGGGGTTAAACCGAGACAGCCTTTTATGCAGAAATGTTTAGCTCTCTGCCATCAGCAAACTTGGTCCTCAGCTTTTTTCCTCTCCCTTTTTCCCATCTCATCAGCAAAATTATCCCACTCCTACAATTCTATTTCTTGTGTGTTGATCAGGTTGTTATTCTCTTAAATTGGATGTTCTCAACCCCTGCCTTTTTATTTACTTAGAAATGCAAACTTCATTTCCAATTCCAACACAATAGTTCTACAGAAAAACCCAGGGGATCTCTGAGTGGGTAAGGAATAAAATACCAGATTCACTTTAGGCATATATATTTTATAAAGAAATCACATACAATAGCCTTTGGTTTCACAGTCAGGATTTCTTTGTATTCTTCTACATTTAGACTTGCTCCATCCCTAGAGTTGCTTAAGGCCAGGTTCCATGGGGCTCTAAACAAGCCAATCTAGTGGAAGTGTCATTGCCCATGGCAAGGGAGTTGGAACTGGGTGATCTTTAAGGTCTTTTCCATCTCACCATTCTATTATTTGACTCAGAAAATTGACAGCTGGGGCCAGGGCTGAAGATTTTGGTAATTAAATCACTTCCCTGCCATTTTCTTTATGCACAAAGAGACTCTACCATGATGCAGAGATTCTTACAAACTATAGTCCAGTTGTCAGCATCACCAGAAAAGTCAGACACCTTTCCTTTCATTAAGGTTTCATAATAGGATATGATCTGAAAACCTCTAAAAGATGCTGCTGAAGAAATTGCTCCCAAGCCTGGTCAGAGCTGGGGAGGTGGGGTTTATCAAAAATTAGATGAGGTCTGGGAGGCACACGTGACCAAATCCCAGGAACAAAAGCAGACTTATAAAAGCAGTTTGCTCAGTCCTGTGTAACTGAGCTACACCTTCATCTACTTGGTTGTGAAGCAGAACTGAATTTGGCAATTGACTCCCAGACTGAGATTGTATAACTGAAAGGACTTTATCCAAGATCTGAATTTATAAAGGGCTATTAAAAGAATGACCTGGATAGTTGCTTGAGTAATTTTTTTATCAAAATGTTTTCACAGAAAGCCCACAGCACCAAAGGCATTGTGTCTGTGCATGCATGTGCAATACCATTTGTATTATATTCTCCTACAGCCAGTGATTATGTATGTCTCTCAGAGTTTACTACTGCATGTAACACTGTGATAAACAGAGCAGAAATCATTTTTAAAATACACAGGCACTGCCTATACTCCTTTCTTACTCTTACTGACGCTTATTGGCGATATCAATCCTCTAGTAAAAAAAGGATTTTATAGTTCTTTGTTGTTTTTGTTTCATTCTCTTTTGTTTTGTTTTTTAAAGTTGCATACCAAAGGCCCCTTTCTTGGGTTATGTTTTATCCATTAGGGATTTATACAAAAAAAAAAATGTTTCCACATTACCAACTATGGGACCTAAATGCCCTGTGAACTTCATCTTGATCTAAATTAAAACAGCACCACACTTCAATGAATTCTACTAAATTTGGTGATGTTGTTTTCTAATTTATAGCCTTTTAATTGAGATCAAGCTATGACCATGATTTTGATAAAACAGTAAGTGATTTAGAGGAACCAATTTAAGATGCTTCTAGAAGGTCAGCATTATAGAAACTCAAGAGCAAACCATGCTTCTTCCCTGTCCTCTAAAAATGAGAGGTTTTGGGGTGTCTGAGGTTGTTGAGACAAAATAATGAATAATTTCTGAAATATGATTATTTTTAATGTTGGAAACTTTATCTACCTGATTTTTACACCACATTAGCCATAAGAAATATCTGGATCTCATAAATAACCATTGGTCAGTATAAAAAAAAAAGCCTAGAGTTTAAGGTGCTTTGATGTTATTTCATTTTATGTCCTTTGATTTGATTCATGAAGTGGTGGTTAGGAATTCTCTATAGTATTCTTTAGCTCAACTACATTTCCAGATGCTTTCCCTCCACTATAGCTGTGATAATATCTTGGGAACAGTATTTTTTGATTAGAGGGTGCCAGTTTTAAACATCCACTTTTCAGGTTTAGTTTGTGTTCAGGTTCTGGTCTGTTGCCTTCTAGGCTGTGACAAAAATTGCTCTCCAAAAAAAAATTCTCAAAAAAGACTCTTTTCTCTTGTTTCTTGAGTCTAAAGTATTTTATTAGGCAATATCAGCCATATGTAATTTTTTTCAATATTAGATTTCAGAGAGATTTACCAAACAAAGGACTGATCTTTATTGATTTTTATTCTTGCCAAGAGTGATGCTATCCACAGCATCACTGATAGTTCTACTTTCTTAGTTTTGAGACAAACTAAAGTTGAAAAGTTGTTGGTTGTCATTGTGGGGAAGAAGAAGAAACTTGGTGAGCAGATTTTGACTGAATACAAATTTCCCAGAGTTTAGCAATTATCTTTTATTGTAGAAGATATAATGAAACTTAACTTACCACACTATCATTCTGGATTGTGTTAAATTAAACAGTTTCTAAAGATTTACAGTAATATGCCTTAGATTAGATTCTACAATTTCAAAAGGGAGAAAAGGTTGTTGCTGATTTCATTTTAGGAGCTTGCAGTGATTTTTCCTGAAAAAAAAAGACTGTGAGTTCACATTTCCCTGTACAGTTTTATTGGGTCATGTTTATAAATTAGGTTCATCAACCTGCACAATATTAAACAACTCATACAATAGAAAGCTCTTTCTCTTTTTTATAGTGCTGTAGGCATACGTGTTAGGAAATAAAGATGGAGTCCTGCTTCGGAGAAATGACATGTGAATTCAAAACAAGGGTGACAGAAAAAGAAAATAAACATAGGAAAATTTTGAGGGAGGGAGGCTAAAAATGAAATAATGAGGTAATCTGGCTGTCTTGTTTTAACTTCAGAATTGCTTTATCATTTTTAAATAAATAAAGACCTGTCTAAAAGTCTTTAAATAAATAAAGACTAATCCAGGGGTCTACTTAGGGAAATGAGTTTTGACAGATACATAATAACCATATATGAGAAAAAGCATATATGAGAGTAACCTAATGAAGCCTGTTGGCCTCGAGACAGGTGCACAGCTCACTGAAACACAACGACAAATTTGGGTGACAAATTTACAAGTATTCTTATAATTTGGATGGATGTTGTAATTCTGATATGTACAAATATAAATGCTTTCAGTTCTGCAAGTAAGGCAAACATTTTTACCCTCTAAATGAACCATAAGTTTAGGACACTATTACTTTAAAAATTAAGAATTAAGTCTTCAGGATTTTGTATCATTAAAAACAATACATAGCTGAAATAAAGGACCACTTCCTTTTCTTGTTAGTGAGAATGCAATTTCCACTCTTCCAGAGTCATAAAGCCAGAGGTCCGTAAGATTGCAAGAGTAAGAACAAAAACGAAAAGCTAAACAAGTCCAAATGGAGCCATAAAAATGCCACTTTGTACAAAACACCATATTTTCAAATTAATTCTTTACAAATCACTGGATTTACACCCATCCCCTATTTTTCACCTGAAATTTTCCAAAAACGTTAGGGATGCTGTTGGTCCAAACCTGATGCAGTTTACATCAGTGATGCTGGGCAATGAAAGCTTGGTATGTCACTACTTACCAGCTTGGGATTGTCACACAAAGTGACTCTGGGAAAAGAAATGGAATGCATCCTACATACCCTACATACCCTAACACCAATATCAGCAATTGAGAGAAGAAACTAAATTGGGAAAAACAAGCTATATAAAAGCATTCAGAATTTGTGCTAATTTTGGGCTGAGTGTGGCAAAACTGCACAGGGATGTTTCAAAAAAAATATAAGTGGTGTTTAATAAGAAAGTTTGAGAAGCACCATCCTCTGATCAGCTGCATATTTCACTTGCAGGTCAACGCTACTCTATTGTTCTGTGAGGACGACGTTGAGGTAAAAAATGTCCTGATCTCTCAGCCTTTGAATAAAGCCATTTCTTTGCAGGGTAAAGAGTAAATTTATCATGCAAGAAAATCCATCAAGGAGACTGTGTCTTGATTTTCAGCAGAGTATTTCAGAAGTCAGGAAATTTCCACTAAATTTCCAGTATCCTGAAGAAGACTTAAATTGGAAGAAAAAAATTGTTATTTTAATGGAGATTTGACAAAAGTTGCTTTGTATTGATTTTACTACCAGTTATTCTCAGTCAAAGCAAAAAAGAGAAAAATGTGGGTGAGGAGGAATGAAACCAAAAAAAATACAGGTCCAAATTTTTTGGCTGATAACTGTAATGAACGCCACAGCATTTGCACACAACATTTCCCTTCTGTGAGGGAGATTAAACTTACCAAAACTATTCTTGCTCCAGTAGGTGGAAAACATATTTCTGTTCTACCTGTTCTCACCAGGTCATATCCATGTCAATCTACAAAGTCTGTTGTTGGCTAGATAACCTGTGGGTTGTATCTTAAGGTCAATGAAGTAATTTATTTTTAAGGACTGATGTAATTTTCTTTCATAACTTTTATTAGAAGGTAATTTTCAAATAGAATATGTTATGCAAATTCAAAGTTGTCTGGCTAGGGCAGTATTCATTGTTCTTGCATCATATACAAATTTTGACACAACACTGGTTTTCAAATATTCAGACAAGTGATCAGAGACAGTGAAAAGCAATTAGTTAAGAAAATTACACAAGAAGAGCTTCAAATTTTCTTGTGGCAGTCAGATTAATAAGATTTGCAGTACATTTTGAGGCCATTTGTTCTGGTTTTATAAAAAATGCTCCAATCACTTTTGTCAGTCTTTATTGACAATTTCTTAAAACACACTGCATTATTTGAAAGTATTTGTGTAAGTGTTTACAAGACAGAGGATTAAGTTCATATCACCTTTTATTATTGGCTTGAAGAAGAGGTACCCCAAAAGGATATGTTACAGAATACATGAAGCATTCTCCACAAGGACAATTTAATGATATTTACCTATTCCCTTGGCTATATCTGCTAATATTACTTACCTAAGTCACCCTGTGTGGACTCTCTGTGGCTACCATGTTATTTCAAAAACCTTTCACCTTATACAGCACAAAGAGGAAAAAGCAAGCATTAACCAGAGAACAGTGTTTACATGGTTGTTTGTGTGCAAAATAAAAACACCATTGGAAAGACCTGACATCCTCTAAAGAGGAGTGTTTGAAGTAATCTCCTGTGTTGAATCATAGAATTAAATTATTTGCCCCCACATGAAGGGCTCCAAGAGTGCAAGGTAGAGCACAGTGGCCAGGTCCCGAAGAGGGAGAGCTCTGCCTCCATCTCTTGGTGATCGAGAGGAAGGGCAGCCAGAGGAGACTTCATCTGGATACTTCATTGACCCCAGAGCCAGATGAACAGATGCTTGAAGGGAGAGGACAGCTGTGACACACAGGGATACATTCATATAAACTTGTATCCCAGGGTCTTCCCACTACTGCTGTGGGACCCACCGTAACTGCAGAGGTTGTGGTGCTGATCCAAGAAAAGAGGAAGAAGGTGTCTAGTTTGTGGAAAGGAATCTTTTCAAATTACTGTCAGATGCTGATTCCCAGCCATTAAAATCCATGTGAATTTGGCAGGATTCTTCGATAGGCACTGACAAAGAGGGAATCAAGAACAGAGAAATGCCTTTGCAATGGGATATGGCATTTACTGCTGAAGCCTAGAACACTGGCAGCAGAAGGACCAAAGATGAATCCTGGTTGCAGCACTAAGGGTGCAGCTGCAGATGATAAGCACAGGAGACTTTCCAGCTGCCTGGAACCAAGGCTACCCCATATGTCTTGAGATGGTGGGAACACACAAACCCCTGGCACCAGCCTGTGCCTGGCACCAGAGCCAGGTGGGAAAGTTGCCTCTCTGATGCCGGTTGGCTCTGGGCTCAGTGCAAAAGCTCGTGCCAAACCTAGTGAGGATGACTGACAGAGTGACACGCCATCCATAACACAGGAAGCTGCTCACCCTGCTCCTTTGAGTGTATAATAAAACTCCTGAGGCTCAGCTGCCTTACAGGGTGCTGAGGAAAGTCTCAGCCACAGATCAGACCCTCACCACCGTGCCACCAGCTGCATAGCAAATGCAGAAATATACAGGATTAAAACCACATGAATTTCAAAAGCTTCATGTTAAACAATTTTTGAAGATATATATATATGTAAAGATATACCATGACCCTTTATTGTTGCTGTGGTATATCATGTTTTTTCTCCTTGAATAAAAGTTCCTGATTCTCTCAAAAACTCCAGGTGGTCACCTATATGTGCTCCCAATCCCAAGTCTTGCCTGCTGCTACCAGCCCCAGAAGAGGAATTAAATAAATGTCAAAATTAGAAATGAAAAGAAATGGGCTCACTTAATTAAAATTCATAAAAAATTTTTAAAAATACATAAAAATTCATTTCCTCACACTGTACTGAACACATTGCCCATACTTAGAGAACAGATACCATGCAAACTCACAAATAAGATAACCAATTTTATTGCAACAGCTCTACTTTGTTCTATATCTAGTTACAATTCTTCACCAGAAATATTTGCCACTTTAGGTGGTCTTGTATTCACCCATATTCTGTGGTTTCAAATGCTCAGAGGTTTTAAGTCAAACCATACCATATTGAATTTCAGCAATATAAGCTACTACAGGCACTCTCATGCTATGAGGTGGAGGGGATTTGGGACTTCTAAACTACTATTATTTACACTCTGACCTTTAGGTTCAGCTTAACTAAGATTTTAATGGAAATATATAGTAGACCGATTAAGTAAAATCAATATATAAAACACAAGTATTTGCAATTTCATTTTACCTTCACAAAAATACATGACATTATAAACTAAGTAAAACACAATGAAAATTACTAACTTCTACTTGAGAAAGCAATGTGCTATTTTTTCAAAATTTCTTAAGTATGGAATTACCACTAAATCTCTACATAAGCCTCATTTACTGAGAACAAGTATATGCTTAAAGGTTTTCTTGACCCAAGACCAATTTTTAAAGTAATTATTTACTGATAAAAACCAAAGTTTTAGGGACATCATGTTACAATAACTCCATGACTTTTAAGGGTAGGGATGATAGTCTAGATGTCAAAATTAAAAATAAACATTAAAGACTTTTTGGATTGGCAAGCTAATTAAAAACTAGCATCAACTATCAACTTTAACCTTGATAATTTATTGTGAATTTGTCATAACCTTGGGATTATCAATCACTAGAAACAGACATGTTCCAAATATTCATGCTAAATGTAACTTCTTGAGAGATACAAGTGAGGTTAATGACTCCTAGTCTTATAATCTTACTATTGGTCCTTTCTGTTCAGCGCTACTTAAAGACCAGAAATGTTTTGCTGCAAAGATCACCTGTTTACTGGAACAAATCTCCATCTCCTGCTTCTGTGCAATGAAACACTGTAAAATCTATTTACTCTAGCTGCTAAATAAGAGGAATGAAATACATCTAGCTCTAGGAATCGTGCTAGAAATCTTCACCTAACTTGCAATAGAAAGATATATTTGGTGAAAGGGTAAAATGATCCCACTTCACTACTGAGCTGTGATCAAGAGACCACCAGGGATGCTCAAGTCCATATGAAGCCATCTCAAGCATTAGAGATATAGTTCTGTTTGGTTTAGTAGCAGTGACATTTTTCTTCTGAGTCAACAGACTTTTGGGTTTTGGTGGCTTTTGGCACATAATACCAGCCTTTAAAACACTGATTTCTCAGCCAAAGTCAACAGAAACAGCTGCAAAACAAGATGCCATTATCCCTGGGTCTTGCTCTGAGTAAGCCACAAGAGCACTGCCATCTGTAAAGAGCAGTCCTTTAATAAGGGAACTTCTGAAGCCTTTGTTTCTGCTTACAAACAAGCCAAAATTATAAATGTCGCTTGGGGAAATCTGAAAGTGGACTCTCAGAGACAGACTCTGTGTTTGCTCAATTTGCTGCTACTGAGGAAAATAAAAATCTCCCTACCACTGAGATGCTGTAGCTCTAATCACATTTACAGGCAAGCTTTCCATCCAGAGCCAACTGAAGATGATCATTTCTTCAACTCATTTGCCTTGGGACAAAGAGTTAGGTGTGGGTGTTGGTGGTTGTTAGTTTTTTATTTTTTATTTTTTATTTTCATGGTTTTATGTATAGCAGCACAGAAAGGTCTATTTAATTCTTTAAATGCATCTTAATAATGTCAAGTAGCTTTAGACAGCCTGATAATTATAAAAAACCCCCACAGCTGAAAAAGAACCACAGTATTGCACAGACATAGATAAGAAGGATTCAAGATTCACTTTTTTTTTTCCTTGAAATAGACCATAAATACACATAAATATATCTCTGTAACTGCAGGGAACTTTTCTTACCCATTTCCCAGCTGATACTACAAACATAAGTGTCTTTAAGCTGCTAGTACTGCCAGTACTGCTGCTTACAGAGAAAAAAATAAGTGTATGATCTCTGTTTCAAACACATTTTAAATATTTCATTTTTTATCACATTGAAGTCATGCTGGGGCCACAAAAGAAGATCATGACTTTATGACCAATATTAGGTCATAAGCTTGAGCTGTTTTAACATTAGCCTTTTATTTATTTCATGTTGAAAATATACAGGAAATACTATTAACTGGCTGTCTTGAAGAGTTCATGATCATGACAAGTTTTAAATGCCTGGATTTCTGTAGGTAGAATATGAAGTTGAGTGAAATTATATAGTCAACTAATAATAGTGTAGACTTAATACTGGAAAATAAGGAACCTAGCTTCACACCCATTAAATTTGATAGGAACTCTACAGACATTTAACCTTATAATATTCAAGTAAAATGATTTTATTAGATTTACTTGGACTCTTCTGTTCCAGAAGACCTTATCAAGTACATGTTACAGATTTTCACAAGTTCTCTGATAATAAATTTCTCCATCCATTTCCCTTTTTTCAAAAGACAGTGACAATTCTTCAGGAAAACAGTGCAAACAGGTTTTAATTAATTAAAAAAAAAAATAAAAAAAGTGAAATAAAAAAAAAAAAAAAAAAAAAAAAAAAAAAAAAAAAAAAAAAAAGAAAATGGTAATAAGGAAACAATTTGGATAAGAAATGCAAAGAAACATGGAACAAAACCCATAAACCAGGGAGAGAGGATAGAAAGGCCTGGAAGAAAAAGTGATTGAGAGCAATTGCAGGGCTCTAAAATAGGCACAAGGATTAGGCAGTGGCCAGAACAGAGCAGCTGAACAGCTATTGAAAGGAAGTGGGTTTATAAACAGGAGTTCAAGCAACAAGGAATGGCTTCAGTACAGGAAACTATGGTAAATAGGAATGGCTGGGCTTGTTCAGAGCTGTGGGAAACATTAAGAGAGTAATAAAAAGCTTTTATTAATTTAAACATTTTAAGCATAGCATCTACAAACTTGTAGAATTTTGTATTCTTCTGATATATGGATAAAATTATTTTCCTTCAATCCTACCCATTACTCATTCTCCCATTACTGTCTCCCTTTTAAGTTGAACATCTCTATGCAGCTATTGAATCTGTAGAAGATGCTTGCTTTGAATGGTTTCATAGTTTTTGTCAGAGTGGGGTTGTCTTCCTAATACTAAGCAGGTATGAAAGCTCACAGTCTTTACTGTGAAGTATCTAAGCTTCAACATATGAGGTTAAAGTTAAACAAGTCATGAGATTATTTTCTAAATATGGAGGTTTTTCCTAATTGCGGCCTTAGTAAAGAGCACTGGTGCTCTTTAAAGCTGTGGAAAGATACTCAAGAAATATTTTAAGCATTACAATTAACCAATAAAAACACTATTACTTCTCCAAAGATAGATTTTATCCTTTACAATACTCTTTTGAGCACTGTTTCTAGAGATAGGGAATATAAGTTAGATTTCCATAAGGACTACCTAATTGCCATGCCAATAACCTTTGGTAATCATGCAGAGTTGTGGCTTGCAGTTCAAGGACCTTTTCTCCATAAGGATCAAGATCAGAAGTCGTGGTTTCATGGGGGGGTGAGACTTTCAGGGAGATTAACACTGACTTTAGACCTCGTGAGATTCAGAATTTGAAGCTTCTATCCCAGAAGACAAAAAGTAAGCCAGACAACCATGGCTGCTACTCTCATGTTTTAAATTAGTTGTGTTTGGAATACAGATTCCCGAGAGCTGAGCTGGTTTTGATGTGCCTATGCTCTTACAGCTCTCATGCAAGCTAGCCCTTCTGGACTGCTTTCAATCCTTTTAATTTCAGCCCTGCTAATATACTTGTGATTCTGGCTTCAGTTTTTGTAGCTCTCTACTTTGGGCTCCAGATGGGATACAAAGGTGTGCTGACCGCTTTTGCAAAGAGAATTGATACACATTGATGGCAAGCCACAGAACCACCTTAATGCAGCCTTGTGCCTTTTTGTACCATCTTGCCAGACTGTTTTAGTGCAGTAGGAAATGTACTGTGTCCTCTCCTGAGATATTAACATTTCTAGATTTCTGGCATGATTTGACAGGATCCAGATGCCAAATATGTATTTTTTTTCCAGTGCTTTTACCTGTAGGTGTATCAAGCTCCAGATTTCTAAGGTGCAGAAGGCAGGCTAAACAACGTTCTCTATTGAGCCAAAATTTGGAAACTGGAGTTTGGAGATGGGACAACGTAACTGCCAAGTCCTGGTGGGATTCAGGATTCACAATCAGATTTTCAGAGCATCCTGGTCTTGATTCTCATGCGACAGATCCATGCAGATCCACTATGGTTCTTTATTCAGAAATTGTGCCTCAGGTGCCGAATACCAAAAAGTTACTTAAATCCCTGCTTCTCCCTTGGCTTCAGAGGAGAATGAAGCGCTGGATAGTGGTTTACGGACTTTGTATTTTTTTACATCTATTTGGACATACCGATGTGGGGACCAAAGCAAAAAGAAAACCGCAGCCCAGCACCTCTAGCGCTCCGCTCCTCAGCACGGAGGCGTGTGGCTCCCGCCGTCACACGCTGCCAGCCCACGCTGCCGCTCCGCCGCCCGCGGGGACCCCTCGCCCCC
>WEIU01014343.1:83829-117921 GCA_013389925.1 Aegithalos caudatus
CGCCGTGTGCTGCTCCTGCGGCTTCATCCTCTCCTCGGGATGAAGCCGCCCGCAGTTAAGAATGCCGAGGTTGCCTCGCTTGCTCGGCTGCCGACCTAACGTTCATCTCTATCTCTTCTTGTTGATTTAGAAGGAAACCTTACTAGCACTTTCTGGCTTAAAAACGGCAGGGGTGAAAAGTATGGTTTTCGGTATTCGGTTTCTTCGTTTCTGTATCTGTATTTTCACCAACGTGTGCCATAGGTTTGCAGCCAGATGCTTTTGCAAAATGGATGAAATCTGAAATGCCGTTCTAGGTAAATATAAGTAAGTTACATATTGGCTGGCTGTAGTATTACGGGTAACAGGTGAAAAATAGCTTCCTACAAATGTAACATTCATGCATTACAAATGTGGGGAGTTCTGTAAAGGAAGTTGATTCTTTTTCACATCAGTGGATGCTAGTGTCATCAACCTTACATAAATCACTGGGAAATTTACCTGCGGCACAAGACATTTAGGCAAACAGTTTAACCTTTATAAGAAACAGTGTTGCACACTGTTATCACTGTTATCAAATACATATTTTTATTCAAGCTCATAGCCAGAAAAAGCAAAGTCCTAATAAAAGATGAGTGAGCCCCACCCCAGTAAGTTTATGGCCTAAGACGCAAATGCTATGATACACACAAGTACTTGCCTCCCTGAAATAACGTGAGCATTAAAGCATTTAAATGCCTTTCTCCATCAAGGCCTTAAATCCTTTTAAGTACCCAAAATAAGAACATAATTTAATTAAAAGAATACGATCAAATAAATTGCTATAGTGAGTTGAACATCCAGTCCAATATCCTGGCTCTGACTACAGTCATAAGCAGATGCTGAAGGGAGAAAAATGTAAGAAACAGAACTGGATGGTATATATCTTTTCCTGGCATATCCTTTCAAGTTTCAGTGACACATAGAACACGGATTTCTTAAACTGGAGTTTGCTCTCAGATCATCATATTTAATAAATTTTGCATTTCCCTACTCCCTTTTTAAAAATCTGTTTATGCTTTGGTCCCGACCACGTTCTGTGGCAACGAGCACCACAATTTAATTACGATTTGTGTGAAAAAGTACTTCCTTTTGTTTCCTATGAACCTGCTGCCTGATAATTTCACTCAGTGCTCCTTAGCTGTCATCTGTGACAAGGAGCACATGCTGTGTCTATGTAAGGTGCCAGGAGTGTCCTCTCAAACCAGAGCAGGTACAGCACTGGCAGGTCAGTCCCTTCATTTTCACTACCACCAAGCTGAGAGGCCTGCCTAGGAGGGTAAAGCTGTACTCAGCCCTTGGTCTTTATCTTGAAATCTACAGATAAGAATAGTTCTTCTTCTTCTTCTTGTTATGCAACATGGACACTTATGCACAAAGAATTGCCCTGAACCCATGAACTCCTTTCAAGAAGGCTACTGAAAAGCTGTCTGTTGAAAAATACTCCCTGCACTATTGATTTGAATTGAAATCTGACTGACAGCTTGGTGAAAAATCCCCTATCCCAATGCTGTTTTCTACCTACCCTGAAAAGAAGATGAAATATTTTATTCTAAACTGTAATTCTTATTTTTTAACAACTATATTAAATAAAAAATGCAAACTATATGTCAAGGGATATATATATTATATATATATATATATATATATATATGAACTCTGTACATTTGAAGTAGCATTATTTTCTAATTGTTCTGTGTAATGTTCATTATAAGGATATGCATATTGAACAACATGCACAGTTTTGAAAGGAAAGTTTAAATGTCCCATAAAATGTAGCTGATTTGTAAGGATCTACAACATAAATTCTTCTTCAGAAGAATACTCCCGAGTTCAGTCCTGCTTGAGGAGGTATTGATCAGACCAACATTGTGGAATACTTCCCTGATCTCAGCGGTAGCCCCCCTTTGATTTTGCCATAAGAATAATAAAGGAATAAAGGACCAGAGAACTATAAAAGCATAGCCTGGGCCCAAAGGCACAGAAGTTCTCACAATTTTAATTTGTCAGTAGACACAACTTGAAGCAATACAATCCACAGCAAAACGTGATGAAGTAGAGAAGGGTAGAACCCTTGGGTTGTGAAATTCTTCACAAAAAATAAAATGCTGGAAACCTCAGATGCGTTAATCCCCATCTCCCAAAGGACTAAAAGGAGAGGCTGAGTAGTATTGTTATGGCGACAGGATAGGAGGAATGTCAGCCAGTCTCAGACTTAAGCCAGTCTCAGACGTAATTTTCCACTTACAAGTGGCAAATACGTGTGTCTGTGTGTATATGTAGCAAAACATAGATATATATATATGGTATATACATTTTTGTTCACTAAAAATACATTATCCTAAATAAATTTTACAATCCTAGTATTTTTAAATAGAACTTTCTTACTTGTATGCTTCACATGCATGCCTTTAAGTATGAACATATGGAGATTCTTATGAATATGCCAGGAGTGTACAAAGTGAAACAGTATTAGCTCTTACAGAGATGTTCATTATAGTTCCATTAGCTCCCTCCTGATCCTGTCTTCATGATGTCAGGGATTTATTTTGCACTCGTACCAAGATTTCAGCTTTTCTTAGTGAAAAATATATCCCTACCATACTAGTAGTGCTTGTTCTGTGAATACAGGATGAATTTTCCAAGAACTTAAAATTCATGTCCTAATTGGCTTGAGCTAAAATTTGCTAAAAACGAAATCCTTCACAAGATTTAGCATTTTTGTTGACACACCCTTTTTTTCTGAGTAGTTTTTATAATGAAATAATGCCATCAAACTTTTCATACCATTAATTAATTAAAAGCTTGTGCATAGGGTATAAAAACAAATGAATAGATTAAGTTGTAATTAAGTTTATCTATTCGTGGTTATAGCTAATGTAAGTAGAGTTGTGGGAATGGCTTTACTGCTGACTCCTGGGGGTCCACTGAACCCTCCAAAGAAGGCCAGCCCTTGAGCTTGGCACCTCTGCAGGTCTTGGCTAAAGAGTGTCTGAGGAAGTGAGCTGCGTGCATCTCGCCCTGATTCTCTGGAAAGTTAACCATTTCAGAGAGGTCTTTTCTGCAGAGATTTTGTGTCTCTACTTGAAGTCGGGTATTTGTTCTCAAGAGGTTTTCCTTGTCATTGCTGCTGTCTCTAGCGTGCACAGAGGAAGCAGCCAAGCAGTGTGACTGTGGCAGGGACCTTGGGGAATGCTTAAAGCACACAAACAGATGAACTCAGGGTGTGCTCTGCTCCCTCTGCCCAGCCACCACGTAACCTGTGCCTCCACCAAACCGACATAAGGGCTTGATTCCCTAGTGTCTCTCTCTGATTTGCACTGCTCCAGTGGTGCAAAATAGATGTAAATTCTATTTAAATGACTGGTGTGCTTTGAAAAAAAATTTTTGTTCTGATACATTAGTGAGTCTGGACTTAAATAAAAGTGTGTTAATCAATTTAAATGATGATTCTATCATATCATCATAAAATTTTAGAATCATAGCTTATTCTTTAAGTTCTTTGCTTATAAAATATAAATGAAATGCATCTTAACTTCCATACAATAGGAATTTTCATACATTATTTAGCTTGTAAGCAAATGGCAGCAAGTTCTTAGAAATCAGTGAATATCTAAGTAGAATGTATGTGGAAAATTACAGGTAGGGAGATAAAACAGAAAGAAAATTTAATAAAATCTTAAATCCAGCAGCCAGGCATTAAAAATATGCACACACCTTAAACACTACATCTATGCTGCATAATCTTTCTCCATACAAAACCAGTATATGTCTAGCCTTGGTTCTTCAGTGAGAAAGGGGTAAATTAGACAATGATGCATTAACACAGCTATGTAGCCTGTGCTACCAAAGCAGCTTCATTTAAAGCAGTTTGGCTGCTCTCATCTCTCCAGTGATGCCAGCTCTTTGCTTGCTGAAATATGAGAGATCACAAGCTGAACCACTGTATATAGCCCATCTCTGTACATAGAGACTAGCAGAGAAAATGTCACAGTAGCACTGCCTTTAAAGGACACAGCCACTCTGTGTCGGATCCCTGATCAACTGATTATGCCACTTTGCTAAGTTCAAGTCCAAGCAAGACTTTAGGTCTATTTTTTTTTTTCCTTTTAAGGAAGGCTGAATATGGTTTGTGTGGTTTTGCTGTATTATGTTTTTGCTGCATTATCTTTTGCTGTGCTCTGGCATGCTGTAACAATGTCTTAATTTATCAGCAACTCATGTCAGTTAAGGTAAAATAATCCTGAGAGAGTAAGCAATTAAATCCCAGGAAGCATGGATGAAGGCTGTCATGGTATCCTTAGCACAGCACTTTTATACCAGCTTCCAAGACCAGGTTGGACATGGCTTTGAGCAACCTGGCGGGGGGGTGGAACTAAATGATATTTAAGGTCCGTTCCATCCCAAACCACTCTGTGATTCTGTGATTCTCTGATCCTGTAGTTCAGACAGCTCTCAAGAGAGAGACCTCAGAAGAATGAGCACCCTTAGAGCAGCGTGTCCTAGGCACGTCGCAGCTGTGGCAAGGAGCTGCAGGAAGTTCTGACATTTCCTACAGTACCACTGCCTGATTAGTATCACCATATGTATGCTGGTCTCATAGAAGCTTAAATTAGAGGAATGTCATAGAATGTCAGGTCTGGAAGGGCCCCTACATATATTTTAGTTGCAATTCCCCTTGTCATGGACCGGGACACTTTCCACTAGACTGAGTTGCCCAAAGGCCCATCCAACATGACCTTGAACACTTCCAAGGATGGGGCATCCCCACCTTCTCAGGGAAACCTGTTCCAGTGCCTCACTAGCTTCACAGTGAAGAAATGTATAGTAAATTTTTAATACCATTGTTACTCTTTATGGTTTGCTTAGTGGGAACAACCTTCTGAAGTAAGGAATTTCTTATCCAATCTGCCTTATTTTGACAGTACTGCAGACAGTACATGCTCTCTGATATTCACATTGCACCAGACCTTTGGGTGGTGTAGATTCTGCTCTCTCAATGATTTGCATCATATGAAAATTGAGAACAGTGAATAATAACTTCCTGTACAAGAGCTTCACAAGTAGCCTTGATTTAATGAATGTAGGTGGGAAGTGTCATCCTAATTACTCACTGTCCAAAAGGTACTTTTATTTCCAAGTCTTATTATCTTCAGAAATTACAAAGTCCTAAAATATTAATCAGATGCTTCATAGCTTTCAAGATGGGTTTGGGAAGAGTGAGATATAAAAGTTTGGGTTTTTTTTATAATTCATGTAGAATGGTTTAAAAATATATCTACTGTGTTGTTGTAATGCAGTTGTCTTAAAATGTTCTGATAATCTAACTGATACGGTTTGATATATCTGATAACCTGTTAACTGGAATCTAATGTGTAGAATTTTTTCACTATTACATTTGTCCAAGTATTTTTATAAACACTTACTGATCCTCCCAATGTAAAAAAACCCAGATTATGTTAATAAACAGAATCTCAGCTGTATGGTAAGCATTGTGCTGATCTGAATAGACAAGGCTGTTTTCAAATTTTTGACTATTTGATATGTAAAATTAAGTCACAGAGCAACCACAAAAGAAATAAGTACTCGTGGTGAGAATCTTGAAAGGATAGAGGGACTAGCTATACCCAGTGAATACAGCTACTTCATAAACTATGAAGTTATGAAGGCAGCAGCTTAGAGCTGATAGCTCATGTAGGACTAGGCACTGCTCAGTGATTCAGAATACAGAAATCCAACTGTTTATTGGATTTGTCCTCAGCTCTCTCTGCAGAAGAACCATCCTATATCCAGCATCTGTCTCAAAGCTAATTGCAATGTAGGATAGATAGCTGACAAAGTTAGGACACTTGAAAAATCTAGTTAAAGCAACACTAGGAAGAAAGTTACCTTATTTTACCTCTACTATCTGTATGTTGTCTTGCATCCTGCGGTACAGACTACTCAGGAACTGAGAAATACACTCCTGAAAATTTTTTGTTTTTAACCTAAATTGCTCCTGGAGACATTTACCACCAAATACGTTCCATACTCCTTCAGCCATTGTCTTAGTTCTTCTCAACCTGCTTCAATTGATCATTAACCACCTAAGGAAATCACAACTGCTGTTTCAATAGCAGTCGGTGCTAAAATATAGAAGTAACATGGCATTCATGTGGCTGTCTAAGATTTCAGCTTTGTCTAGCCAAGGTACCACAACTCCTGTGGGTGCAGGATTGCACTGAGCACTTCTTTTAGTTGCCAAGACTCTCAGTTTTTGTTGAGTCATGGGTTTTTTCTCTGCAAACTAACAGAAGCCTGAGCTTTTGTGCCAGCACTTGATTGTCTATGTATGGAGCTCTTAGAATGGAAGCAGACCTGACTAGAAAGTTACCACATTCCAGGGATCATTCCCAATCGTACCCTAATATGAGACTGTCCTGTTGTGCAGAGCAGGTCACTCTAATTGTATGAATGAAACTAAATTGGCCATTGAGCCTCAGAGCCAGAGAACAAGCCCAGGAACTGTTTCTTTCCAGTACAGGCACATCACATCTCTTCAGGAAGGCCTCTGCCCTTGGCCTGCATTCTTTCTTCTCAGGAATATGATATTAACCAAAGGAAACTGTGTTTGCTGAGATTTACTTAACGATGGATCCAAATCATCTCAAAGTCACTGACTTGTTTTTGTGACCTTATGTGGTTCCCTTGATATTTGCCTACCACAAACAAGAACATTGCAGATTTTTATGGTTCCTTCTATTTTGTTCACAACAGAGCGGTTGTATAAATGAACATGTGCTTGAAGGATCCAGTTAGTAACACCTGCTTAATAGTTATTCCCCATGTCTAATTTCAGACCAAGATTTATCAGCTTTTAATAGATTTAATGTTTATCATGTTGACTTTTGCCATGTTTATTCTAGAATCTCAATGTTATATTTACTAACAGAAGTCAACATATTTATATTTACAATACCATCAGTTTCGCAATCTGATATAAAATGTTAATATAACCATCTCAAACCCATCTCAAATATATATGGTTTTAAAAATTACATTTAACATAACTCATATTGAATGGCTTTAACTATACTGAGTTCACTCAACTCCTTCATGTATTTACTACTATTAATATTCTATCAAACCTGTGGGACAAGGAGGTTATGATTTATGTTCCATATTAATTTTTTCATACATAACAGGAGAGATAATTGTTTGAACATATTTTTAAAGAAAGTGTAAAGTTTAGGAAAGGTGAGTGGCTCATATCTGTACATGCATGAGGTAATAGGAAAATTATATATTTTGTATGACCTTCTGCTGAGCATTTTTCTTGGTCAGGTATGTAATGCTGTGGCAAATACCAGTGTCCTGGTTTCATACAATGTGACATTTCAGGAACTTCTAAGAAAATAGAGAATCCAGGAAGATGAAAATAGTAAAAGAGGAGGTGACTACTCATCATCATATTATTATTCTGAGAATCTAGCAATTTAGCAAGCACTAAGAATAAATAAAGAACACATTATGAAAAGACTATTCCTGTCCTTTCAGATTTTTGGGATTTAGACCTAATAAGTGCTTTTTAATCATTCCATCATGCTGTCTTTTCTACAAGCTCACTTTTCAATCAACCACTAAATTACCTTTGCATGATAAGACAACAGCACTGCTTTTCACAGAACAGAAATGCAGATACATATCAATTAAGCAATTAGAGAATCACACAGTAAAATAGTGGTAGATGCAGTAATTAAACATACAGGGCAAAATTCTTATTGATTTCAAGGGTTAAAGTCTAACACTAAGAATCTTGTCTCCTACTCCAGCTTCCCTATTATGAAAGTAATGCTCATATATAAACATCAGAGAGAGCTTCAGATCCAGAAAATCTCTAGATCCAGACATTCTCCAGGACAAAATTGGGAATTTGCAGCTGAATGAGAAGTTAGTCTTTCTGATCAAGTATTCTTACTCATTTGAAGATGACCAGGGTAAAACCTCTCCAGTATGCTCCTTTGAATATGTAATCTGAATACCAATATGAAAAATATTAATTAGGGCCATGTTAGGAAAAAAAAACAAAAACTGCTCAGTGAGCAAAACACTTCAAAAACATGAAGACTTTGAATGGTTGAGCAATATGGACCTGCATTTAGAAAATGAAAAAGAGAGAATAGAAGCATATGACAAGTAGCGTGGGATACCTCCTGCATATATGTATCCCATAACTTTCAGCTCATCAGTTCTTTAAAAAGATATGGGATTTTGGGGATCCATTAAACCTCTACTTCTAGATCTGTCATCCTCATAAAATGACCTAACTCTAGTATAGTCAACACAGTCCTGTTCATAACAGAATAGCATCTGTCCTAGCTTCAGCAAGTTATGCATTAAAAAAAATCTATGCACATTTCTTTTAGCTTGATCGTTTTCGTGTAGTAATACACTTATAATACAATAAAATATTTTTACAGGTTACAAAAGGGAGTGGACTAAATAGTCAATGCATACCTAATTCTAATAATGAAGGCAACATATGATTTCTGACGTCAAATTACTCTGAATTTTAACAAATCTTCAATCTTGGGTGCAATCAAAACTAGGGGAGATACTTTACTCAGTCCATATCAGCATATACTTTATATATGCTTATATATATTTCTTTGTAATTTAGCCTCAGATATTTTGAATTAATTGCCTTCTGGTTATCACTGTGAGAGGACATACCCATGGGCTGTGGCATGAGTTACCACCAATCAGCTTCTCCAGTAAATTTCCCATGAAGTATGCTGATGGCCCAAGTAAATGCAATCTAGTTTATTTTGTAAAGAAAGAAGTAAGTTACTGTATGTCCCTTGAAAGATGGGGGAGAGGTCTCCTTGAATTCAAGAAAATATGGTCTAAAAGAGCTTTAATATAAGAATATAAATTTGTGGGAAAGCATAATTTATTGCAGATCCAGCTACAGATGGGAATCAGTTCATAGGGGTTTTAAGAGTCCAAATAATTTAATTGCTATTAAAGTTCAAGACATTTTCCATTAAATTGAATGGACTTCTATGGCAGAAACTATTCTTACATGCAATGCTAGTCATTGTTCACATTTCAAACATAGGAATGTAAGGCTCTGTTTAGGCTCTGTTAAGTAGAAATTGTTCTGATGGACAGTGAGATCATTCACAACAGGAGCACTGAATGCCAGAGACACCTTCATTTTGACTGCTTAATGACTGCTTGGTGAGGTACTATCTGGAATACTGAAGACAGTATTTTATGTTTTAAAACTAAATTGAGTACTATTCGTGCAGGAGACTGACTTCTTGTTGTTGTTGTTGTTGTTGGTTTGTTTCTACATTAAACCCTGAGCTATTTAGATGAGATACTGTTTTAAATTGTTCTACAGTCCTGTCCCGTGAGGTGGTGAGTGTATCCAGCAGAGTGCCAAGGAAATCAGCTGCTATTGAACCAGGCAGGCAGTGTGTGCTCAGCAGAGCTCTGGGTTAGGCTGCTGTTCAGTAACATGGCTGATTCCAGCAGGAGCCGCAGTGGCAACTTTAGGAACGTTGGAAAATAGGAATGGGTGCTGAGGGAAAAACCCTGGCTAATTTAATCCCAAACTCTGTCTGTTTCCATCAACCAGTTCTTACTTTTTCTTTCTTTCTCTTGTTCAAGTTGATATTAAGAGCAGGAAGCCTTTTTTGTTTTGTTTTGTTGTTCGTTTGGGTTTGTGGGGTTTTTGGTGGGGGAGAGGGGAAGAGTTTTTTTGCGTTTTCTTATTTCATTTGGTTTGGTGGTTTTTTGTTTGTTTGTTTTGTTTTTAACATCTATTCTTACCCAGAGGCTGTTCCAGATCTCCTGTTGAAAACCTTTTTCTCATTTCCAGCCACATTCACTCAAAGACTGCTTATTCTCCATTTGCTCTTGTGCAATGATCCGTATTAAATTGTTCTTCCTCCCTTCCATTTTTTCACCTGACACATTCATATCCCTCCCCTTTAAACATTTGTCCCAGAAACTCTCTTACGATCTTTAGAACATGTAAAAATGAAGAGAGCATTCAGAATGCGGAATCCATATCTTGTGAAACAAGGGCGCTCAAATGTGCTGGCAACAGCTCTCCTCCCAGTCACAAAACCCCTCCTCCAGCCTTTTACCTTCATAATTCCTGGAGTAGGAAGACAATAAAGTCTGTGCAAGTGGTCCATGAACATTCTCTCCTGTTTATATAAGGGGGATCCCTTGATAAGGAGTATGCAAGGTGCAGCTTACACCTGAAGAAATCTTTGAAGTATGCTGCTTGAGTTTTAATGCTGTGTGACCCAGTAGGATCCTTGCTGTGAACTGTGGCAGCAAAATACATAAGGTCATGAGTATAAGTAAATATTCACCTACATACCTACATAAACTTTGGGGCAATTTATAGGGTCTTCTTTTTCTTTTTTTTTTCTTTTTTCNTTCTCAGACAAAACGTCTCTTTCAGGAAACTCTTCTGTATGTTACTTAGAAGTGCTTCTCAATCTTGGTACTCTGTGGACCTAGATAAAGATGTAAAATTTTAGTGTAGACATGTACTAGTCTAGAAGAGAAGGGTTCCAGCAATAGCAACTCTGTTGCAAATGCATTGGTTCACCTACATGAGATTGCACAGGACAAACAAAAATGTCATCATTTTGTTGTGCATGACTCACCTTCTAAAGAAAAGTCAGATCACAAGAGAAAATTAAACGTTTGTTAAGGAAATGAAAATACGGGCCACTAAGATGAATTGGTGATTGTTGGGGATTGTTCTCAGACTTCTGTTATGTTGACCCACTTGCAGACTTGAATGGAAACTGATCATTTTTCTTTATGAGGGTTTCAGAGTCACGTCTAAAAAGTTGTTTTTAGAGCCAAGGAGAGGTTTGAAGTGACGATAACCACGCCGTATCCTTTATTCCACTTGTTAACATCCTACCTGTTACTATGCACTGTGAAAAATAGCACTATCTCAGGACAGGCACTTCACTAGAAAAGAAAAATTGGCTGCACCCAAGCCCTTGGTGGCTGAATAAGGATCAAACATTTAATGTGATCAGCAGGCAGCTCTGCCACCCACGCTCTCCCGCAATTATAACGTTCAGTTTACTTTTTTATTTAAAAATAATTGTATTGTTCAAACAAAAATAAAACCATTCAGAAAATTTCTAAATTTGGCTTTCAGACTCAGATTTTGAATGCTTGGTCACTGCTTCTGAGTGATGTATAATGGAAATGGAAAGGTCAGTGCTATTAGCACATTGAAAACATTTCCATCCCTATCTCCTTCCTAAGATGTTGCATGGATGAAATGCCAGCAGGCAATGTGTGTCACGTGTATTATCTACGTGTGTCAGAAAGCTGTTTCCTGACCAGAAGGACCAGCCAGTCCTAGGTTGTAGGTATGCACACACTTTTTAATAAAGGCAATATGGAGTTCAGAGGCTCCCGTGTAGGGACAACACTGAGATAGCCTGGCTGCCCAAGATTAGCATTTATCTTTTGAGTGTCCAGTGGATGGTTCTCCATCAGGCAATGCACATCCTACCTGAGTGCCTGAGCCTCCATGGCCCTGCTGCTGTTGTGAATCCACACACAGGCACAACTAAACTCATCATCTTGTTCCCCAGAAATTGAAGGGTTCCTCAGCACATGCTTATTCTTGCTAGGACTCTAATCTACAACTCCCCAAAAAGAAAATTGCAGGTGTGTATTTAAACAGAATGCTGTTGGCAAGGATATCTAACCTGTGTCAGTCTTTCTCCAGAAGTCATGGGTCATAGCACAATTATAGCAATAAGGCTGAAAGTTAAAGTGAAGCCACAGAGAAAAAAAACTTCCATGAGTTTTGAGACATTTAGATTGTCTTTGAGAAACATTTAAAAATATTCTCCATGAAAGTATCACAGTACTAGCCTACGGATCTGCCCCAGTGAGGAAACATGTTAGTCCAAATCAGTAATTGTATGGCAAAACTCCTTCCTGCATTTCTCCACAATGAAACAATAAACATGAACACAGGCATTCACCCTAGCAGAAAAATCTGCAAATTCTTACTTTTTCACCAGACATGCAGGTGGTTCAATTTAATCTCACTAGTTCTTTCTATAAAGCTAAAAAAAATCCCTGAAGGAAGAAATGCTCGAGTCAGCTCCACAGAGAACAGAAGTTTATCCTATTCACTAACTGGGATGAATCTTCTATTAAGATGCTAAGTGTTGTTTCATTGCTTCCCATACAGCCTTTCCATAAGATCTAAAGAACTTTTTATGCCACATTTATATTCATTGTGAGATTTTTGCCCCTGGCTCTCCAGCTGTTTCCCTGCTTACATCCTGAGGCAAGAACTGCTGAACTTGGGGAGCAGAAATACTGAATTATTGACAGGGACAGACAATTTTAGAGTGCGTACGCCTCAGAATTTGCTATCCAGATGTTCCAGCTGAAGGGACAAATCTCAAGAGCAGAAGTAATAACCAGTAAAGATTGAGAGGACACAAAGAATTTGAAAAGGACCTTTAAAGTCTGAAGGGGCAAGAAACAGGCATAATAGACAGTGAAACTGAAATCTCAGTAGATAGCAGTGAAGCATACTGAGTGTAACATGGATCTGGATGATAGTGAACAAAAAAAGAAAATTTGTAAAGAACAGGTGAATTAAAAGGCTACAATGATAAAGTCTGGAATTATGGAATAGCGGAGATGTACACTGAAAAATAAATGTATTAGAGTCACTTTTTAAAATATAAGCTGATTTCCAATAGCTTTTGATTATTAGAGGATGTTTGTATCATTTGAGGAATTCAGTCTTATAAAGAGAAGTTTGTTCAGCCTGATTTTTAAGAAAGATACTACAGAAATCCTGCCTTTAAAAAAGTGTTAAAAATTAAAATAATTCCTTTTTGTGCAATAAATAATGGCATATGGGCAACAACAACAAAAAATCCACAGTAAACCCAGGTCATTTTCTTTTCCTATATGCAACTAGAATTTGCTCCTGAAACACTCAAAACTATGTGCCCTTCAACTAAATTTCCTTGATCTAGAGACAACAGGAGATAAGAGCCAGCAAGCCAGTAGGATGCTTCTATTCCTGCTCCTCCTTTCTAATCCTACACCATGGTCACAATAAGTAAAACCCCTCTGGCTAAGCAAGAGCAGAGAATCTTGAAAAGAATCTTGATCAGCGTTCCCAACACTGTGTAGTTCATTGGATCTGGAGATCTGCAGGAGAAGAGGAAAGAAGGCAGACAACTTTTGATGGCAATGAAAAGTCATACTATTTGCTGCATGTGGCAAATCTACTGGAGGCCTTTCTTACCTGCAACACACTTTCTAATACAAGATTGTGGTCCTAATGAAGAAGGTACTGTTGAGTCAACTGCAAATCTCCAGAAGATTTTATTGCTGTTACAGATAGTTTGAAATTTCCTTGTGTCCTGATCAGTACCCTTAGCACTTAAAAACTAATTTTAATTGGTTTTGTCTTTCTTTAAAAAGAGGCAATTTTCTACTATTCAAAATTTCCCTAAAATTATTTCCAGCAATTCTGTTTATGGAAGAATAATACTATATTATATAATATAAATATTAAATGTACTCTAAATATTAGAGTAATATACTTATTGGCACCACTGGTGTACTCTGGTAAACAGGAAGTGGCCATTTCATTAATGCCATAAATATACATTCAGGAATCAAATCTAAGAACTCCATAATTCAGAGGATACAGGCATTTCTAATAGCCATCTTCTTGAGGAAAGCACTGGGCTTAGACGAGAGTTAAAAATTGCGATTAAATATTTCTCTTAATTTAAATATTTTCTATAGCTCCTTCCATGCAGCCTTCCAGGGTGAGGTATTTGTGTACAGGTGGAACTGGCCTAGCATAGAGATGGACAAGGAGGAATTTATCTTCTTTACTGGGATGGCAATAGCTGCTGTATGCACACCTACCCCAAACTGCTATGTATTCCAGGCATCCAAACTAGGACTTAGTTGGCTCTAAGTCCTCTGAGAGGACTCTGAGTTTTTAAGAACACATCCCATTTCCCTCTCACCCTCAGTTACCCAAATTTCCCCAGTCAAGTGCATTGAGTGCCTATTACTCATGCTTGAAACTACATCCTCCTAACTAGGTCACAACCAGCTCTCAGCAGAACGTGGTGTCTGCCAGAGATCTCAGAGGAGCTTGGTCCAGAAGACACGCTGAGAGTGTGCTTCTCGTTTTCTAAAAGAGCTGAACTCATCACAAAACACTAGACACAAATGAACTGTCATTGCAAAACACAGCCAGGGAATGAGGCTGGTCAGATGTAAGGGGTTATTTCATGCCTCCTGCCCTCACCAAAACTCTTGCCATTTTCTCAATTTTTCCTTTTATAAAATAGAGGTGGAGGGTCAGGTTCAGCCAGGATGTGATACACTGGTGTTCATCCTATGTGAAGCTGAGGGAATTCAGACTTTCCCTTCCCCACCACAAAATGTCTGCTCTAACCACCAGTTTTGAAAATAGTCAAAGGCAGAAACAGTCTTCACTGTTACAATTGACACTATGCTTTTTTTCAAAAAAACCTACCAAAAAGCCCATCAAAAAATGAAAGATAAATTAGCCAGGGACACAGCAGAGCATCCACCATTACAATGTTCACTGATGAGTAAGAACACCTCGATTTCTGCCTTTTCCTAAGCACTAAAGAGTGTAGGAGCCACATTATTTAATCTTTGCTATATTGAATAAAAGCAAGAAAGCACATCTACCATCTCATTTTGCAAAGCATGTTCTAGTTCATAATGTGTTTGTTTTGTTTTGTTTTGTTTTAATGAATGACTCAGGGTCTGAAATCTAGGTGAGAGCCATGACTGTAAATCTCAGTGGTTCTGCAGTCCAGGCTGGAGTTCTCCATCCTGGGAAGGGACAAGGGCAAAGCATTCCCTTGTTCACCAGTTCTTCGCTCCAAGTTGTGCAGCATTTTATGCCAGTCTGAGCCAGAACTGCTGCCCTTCTCTCTCTGCAACGTAGAAGTGACTGCAGTGAATCAATTCAGGGAGTTAATCCTCCTGACAGCTAATCATTGCTTCTACAGTTAGTTTTCTGCCACAAAACCTACTTGATTCGTGTTACCACATAGTAGAAACACATCAACCAGAAAACAGGAGATGAAGGACTGATGGCTTGAACTTAATTTGACCAAAGTTGCCAAGGAATCTCATGCTTGGGATGCTGTTTTTTGGAATTCATTCTGAGGTGTCTCATGTTGTCAAGGTATTGCAGATGCCCAGGCACTTTACACAAGGCTGTTCTCTTCTACAAGAGGGAAAAAATATAAATCCAACAAAAAACCTACAAAAATACATGCATACACACACCACCTAACCTCACAAAAACCACTCAATAGCCTCTCTGTACCCAGAGCTGTCTGGTCTCAGTTGAAACAGCTTTGGGGAATCCAGAACTCCACACAGTGCACACTAGAAACCATCACACTGGCTTTCCTATCTCCTCAGTTTGGTAAAAGTGCACATGTAAACTGATTTGGTTTTTTTCTGGTATTCTATTTAATGGGCTCCAGTTATAACTTTCATGGTTATGCTTGTATTTGATATTTTTATCTTACAAAAATATGATCATATGCAATAAGACTAACTTACAATAAATACCTGAATCAAAAGCTAAAAAAAGTGGTCAGCTAACCAAATGTTGTTCAAATAAATCGAAAAATGTAATTAGGGTGCACATTGAAACCAGCCCAGTTTAGGTGCCTACATGGAACAAAGAATAAAAATACAGTAAATGTTGCTTAGAATGGAAAGACTGACAAGTTCTCTTCAAAGAACTGGACATCCTAAAAGGTGTTTATCCTTGCCTAGAAGTTTGGCAGCCCTGTGGTTATCCTAAACCTGTTATCCCATAGCTTATTTCTCATTTCTGTTTGCTAGCTATACTATAATCAAGTCTCCTTAAGCTTCACCTGGATGGAAATTTTCACCAAACCTGGATGCTGGGTGAACTGAAGGCAGACCTTTTCTAAGCATTTCATCTAACACAGCTTTTGATCAGGACAAAGATGAACTCTTCGGAGAGTTGTGTCAGACAATTTTGAAACTGTTGCTTTCGGTAAAAAATATACTTTAAAAAAATCTTTCAAATTCCATGAGAACATCAAACAAAACTGTAAGGAAGTCACTTCCTGGGGTCAGGATCCATGCTGATGGAAGCAGAGTGTGGATGGATTTAGAAAACTCCACTTAAGATTTCTGAATTATGTCAGCCTTTGGTTCCAGAGATCTGTGGAAGAGAAAAGAGAATGTTCCCCTAGTCCATGAAATTATCAGTATGACAGGTGTCATATGTGGGAGATAAAACTTGTTGTTTAAAAGTGATTGTAGGACTGAAACAAATAATGTTCATCAGTTTTGGTAATTCCAGACCTTAAGGGCTTCCTTAATACAGACCGGTACCTCCCACACAGCAGCTTAGAGAAATGCTAATAGTAAACTTTTACAAGTTAAAGTTATTCCTCTTACCAGTTACATTTCTTTTGTGTCTGTCATTATCATCTTGTTCCAGTACCTCAGAATTTTAAAGATCTTCCTCTCAAGTCAAAGCTCAACTTTTTGACTATCTATTCAAAAAGAAAAAATCCTTTCCCCTCATCATCAGTCACTGATTCTTCCACCTGGTTTTAGAAAGCAAGGTTCCTGATGAGCAGAAAAGGTACTGACACCTACCCCTCTTGCTTCCCCTGTTAGCTTTGTATCTGCTACATCCCCTTTGATGCAACCTGCACACAAGAGAGAAGTCTGGAGCCACTTACTTCAAACCTGGAAAGATTTTTAAATCTTTACATTTTAAATCTTTAAATATGTTACATTAAAGTTTTATGAGAATACCTGAAACAGATGATTTCAAAGCCTCTAGTGTCCAACTCCTATTGAAAGAAGTAGCTTACTAAAAGACATTAAGCAAAATTTAGTTAGGTTTCTTAAATTCTAGGATAGTCCTCAGCTACTGGATCATCCCTCCTTTCCAGTTTGTTGACTATCTCTGATCAATGTGCTACAGGCACAAGTGGAACTTCCTTTGTTAGCTGCCTGTTAAAGTTGTGAATGGCCAGCTGTTCTAGAAAGTTTAATGCTTATGTTCTTTAGTGGAATCTGAAGACTTGTTTTAAAATGCCTCTGGCTTATCTAATGAGACACTGCCAGATGTGAGGGGTTGCAAAAACTGAGAAAGTGTTCACATCCCCATAACCAGATTTTCTGTTTAGTTAATATAAACATTAACTCTATGCTGTTAGATTTTTTTTCCATGAACTAACTGACAAATTTTAGGATATGAGAGAGCAGTGAAGATGAACACTGAAAGATAAATCAAATAAAGAACTGTGTGGTCTGTTAGGGGAATGCAACAGCAGAGAGCACTACTAAAACCAAAGTGCAATAAATGGGAAGGTATTTTTATGCTAAATTGAACTTTAGTTATAAGGATTGCACCAGGAGCTCAGAACTTACTTCTTTAGTTAAAAAGCATGCAAGCATTTTTGTATGAATCTAAGAAGCAGACTGACCAATTTTTAAAGGTTCTCATGAAAGTGACACAAATGGACAGAAATGGGAATAAATGAATAAATGGGGAAGAAATATTTCTATCCATCACTACAATAACTTAGATGGAAAAGGACACATCATTAAAAGTGAAAGAGTGATAAAAGCTTATCACTAGACCACTAAGTTTGACTTGCACTTTGTTGTAAAAGCTAGGGATCATCAGTCTGAGTGTTCTGAAAGCTTTTCCATTCATCAAGACTCAAAAAAAGCAGTTCCTACATTTTGTTATGAGTCAAGCAAGCAAAATGTTTTTAATGGGCTTTCAGGCTTGATTTTTGGAATTATAGTGTCACTTATGGTAAAACTAGAAGAAATAATAGCATCTGTCTTGAATATAGCCATCTCATCCCCATTACACCATAGCAATGCCATTAGAAGCAAACTGGTTTTCCTGTCTTCTCTGCCTATTAAATTATCTTCCAAAGTGATAGCATTCTTACCAGGAAATTTTTCCAAGCATGTCTAAAGAATGATTAACTGTTTATATATTACTTCAATTTCTCCATCTATTGAAGTTTCTGATTTCCTTTCATTTGTGTCTTGAACATCACATCTAAAAAGTAATTTGTTGCCCCCATTTGATAAAAAATACCCTCTGTAACTGAAGGGAACCGGTGTTCAGCTTGCATCTAGGTTAGTATAAGGTAGCTAGGAGATTATGGATGGACTACTCCAAATTTAAAGAAATTAATTTTTTCAAGAAACTGTGGTATGTGAAGTATGTTGCTGGACTTGGGGTTGGGGTTTTGGTGTTAGGGTTTATTTTAAACATCATCCTTCAACCTTTTCCAAAGGAAGCATGCTGAAGTAACCCATGTTAACTGCAAGTATGCCCACAGGGTAACTCATGTCAGCTGTCACTGAAGAAAATGTTCAACTGTGCAATGGTGTAGACCATTCAGCAAGACTCTGGAAGACTCTGAATCTCTTTCATATCATTATGGGGACCAATTATGACACGGTGCTGAAGAACAAAGTATTGTTCTCTTGAATTGAGTATTCTCTGCAGCTCATCCTTCATAAACTCACCGGAACTAATGGACTTTGATAGCTAAAATACCAGAAAGGCATAGCTTCAGCAGGACACCAGACTGAGATTATTCCTGAAATCTGAGATCAGTCTGTTGTAACTACATGGCTGCTGAACCTCACTGACTCAAATCAGTTTCCTGACATGTTAAAGCATAAACCATCTTTCTTTTTGCCAAGGGGCTGTGAGCTGCTCACTAGAGCCTCACAGTAGATATCTCTGTGACTGAAGCATAAGCACTCACCGAATAACAAGGGAGGACAGAGAACAGAGAAAAGGGCCTGAAAAAGCTGAGGCAGCTGGCAGAACTGCTTTTGTAAAGGAAAACAAGGGGAGCACCTGCAAACCCCTGCATCATGGCATGTCATTCTCTTGAGCAAGAGTGGGGGACTAAACTGTCCTCTGCACTTGCCCAGGAGTAATCCTGACTCATTTAGGATACACCCAGTATCCAAGCTATTATTTGGTTTTTGGTACTCTGCTTCTGCTTGTTCTATAGCAATTTGATATCATTATCAACCTTCTTGATGGTCAAGAAAA
This sequence comes from Aegithalos caudatus, assembly GCA_013389925.1. Taxonomy (NCBI): domain Eukaryota; kingdom Metazoa; phylum Chordata; class Aves; order Passeriformes; family Aegithalidae; genus Aegithalos; species Aegithalos caudatus. Next base: position 103,028 of record WEIU01014343.1, read on the forward strand.
TAAGTAAAAAATCTGAGTCCTATACCATTTCCTTATTCTTTGTAGGAGTAAAAAATGCAAGTAAAATATCCATTTTGTTTTAAGAACCTTGTCCCTCATTCCCCTGACCATAAAAAGAGAAGAAAAGAGGGAAAAAACACCAAAATTTTAATTGTATGCAGTATGAAATATATTCAATTCTATCTGTAGACCTTTGAGGCATTCAAGCAAACCTTGTGTTCTGAATACTTACTCGGTGATTTGCTGTATAACTCTGCAAAATATCCTACCAGAACCTTATGGTCTTCCTTTTATGTTTAGAAGGAGAGTTACAGGAAACCAAAACTCCACTTCCTTCTAGGCTTATTTGGGAACCTGATGAGTATCTCATGTGTTTGGAATCTGATGGAAATGCTATGCAAATGCCTAAAGCTGTTTTACCAAAATGTGTCTTTGCAATGGCTAAGATGGAGTTAAACCAGAAATACATCTGGGCAGGTTTACTGGGTCGGTGGTTGAAATGCTTATTCTTTGATCTACACTACAGCTGCTCTTTAAATTATGCTTTCTCTCCAACAGCTCATGTAAAGCTTTTGCTCACTGTTCACCTTCTCATTTTAAAATACCAGTTTATATCGCTTTTCCAGTTTATAAGTAAAGGGATGGTAAATGTTGCCTAATAATTTCTAGATGTATTTATGATTCAGCAACACTAAAAAACAGCTATGCAAATAACAGACACCTGCCTTGTGAAAGAAATACCAGGGTAATTTCATAATCTTTGAAACAGAACTCTTCAGATACCAGTCACTTTGAATCCCTGGTCCATTTAGTTGTCCAGAGAAGAAACCTATCACCCAGTTCAAGTGCCAAGGTGCAATCAGGACAAAATATCTTGTCATAACACGCAGTAAATGTGATTGTAGTCACTCTATTGCTTTATGCATGAAGAGGAGTAGTTTTTGTTATCACATATACAATCACATGATTTCTTTTCGCATAGGTTTACTGTAAATACCAGATATTATAATTATTATAATATATAATTATAATGTTATATTTCTTCACGTACTTCTTGACTATTTGACACCAGCTGACTCTGTGAAGCTCTAGCTTTTCCTTTCCATTATGCCCAAAGTGTCCCATTCCTTCAGTTCAATCATCTACTTGTCTACTGGTGCAGTTCAAAAGGAATTGAGCTAACTAGCAGAGGTAGCCTGGATGACTTTAACAGAAGAGACTAAATTGCCAAAAAATTCTAAATATTGCGGTTTTTTTTCTTTTTGTGACATCCTCAGAACAACCAATTTACTTCTAACTGCCATTATTTGCCTTTGTACATACTATTGCCATTCAAGTATAATTGTTTTATTAAGTGGGAAAGCTTTGGTAACCTAAAAAACCTTTCATCAGTATTCATTCTAAGCTAAATACTAAGCTTGCTATGGGGGAACACTTTTTTCCTGTAAAATAACCAGGTATACCCAACTGAATCAGTAGCAATCAGTTGATTAGAGACAAAATTAAGGTATTCATTTACATCACAGAAAGCAAGCAAATATGGTTTGGGTACAAGAAGAATTCTCAGTGTATTCATTAAGTATTGGTTTGGCTTTCTTTCTTAACTAAGAGTTTATGAATTCAATAGCTTGAGCTGTGCTTTCTCCTCTGAATTGTTAGCTCATTTTTAGCTATGCTGCAGCCATTTTCACTGTTCACGTGGAAGCACTCAGGGTGTTTTCAGCACAGGTGCTTGAAAACACAATAAATTGGATTCCAGAGGAGAATGTAACTTTTAAATCTAGAAAATTAGTGGTTTATGGGCAAGTAGGAAATTGATATTATCATAAACATTTTGTATTCTACTTTTCACTTGCTGGTATCTCTAGGATTGTGTTGACACAGAGTCCTGAACAATTCCAGCCTAGAGCCAGAAAGATCTGGCCTGTCCCAAGAGCATATTAATATTTTCAAAACTGTTTCTGCCCTGAATAGAGAAAAAAAGTCTTAAATGTAACCACCCTTCATATATGGAAAATGTGGGTATTTGGTTGGACTTACTAAAACAAGGTTTTGTTATTCCTTTATTTCAATTCACAATATAAATTGTTTAACTTTGAACCAAAGATTTCTTTAAATTAAAAATCGTTTTTCTTTGATACAGAACAAAACTAAATAAACCCTTTCAGTGAGATGTTTTGGCAACTTCCAAACTTGCTATAAAAGATTTTTTAAGACAACATCTGTAAAAAACAATTGTTTCAACAGTCAGGTTTGATTTTGACAATTGTAGTTTTTTCTAATAAATATTTAATTGAAAAATTCCTGACCATACCTCTACTAGACTGATGTGGGAGTTGGCTAGAAGTTGGCACTGTGCAAAATAAATATTTGTGTAATCCAAAGAAGAAAATAAAGCTGGGGAGTGAGGGCATAAAAATTAAGGTGATGTTTTCTCAGTCAACTTCTTCCCTAGAAAAACCTCATAGGGAGCAGGAAGCATTGCTGATTTTGTTTGCTGTGACTGCAAGGGGAAGTAGCATGGTAAAACTGGGATTGCTTAATGCCCTGGCTATTTCCCTGCCCTGGAAAGCATCTGCACACTTCTTGCAGGATGTAGTATATCAACATGCACAGTGCCAGTAATTAAAAGTTGAAATTTCACAGGAGGCTAGTCATCAGTATCTCTTTTTGATGAAAAAAAGATTAAAATCTAGACTTTCCTTTACTCCATGGAATAGCCTTTGTGACAGTGATGCTCAACAAAAAAATTATGTTCTGCTGATTGCAGGGCTACAGAAAACTCTGTACATGGACAGAGTTGCAGAGCTTCCTGTTTCTCTTAAAATAGCTTAATAGAATAATTACCTTGCCAATTACAAATTAGCCCTGCTTATGAAGCATCCTCCCATTTTTAGGCTGAATTTTCAAGAAAAAAAAATGGGGCTGTTCTTTGCTGCCATTGCACCTCCCACCAGATTTATTAGTGCTGCCTGAGCAGAGGCAGTGGCAAGGTGCCCTACCACAGACAGCAGTGGTACTTGCAGCAGGAGCTGTACCTGTGGAGGTGGAAAAGGTGCAGTCACAAGAACAGTATCAAAAGAGTTGGGTACATGTAGGATGAGTTGGAATTCCTGCATTCCTAGGAAGAGGAAATGAGAGGCTGGAGAGATTTCAAACATTTTTATTCCTCCAAATCAAATACTTTCCTTTTTTTCTTCTTTGTTCTTCTAGAGTACAGCAGGAGAATAGTGATTACAGTCTCCCTATGCAATTCCATTTTTATAGCCACAGACATTTGGGGGGCAGATATAATTAATCTCTTTCTTGTGCACTTGAGAATGCCTTGGGATATTCTCCAAGTCTCATCTTCAGCAGACACCTTTGTTCCCCAGGGGGAATTTATTCACCGCTACAAATCACTCACTTTGAACATCCTAATCGATATGTTTCAAGAGAGTTTGAATAAATTATACTGGGAATCTCTGGTGAATAATTCTTCATCTGAAAGAAAACCAACTCTCCTTGAGAAGGTGTGTATCGCGTGTTAATCCAGAGGAGAACTGAGAAAATCACAGAGATACCTGGATACCTGCTTCACCACAGCAGCAATTCTACAGTGTGAATTTTAGGCAACAATAAAACAAAAAGATAGAAGATACTCAAGGGTTTAGTGTAATGGCAGAGGTTGTTCTTTCAACCATAACAGCAAAAGTAGTCTCATTTGCATAGGCCTTGCTGACATTAAAGCCCTGGATGCACCAAGAGTATAACAGATCACTTTCTCAGTCTCAATAGATGATGAAACAAAGTCTGCAGTCTTGAACTGCTGGGTGAGATGTGGGTGGGGACAGAGACAGAATCATTAACAGTGCCAAAATGCCTGGTATTCCTGATCAGTGCAAGAACACCCAGGCTCACCACACCTCTGCAGAGGAAGAACACCTACAATCGACTCAACAGAGTCATTGCATTTACCACTAAACAAGAAGATAATAATTTGGCCTTTTGTCACTAAAATGTCAGTTCATTAATACAAATAATAGTTTCAATAGAGGCAATTAAAATAAAGAGTGATGAGAATAGGAAAGGACCCACTCCAGTAAAATTATTCTTTTGGATTAATTTGAATTTGAAAAGAACACAAAGCTGATTGGAGTGAAATGGACTTTTTGAGCATATTTTCTGGCTCTGTAACATAAGTTAACTTGCAGAAAATTTAGAATTTCAATCCAACAGTAATCTGCCTTACTTAAATATTTGTGTCAATTTCAGATAATCAAAATAACTCTGCAAAACTTCTGACCTTTAATTATAACAACTCCAGGCATTACTTGCAGAATAGCACCTTTCCATTGCACCAAGGTCTTCTCTACCTGCTGTTTCTTTGAGGCACTTCCAGTAACAGGACTTCATTGTGGGGTTTGGGCAGTGAGGGAAAAGCAGTACATCAGAGGAGAGATAAATCTAGAAAATGCTTCCAGCATTCAGGAAATTGATGAATCATGGCAACAGTGGCAGAAGCAGTCTAATGTTGAACGGAACTAATCTGAGAGGAGGAGGGAGAGGGGAGAATTCCCCCAACCAGAAACTTAGAACATAACTAGCAAAATCTTTCCACCAACACCACACTGCTGGAAGCCTTTAGTGTTGCAAAAATTCTGTTTTCCAGCACTCACAGGGAAACTCTGATTTGTCCATGGCAGAACAACATTACATGTTGTTCAATAATATGAAGCAAGACGCAACTTGCTGTTGGCTTCTGCAGAATCTTGTGTATTTTTTGAACTATATAAGTCAAATATCCCTCAAAAAGTTTGCCTAATATCTGCTATGAGCAGCAACACTTAATTTGAGTCCTTTTTTTTTTTCTAGGAAAATGTGCAGTCGTAGTTGTGAATATTATTGAGTAATTCACAAGTGTTTCAGGATAGAGCAAGTTATTTTGAAGTTTTGTTTATAGATAGATAAATAAATCACAAGTAAGATACCTGGTGAGTTCACAAGAACCTGAGCAAGGGTGTCCAGCAACATCATCTAAATAATTTTTCATAAGCCATTTTTGTTTCAGCTGAATTAGCTTTCCTGTCAGAGCACACATTACTAATGGAGTACACAACTTCCAGGTTCTCATCATTTTCATTTACTAGATTCAGATTATTTATAATGATTAATCAACTCAAAAAGGGCTGCCGGCAATGTGCCTCTAACCACTTCCTGCTTGTTATTGAGAGCACTGTCCTGACATGGGAGGGAAGGGTGGCAGATGCATTTACATAAAAATAGGAAAAAGCATCTCCCTCATGTTGTCAGGCTCCTGCCTCCTGCAGTAAGAATTGCTTGTGGACTTGTCTCAGCCCATTCTGGCAGACCTTATTCCTGCAGTTCCCTCTATGGAACAGCATCCTTCTGTGTGATGGAGCCATGTGATGGGTTTGGAGGAGGGAGGACACAGAGGGATGTCTCAAGAGATGTTGACCTCAGCCAGGTACCAGTCCAGAGATGGCAAAGGAGTAATGGAAACCGTCACTCCAGCCTTAGAGGAAGAAAGGAGCAGGTCATCCTCCCCTGAGAGCTGGAAGTCTGGAAATGGGAAAGGCTAATAGAGAAGTTTTAGATATTCTTTTTTTTTTTTTGGGCAGGAGTCGGTGCTATTTGAAAAGGAAGGTGGGCAGGAGCATTGTTTCCAAAAGTAGATAGTACCAAAGAATCTGTTGCGTTTTGTTATTTTAAACAACTCAAGTAGAGGTGGCTAATTGCCTATGGTATGCTCAAACTAGGAGCAATGTACAAAAATGAGCCCCAGAAACAAAAAATTTTATAACAAGATGTTACATGCAAGTAAAAATGGAGTTAAGAACTGGTCTAGATTTCAAAGGTAATTTGAGGAAGGTGAATTTAGATACAAAACCCCACTAGGACTGCAATTTGAGACAAATCCCTTGGATTACTGAAAGATCCATAATTGACTCTTATCAATATGTTTAATAGGCAAAGGAAGGGCCTCTGCCTGAAGTTTTGAATGATAAACAGGACTTTGACTTCTGAATGCCATTCTACTTCAGGTCTATTTCCAAATACATTTTATTTATGTACGCCTGGCCAGTGTGGAAAAACCAAAGGAACTGTGTTGGATTTTTCCCTTAGGATGACTCTGCAAATTTCAGGAAATGCAATGAGCAGAAGAATGCAGTGCAAGACAGCCCTGAAATAAAAGATGAATGGATTATTAACTGCCGATATATGGAGTGCTCAGATATCCAATGTTGAATGCTGATGCACAGTTAGTGCTGACAGTATTTCAGAGAGAAAAGCAGTAAATAGTAACAAGTAACCAGAAACAGAGCTGTCCAGGTGACTTTTCCCCCACAAGAGGACAGCTAGATGACAAACAGAAGAGGTAACTAAAACCTGCAGTACTGCTGCGGGAAGTATTCCTGTTAGGGCCTATGTCTGGTTTATCTGTTTATCTGTTATATCTTTTCTTTTTGTCTGTGGGCTGTGCCTCCTTCAGAAGAGGCTTCAGGTGGCCTCCAGTGCAATGGTAGTCCAGAGACCCCTGCCCCCACATGCTCTGTGGGTGTCACGTGTGCCTGCCATCTCAGCCCCACTTGTTCCACATCTGTGAGCTCCTCTCTACAGCACAGGGCAATTCCTCTCCATCACTTGTCTCCAAGCATAACCAAGTAGTTCCACTGGGATTTTTTGTTCTCCTTGTGTGTAATGTGGAATGAAGCCACTCCAAAAGATGTCTATTAGAACTAGCAAGGACTGGCACTGTGGCATTAGGCATTCTGACCTGTGTCAAGTGTGCTGTGAAGAAATGCTGAGATTTGCTCTTTCAGTTGTGTATTCACTGAATGTAATAAAACTTTGCAAGAGGCATGAGTCAAATATAAAACATAACAGGGAAGAGCAATTTCATTTGAGAGCTCTTGAAACAAAGCACAGGTCTCTTTATTGAGAATTATTGTGTTTAATGTCCCTCTCTGAAGCCTCTGTTCTTACTTGTCATTGCACTTAGTTGTACACCATTCAGATATCAAAAAGGAAAGACATAAAGTAGAACTCAGAAAATACACAGTTGTGTTAAATATTCCTCTTTTGTCTCAAAGGATAAGTATTTATTTAGCTCTAGGAAATGTAATGTTTTTTGCTTTGTGAAAAACTACAATGTCTGAAGAATCTCTGCTCCATATCCTGAAACCTAAGAAACCACTATGAAACAACCTTATGTCTAATACTTAAAACACAGATATCTTTGCAGTAAATAAAATTAATTTCATACAGTTCTTCTGTTATTTATGTAATTTTTTTAGGTTATTTTTCTAAAATCTTTTATAACTACGGTTTTTAGAGTACTTTCAGAAATTTCACCTTCTTCAGAGTGAGCGCCTCATCTTCACTTTCCTTCAAAATAGAGAATTTTTAAAGAGTTGATTCAGTACAGAGAGTGCTACAATAATATGGATGTTTTTGAAAGTCCTATCATGCAGAACGTTGTATTTTTCATAAGAGGAAAGATATGTTATGGTCCATAAGAAGCTCTTCTTCCTTCAGTGCCCCAATTTCCAGTTTGCTCACTCAACAAAAACTTCATTATTCTTTCATTGTAAAGCATTTTAGAAAGAAATATACAAGGAATTGCTATGGTAGAGATTTTGATGCAACTGATTCCATATTGCATATAAATATAGAGCATGCCTTTTGAGTCAAAAGAATCAGCTGAGGCAAATTAAAACAGAACATAAGAATTTTGACCTGAAATGAGAGCTAGGTGGGGCCCTTCAGATGGAAAACTTTAAATTTTTATGTGTTATGAGACTAAAAAAAAGTCTAAAGAAACATTTTTTTTCTAATTTTTTGCCTTTTTTAAAAAGAGACTTAGGTAGTTTCTAATATTAAGCTTCCTCCTTAGCCTGCTGCCAAGTTTGGCAGGTTCAAGCACATTATCTAGTTTTATTGTGTAGCTTTTTTCTCCGCCCCAAAGCACATGATGAAGCTGCACAATTGACAGGACTGAATCTAGCCTAAATACTCCTGACATAGGGAAATAAAACCACAGAGGGGTCTAGCTCTGCTAAACTCAATGTAGCTGGGCTAGAGAGCGAGCTCTAGTCTCCTTCCACACCCTTTTCCAGCAACAGCCTTCCTTCTTTGTCTCCATGACTGAAGGTAGCTTCTGGATCACGGTTGTGGCTGGAAAAAACTGCAATACATTATTTGGTGGTGGGCTATCCAGAGCTCAAAACTTATCACCATTCATCTGGTTTCTGACTTTTCATGTTGGTTTCCCAACAGATGATCTTTGCTGTGTCTGCCTTTCTCTCTCCAATGATTTCTTGTAGGTCATTCAATTTCAACCAAATGACAGGTCACTGTTTCAAAGACAATTTCAAGGGCAGAGGATTAAGCCAAGTGCCTGGAAAAAAATGAAACAACCAAGTAAAGGAGAGAAGTTCTACTAAAGCTTTTGTGGAGAGAATCACAGCTGAGTATCTGGGAGAGGGCAAACTGTGGGGAAGATGGAATTGCAGATAGCTGAACGGGCCAGATCTGCCATGCCCATAGTTCTTTTTAATCCACTTGATGCTGTGCTTAAACATACAGTCAACAGGCTTCCCAAAGCTCTTCTTGCACAGTTCTTTTAAATTAAAACATTACCTTGTCATCTTATCATTGTAGACATATTTTTTCTAAAATTCAGCAAAATCCCCCTACCTAAATATGTTTCACTGGCTAGAGGATATAATTCTCTTTCTGCAAAGCTTTGTATTTTTGTTGTTGTTCTTTATGTTATGAAATATTGGGTAAAAGGATGCCTCTAAAGTTCCCTTGTGAAATCTGTCATCTGTGTAGCAGTAAACAAGGACATCAAGCTGCTCCCAGTGAGCAGAGCTTTTATGGGAGGAGGGATGCTAGGCCAGACATTCACATCAAGCTCCACTCAGTCATGTGGCAGCAGTGTTTCAAGAGGTCTTCTCTACTGATCTTCAAAAATCTATTTTCTTTAAGTCAATTCACTCTATCTCATTGCATACTCTAGTGGAAGAGCTACTTTAATGCCTTGCTGTACAGCAACATAGGTAGTGGTTGTAGTCTGTGCTACTGCTCTGCATAAGAGCAGAGAGCCTGTAAATGTATGGTTATGACTACAGAAGTGAAACTTTCACACAAAATTTATGTTTCCAGAGATTTCAAAGGTTTTAAGTTTTCACAGCATGTTTTCTGCCCCTTGTAGTTTAGCAGATTTTTTTTTTTTTTTTTTTTTGCACATTGGTATAATAAAAAGACTTGAAAAATCATAAACTTCATATTATGGGAGAGTAGTTTTAAGTTCCATCCCTTAAACTTTATAAAAACAAAGCATTAAAAGTAGACCTTTTATGTAAGACTCTTTTGTAATTCACTTATGAGTGGTATTGAAAAGGTATTCTGTGTTTGGATGTATTTTGCTCTTTTCTGGTCATCAAATAATTTGCCATTCTTTTTCTCTTCTTAGGCTTTGAAAAAATGCAGTAGGATCACAGCCTTCCCTAGGCACATATTGCTTCAAGTAAACATCATAGAAATAAAAGGGGGAACAAATAAATTCTGGAATATCACTTACTATTGTTTGTCCTCCAAAGTAAAATATCCTTTCTGAGAAGGAAAAATTACAGATTCTTCATATCAATTTTATTATTTAGCATTTATAGAAATTATAGAAGAAATACCTCACATGCATGGTAGGGTAAAAAATGAGAAAAAAAGGGAATAAAATCTCCTATATTGTTTTGTAATATTAAGTTTCCCATATAGCAATAACTGCCAGATTCTGCAGGAAGACATAATTTTTCTTTACTGTTAGTGAATATGAAAATACATGCACAGCTTGCTATAAAAAATTTGTTTACTGGGATGGTTGGCATTTTGTATTTTCAAACTGACACATTAAAAATGACCATGGGAAGACAAAAGAGAAGAGAAGAAATAATTGGGTTTGTTTTCTTTCTCTGAACCTCCATACATCCCCTCCAACATACAACATGCTAAATACTTTTCCACAGTAGTTTCAGAACATCTTAATCTCTCTGCCTTAGTGTAGTACTTTGGAAATTTCTGTGAACTGAGACATACCACTTAGACTGGTATTTTGTGTATAATTTAGACTTTATGTCTTTTTATTTCACACTTGCACCACACCTCTCTGTTTAGGAGAGGGAGACTGCTACAAGTGTTCAGTGGTGAGTAGCCCTGAAGAAACCAAGGAGGCTAACAAAGAAGACACTGGTGAGCATTCAGGCAGCTGAGGCAGATGCTCAAGTGATGAGGTACACAAAGGAGGCTGCAGCTTTCTTCACGGGAATCCTTCCAGCAAGAGAAGGGATAAAACAAGGGCAAGAGAAAGGAAATTTGCTTTCTCTCACTGAAAAGACAGTACTTTCTCGAGTGCTCTTATAATGGCAAGGAGATTTAACCTGGAAGTCTGCTTTTGTTTTTTTCTCCACAAGTCAGTTTTTATTTTCTGTGCTGCCTAGTGAGTTGTAATGAGTCTTGCTGCAGCAGCATTAGACACACATCTGCCTTGCTCTGCAGGTTATCAGTTTCACAGCAGAGCTGGCAGGCACCTTAGCCAGGTAAAGAACATGACCTGAGAAGAGGGAAGGAGGCCATGGGAAAGGAACTGTGCAGGGACACTGGTACGAATCGGGAGGAGGCAGAGGGTCCCGTGAAAGCCTGTCACTCTGCTATTGGCTGAGTGCATCCTGTACCACTGCCCTGGGTTGTTGCAGGTGAGTACAAATCAAAGCTTGAAGAGCACAGTGTCATAGTTTTTAAAAAGCCTGTGGTGTTTTATTTCTGCTGACAGAGAACCTTTGATGCAAACAGCTTCAGGGCCTAGACCAGTGGCTTCCACCACACAGAGATGTGTTAGGCTTGGGGCGTGGCTTGTCTTTTCTGTGAGATCTGGACAGATTTTTTATATATTTGACCACAACAATGTTGTTGCTGAAATGTTCATTTTGTTAACTTATAAATATAGTTCAAGACACAGTAGCTGAAAGATGTATGCCTGTTCTATATATTTTAAAAGCTTCCCATTAAAAGTTTGGCTTTTCAAGCCATATAATTTGTGTTATTCCAACATTCACTTTAATTTCTTGCTCCAAAATGGTTCTAACCCAAGATTTAGTCAGGTAAATTCATGTTTTTTGTTTTCCATCCTTATTTTTTCACTGTCTTCCCATTTCCACACTCTAGTAAGCTTCCTTTTTTTTTTTTTTTTTTTTTTTTTTTTTTTTTTCCTTTCCATGCCAGTTTTTCCTGGTAACTTGCAGAATAGAAGAAAGAGATAAAAGAACCCTTGATAGCTGCTCCCAGTGACTGTCCTGATGCTGGTGGCTGTGATCAATCTCCCAACTCTCTCTGCACTGGTTAAGCCCCAGCCATGTCCCAAAACCAGCTGTAAGGGACACAGAGCCTGGGGGAGGGAGAGCACCAATTAGAGTACGTAGCAAAGCCTTGGGGAAGAATGTGTCCACAGCACTCCAGCACATCCATGAACCCTTCTGCTACTAAAGAAATGGGCCACGTTCTTTTTATAAGTGGGAAATCCTCACATGTGATAGACCATGAAGGACATGATATTTAGGATCAGCAGATGGAAAAATTAGTGTTGCTATATGCAACATGCAGGTAAACAAAACAGCATTCAACACAGAAAAAGCAAGTACGGTGGAAGTTTCAGACAGAAGAAATACAGGATTTCAGATGAAAAAAAGCCTCCAAGCATGGTAACAATAGCTGGTTCTAATAGCATGTGCCAGCATGGTGAAAAGGAGCACGTCTCCTGCACAGAGTAGAACTGGTCTCCTCAGTTCCTCAGAGCAGCAAGCATCCGCATTATCTATAAAAGCACAAGTACCAGGAGCTTGCTGTGAGTTTAACAGAAGTAGCACAGCTAGTGGGAGAGAAGTGGAGATTCATTGCAGGTGGGTGTGCACCAGTTTGGTCACTCTCTGCCAAGGGCAAATATTTCTTCAGTTCTATGGTTCATGAAGTTCACAGAAATTGTAATGTGAGTAGAACAGGGCACCTAGACAAGCCCTATCCAAATGTAGTGCTTGCATTCACCTTCTCCCACTGTTCCAAGACATCAGAAAGACTTTATGAATTCATGCCACCTTCTGCTCCTCTCTCTTTGTTATACCATATTAACCAAATACCTTCTCTACACCATCATAATCTCTTAATTTTGTTTATACTTATTATTGGTTTTTTTGGTTTTGTTTTTTTTTTCTTTTTGAGGGTGGCTGAGGAAAAGAGAGCTGGAACACACAGAGATCATGTCAGAAGATATCTCAGAAGTCAGTCAGTGTAACTAAAATCAGCATGACTACCAAATATCTAGTTATTTAGAAAAGCCTTTAGTCAGGAAGCCTTTTTGAAGCTCCTTCTGTTCAAACCTGAGACTTTCATTTTGAAAAGGAAATTGAAAAAAACAAAGGGCCTTTGAAGTAGAGGACGCAAATCTTCATCTCAGAGTGAAAATATGGATTCTGACATTTCAGCGAATAGAACCATGTCCAATGTGATTTTCAGGAAAGCTCTTCTCACATTAAAACAATTTTCCTAATCCTAAATCTTTCAGCCCTTAGTAGCACGTGCACTACAAACAAAAGTTATGTGGACTTATTTGATTAAAAGCTGCCATTTCTGCAGAAGAAAATTTTCCAGAATGGTTTTATCTGCAGAAAAAGTCGTTCACCAACAATAAAGTTTGTTAGACATTTGGATCGCATCTGCAAATTTGTTTTGCCTATCTTGGCCGAAAATTCTTGTGCTAGGTCTATGATTTTTTTCTTAAATTTCTCCTGAAATTTGTACAGAATCTTTGCAGTTCACATAACCCCCAAATGACAGCTGTTTTTTTATACAGTGAAAGGCTTTGAGCACAGGAAAACTTATTTAGAAATTACAATGCTAATGCATAAAATAAAGCTCTCTGGGTTCTCAAATGTCTTCTTAGTGTCCTCTTTATGAGGAATGTCAGAGACTTTAACAAAACACTTATTTTCAGCAATATGTCAAGGTCTGTATTTCCCACTGTGAGGAAATTATCTTCTCAGCTTTCTAAAGTGTACTGGCTTCATGTGTGCAAGTCAGTAGAAGCCATGCTAGTTATAATCAATAGGTATAATAGAGGTAATGTAAACAGGATTCTTAGATGCTTTTCAAACACATATGAATAAAAACAATACACTTAAAATAAATAATAGGTTTCCTGAGGAGTTTTACATTTACTTCTTATAAAATGTTCCTGAAGACATTAAAGTGCTCTTAGTCATAATTTTGGTGCAGCTTCTTAAAAACCACATGCAGCCGTCTCAAACTTTTCAATAATGCACTGCTGTCAGGTTTAATGTTTTGGTACTGAACAAGAATGTCTGATTCAGAAGCACAAATGTGTATCTACTTGATGATGCGAAGATTTAAGCAAGGCTTCTTCAGGATACCAAGTTCACCATAACATAATAAAAAGAAATCTCAGACATCCTTTATGTGTACAGAAAGTGTCTGGTAAAGTCATAAAAAGAATATTACCATACAAAAGACAACTATTTCATAGTCTTCAGCCAAATTGAACAGTTATCAATTTAAATGAATATTTGCATGGGAGTATTCTACCCTAAATAAAACATTTAATGTCTAAAGACTTTCTGCCAGTTTTCCAGTAGGTTTTATTTTCTTTTTATCCTATCCTAAAATAGATAGAATGTCCACTTTATGGCCTTCTCAGGGCTTGCTATGAAGGACTTTAGAGAGTCCTACATCTCCAGGTCAAAAGACCTGACAGGAGAAAGATGTCTGAATGGCAGTAGTAGGTCACGTGTCTTGATTTCTTTTTTTCTGTTTCAGTCACTAATAGAAGAGCAAGTTATTTTGCTGTAGACATTCAAGTCCTCAGACCTCCAAAAGCAAAAGTCAAAGTCAGTAGGGACAATAACCCATTCTCTGAGCCAACAGGTATGCAAAACCTATGATGTGAAAAGTTCAAGATAACTCCATTGACCCTCTTCTGGTAGATTTCTTCTTCTCCATTACTTTGTATGAATTTATTTGTGAAGTATTGAATGACTTTCAAGATTTAGCAACAAAAAGGGAATGTACCCGTGTCGAGGTTTCTCTTGTGCAGATTGAGTACTACGAATTTGCTGCATGGTGGCTGATAAGTGATCAGCAGCACTCAATTGGGTGCCTATGGTTCTGCTGTCTTGGTTTTGCTGCTCACTCAGCACTGCAAGGAGTGCATGGAAATCTTTGTAGCTCAGAGACATCTGGTAAAATCTTGTGGTCTGTCTTCATTTATATTGTGGTACCTTTAAAACACTCCTCCAAATGAATGAAGACAGCACAAATAAAAAAAAATCGATGTTGTGTTAGGTTTGTCTTTGCACTGCAAGTGCAGCATATGCATATGTGATATTATTTAACTGGCAGCTGTATCCATCCTGTGTTGCAAGGTTCTGTTACTCTAGAATGTCTGTTCTTAAAAAACCCTGTGTATTTAAAACCAATAGCATATCACACTGGATTTAAAACAAATAGGAGATCATTAGATGTGTCACATTGCAGCATCCTCTGAGGGTTTTTGCTTAGTGTTTCAAGTTAAAAAGTTGTCTATACATTAAAAATTGACTGACTGCTGAAAAAACCCTGAGTATTTGAAAAAGAAAAAAAAGCAACAGTATTTCAGGGTTATCTGTCACTCTCCTGCTGACTATTTTAGGAAACTAAAACCCAAGCAACCAATCAAAATCTTGTAAAAGCCATACAATTATCCCCAAACAACTAATTAAAAAATTCAAGAGAATGTTTTAATAAGCACTATATATTATTTTATAAATATTATTTTATATAAAATATATATA